>OX578151.1:50175250-50670250 GCA_951213105.1 Amaurobius ferox
TCTTCAGTAACCGTAGTTTTTAAAATGGGTTTAACTAATGCAGTCTTTTCGTATAATTTAGTTTTAAACATTTCATTCACTTTGCATCATTCAGTTCCTCAGAATATGAAGAATGGAAAGAATCTGAAAGCGATAGCAGTTTTGAGGCAGAGAATAAAGATGGTGATACTATTGATATTGGAGATTTCGTGTTGGTCAGTGTGCGGGAACAAGAAAGCAACCTTCAGCTATTATGTTGCAGAAGTGATACAAAAAAGTAAAATTGACTATGAAGTGAAGTATATGAGAAGACTTTAAAGAAAAACTTGAGGAAAAAATATGAAAAATTTAACAATGGAAGTTAAAACATAGTACTATTGTATTGCATATTTGTTGAATTTCTAATATTAAAAATGGAAAAAGTATTACCAAATAAGTAAAAATTTCCCACTGTACCCCGGTCTCCCCTATGCAGCAATGAAACAAATAAAGTCATCTTTGTCTGAAAACACAATGTTGCTGCATATAGATTTCAGTGACAATTTTAACTGTAAATATGCAGAAGAAATTAGAATTATTTTTATAACATTTAATTCTGTTATCAGCACACAAACTACCTTTTTTTTAAACACAATTGCTAAGTCATGTGCAATTACAGTTGGACGAAGTCCATACCTTTCAGCAATGTTCTTACTTATTGCAGTAATATTTTCCAGAGTCAAGTGTCTCTTCCAAAAGTTTTTAGTTCGTTGGATAGATAATCATCGAAGCTTTTTGGTGGTTCCCCTTTAAATAAATTCGCTTCAACAACCACACTTTGAAAATCTTCTAGAGGTACAGTTTTAACAGAATTTGAATCTGCCATTGAGGCAAATTCATTAAATGCTGCAGATAAAATATCATCATCATTTTCAACTGCTGCCTGTACTGGAATAAACGTGTTTATACCTGCTCCCGACAAATGAGTGATTTCTGTTCTCAAATTTATTCTGAAAGACGGTTACTACGGTTACTGAAGAAAAGGATGGATCCTTTTCTTCAGTAACCGTAGTTTTTAAAATGTGTTTAACTAATGCAGTCTTTTCATATAATTTAGTTTTAAACATTTCATTCACTTTTGCCGGTTCTTGATCTGCAACTTGTTTTTTATCAGATTTATTTGGACGGATGGCATTCTCCTTGGATGATTCTGCAACATTTGTTCTTTCACAAGCGGATAAAAGAACAGAGTTCCAAATGACATCAGAAAATTTTAACGAATCAAAATTCAGCACCTTTGCAACGTTTCTTTTCTAGCAATGTTTTGCACCTTGCGCAGTGTATGCTTATAAAGTGATAATATATCGGATTATTACATGTTTCTAAAATATTTGAAAATTTTCAGAAATATCTTATGTAGTGCTCATCTGGATTTAATTTTGGGGAATAGTTCAGCATATAATTCGTTGTATAGTTTATTTTGAGGATAGTTAGAATATAATTAGTTGTATAATCTAACAATACTATATACAAATCCATCGGATGTTGGATTTGTTTATAGTATCATCCACTGGTGATACAATCGGTGGAGTAGATATTTTACATCTACTCGAACTGCTTAACAAGAAGTCAAGGTACTTTTGATGTTTATTTATTTAATTTGTTTTAATGCAATGATTTGCTTTAAAAGAAATATGAGAAAGTTATGGACCTCTGGCCAATCTTATGCTTTTAACAATATGATTTTGCATTTTGGTGCTTTGGTAGATAAGGATTACCATCAGAAATTATTTGATATCACTCGCGCTATTGAATTAATTTAAATTTCATTTCATTTCCGAGATCTAGATGGTATCTTACTTAGACAGACATGATTTTTAATATGCTGTCAATGTTTTGATACTATTTAGAATTTTATTACTACATTTCACTGAATAACAAATAGAATATATTTCAAACTTTTTGTTTGCTTTCTTTGTAATACATAGTACACTATATATATATGTGTATGTATGTATAGTATGTGTTACATATACTGTGTATGCTTGACACTATTTTTCATTAATCTTCCTCTGAAATGATGAATTAACTCATTTGTGTTAAAAACCTATTTTCAATCTACAAGATCTTGTTTAATATTCGACTTAAAACTACAAACCAAATAACACGTGGTAAGCCATGTGCTTGATAACTTAATGTAATTTTTTTTATTATTCGACCAAGTATATGATGACCAAATAATTTAAAATATATGAAATTTCAAGGTAATATATAAAAATAATAGAAAACATAATCATATGTCACTACAGAGAAGTAATATAATTTCTTAAAATAGTTGTTTACTTTTTATTGTTCAACATAGTTTACTTTTGGAGTACTTGGTATCAGTGTTTCTCTGAAGACTTTTTGGCAGTGGGGAGGGGGGGGGGAATAAAATTTTAGGGAAGGCAAGTTTTCTATTGCCCTATATAAATATATCTAAATGGTATGTCATATAAATAGAAACTGGGTTAACATAAATTAACATAAAATGTCTCCAGAGGAAGGGGGGCTAGTTATGAAACTGCTCAACTTGAAATAGCTATTTCAAACTCGTCACATGTTTATAATTTTAATATAAATATATTAATATTTGCCCATTTAAAACCATTATTTGTGTATCATACCTAGTGTTAATTTCAACCATAGATTTGTCCTATTTCACTATTTTATAGTAATCTTATAGTTTTATACTTTGCTTAATGTAATTTCTTATTTGATATATTAGTGCCATGAAAATGAAAAAATTAACCAATACTTCTAGTTAATTTTTAAGAAATAAAATTCAACAGAGATAATCACTAATCTTGAAAATACAGACAACTCAAAATGGGAAAAAAATCAGCTTGAAGAGTGACTTCTTCATGATAAAAATGTATATTTTACAAAATATACAATAAAATTTTAATTTATTTGATGCAAATGTTTTAAAAAATAATCCAAAATTTCCAAATAACATGCAAAATCTCAGTCTCTTCCTCCCTCCCTAACTTTTAGAAAATTAATCATACTTTAATTAGGAAATGCAAAGTATCCTCATTTGGTGAATATTAAAAACAATAAGATTTGGAGTAATTAAAAAAAGTTCAGTGAGATGGTATCATTTTCAAGGGCATTTCATATATATACAAAAACTAAATATTCCTAAGTATCAGTATCATATATGTATTTAATTATAAAGTTATTACAGTTATGTATATACTAGTTGTGTAAGTTTTTTTTATCTTGTATTTTAAAAATATGCTAATACTTTTAAATATCTTACATTCTTTAAAGTTTTAAAATATTACTCGGAATTAAAATTGTAAAGAGCCTTGCTGCCCCAAATGGGAATCAAACTCTGGATCTCCGAACTGGCCAGCCGACGCTTTACCGTTGAGCTACTGGGATGAAATTGGAAGCTCTTATAGTTGAAGAAGACTCTGCGAAATGTTTGGTTAAGTTTTGTACACATAGTTCTACGTCCTATTTGTACACATTTGTGCTACCTATTTGTACACGTGTTCTACGTCCCCATACAATTATAAGTATGTATCCCTCATTATAAATTATTTTCATGTGTACAAGATAAATTTAATTTTGTTCATTCTTTCCTTAGCAGAAATGAATCAAAATAAATGTTTTAATTATATTGTAATATATGAAAAGCTGCTCATATGTATGTATTACATATTTTCAACCGTTCAAAAAATATATAATTTATAATAGATTTTATGCATAAATATAAAGTAGCTAAGTAATCTATACTTCTTATTTTACATTTAATATATTCAATATTTCATTTGTTATGGCAGTATTTTTATATTGCCAAATAACCTAAATGCATCACATAATCTCAACCATGCTTTAGTTTTTAAAGAAAAATCTGATGTGGGCAACACATGACTTTCCTTATATAATGTAATGAATTTACTACTTTTACAGTAAAAAAAATAGGTTTTTCTTATAGTAGATACTAATATTCTTTCCAAGATATTGAATTTTCGTCACTTAGTTGTCATTTTCATTGATTTAGCATCATTTTTAGCCATTTGGCGAGATTTTCGTTAATTTAGCAACATTTTAAAAAGTCACCAAGTTATCGACATTCCGCCAAATTTGTCGCCAAAATATCGCCAAGCGTTATGGACGAAGAAATAAGTTATTCTTACAGCAGATAAATGACTATTGGCATTCAAATACAAAAGTATTACTCAAAGTATCTTTTTTCATGAATGGAACGAGATATGACGTCACTCATATCCACGAGAATGATGTCACTCAATTTATTGCATGGTATTACATATGAAAAGTGAACATGTTTCTGAATAGGAAATTTTTCTTTTTTTATTTTATATGACTTTTTGATAATTTTTTTGAAAAATGTGCAATATCTCGAGAACGGTTCATGTTAGCGTTCTAAAATTTATGTCAATCGTTTTCTAATGAAAAATTACATAAGAAATGTCTATTTGTGTAAATTTATTACAGGTTTTGATTTTTTTACGATTTTTTCAAAATTTCATTCGAAAATTTAAGGGGTTTCTGAACATTTGATTGCGCATAAAAACAATAAGCTTCCAGTGTTTACGGATTGTGATTTTTGTACCAAATGTTTCGAATCGGTCCATTCGTTCGTCAGTTATCGTCTCCACAGACTCACTGACACACTCACACATACTTTCACACACACATACACACACAGACATCACTTCAAAAATGTTTGATTCGTGATCAGGAATGCTTGAAACGTGCTCTCCCGTCGAAAATTCGAATTCTCGACCCCGTCACAATACTTTCCTTATACATTATGTATATAAGGAAAGTAAAAAGTAATCATACTTCTTTTAATGCAAATTAATGATTAATGGCAGTTGCATTGTTGACAACATTTTGAGAAACCAGTATCCTGTCTTTAGTTCAACTAAAATAGAATATTTTCATTTTTGACGACTAATTCTTCTCGGCACCGAAATTGCTAAGAAACTAATTGCTATATTTAGCTCCTGATAGCTTCAGGCACCACAGCTGATTATTATTGAACTTGCGTATCAACCCAGATCTATTAAACACATTTACAAAATTTTGGCCCATCTTCTGATTTTATTTTTCTTTAAATCAGAAATTGCAAGGTTACTACAAAGCAAAGTAGTTATGTGATAATAATTCAAAATCATATTGATTTATCTCCAAATGTTTCTTTATGCAAATAGTTTACACTTAAAAAGTGTTTACTTTTAAAATTTATATATGATGCTTTATTTTTCAACATCTAAATATTAGATAGTGTTTGTTTACTTTTCAATATATCATCTTGAAAAATGTCTTTTTTACTGCCAATAAAGTTGCCAACGTTTACATACAGTTACAATTGAAGCATTTCATATTTTTTTAGAATTACTTATATTTCTCATTTTATAATTGGAAATCTAGTTTTAAAAAAATTTCAATTAGCATTCAATGTATTCATAGCATTCAATGCAATTTTGTAAATTTTATTGTATCAGACTTATTGCAAAAATAAGAACATCAACTTGTTTATTTTTCAAGTTACTTATGTTCAAAGAGCATTAAAGAGCAAATAATATAAGATTCCTCAATAGGATCATTATTACTTTGCTTGAAAATGTAAGAACATATCTACTTCCTTTTTATTTTTATACCAACGCATATTATCAATAACTTTCTAGGGAAAACTCCTGTGCATGTCAATGCTGTCATGATTTTAAGAAGCGGTATTGAATAGGTAATTTTTAAGCATGTGCATATAAAGTAACAATTCTATTTATTTTTTACCTGCACATTGCTATATTTAATGAAAAACTACATTATATTTAGAATGATTTGGCTAAGAAACATAAGGAAATTTAAAAATAAAACAGTAATGCTTACGCTACAAAAGAGATTAGAGAAAATTAAATTGTTGTGTAATTAAGTGTGGAAATAAGCGAGAAAAGTTCAAAAGAGACTTCCTAAAATTTACTTCTTTTCAGAGAATTTTCTTGTATTTAAATTATAATTAGTAAATATTAACATTATTATAACATATAAGACTAAGAGTTTGCATTTTCATAGTTTCGAACATCAAACTTTAGCATGATTTTGAGGCACAGTTATTGGTACTGAGGTATTATTATTTCAGACATTTAAACAATAAATTGTGAAGACATTTGTTTTTAATGTAAACATAATTAATATTGAAATAAAAAACAAATAATCAGTGAAAATGTATGGATAACTTTCTGGATACTCTAAACTGAACATAAAAGTAAATATATTTAAAAACTATATTAATAAAATTTATTTCAATTACTTAAAAATAATAGTCAACTATATATCACTACTGTTTTTAACTTTCTGATTCATGATGAAAGCCAGACTACCACACATCTTTATGTTTTCTAGTTAGTTCTAGCTAGGGTGATTAGCTAGCTATTTTGTGATTGGGATTTGTAAACTTAAATATATATGTACATCTTTTAATTCAAGTATTTAAAACTCCTGTGTATCAACAAATTATATGCTAAACTATCTCCAAAAATTATATTCTGATGAGCACTACATAAGATCGTGCTTAAAAATTTCCAACATTTTAGAAACAGGTAAAAATCCAGCATTTTATTTATTCTACAGATACGTAACATAAGAACACGATAGCACAGAATATGTGAGATACGATTAGAAAACTCCGCAAAACATTGCTGCTGAAATCGTCGCCGGAGTTGCTGAACTTTCATTCGTGGAAAATTTTCTGACGTCATTTGGCACTCTGTTCTTTTATCCGCTCGTGTTCTTTCAGCTTCAAAAGTATCGGTCATGGAGTTAGAAGTTACTTCTAACTCCATGGTCATAACCTTCAAACCTCAAGGCGCCTGCCCTGATTTATACACGGGCCCCCTAAATTTTGGGGCTCCGAATTGTGCCATTATGGCCTAAAACTTAAAAAAAAAGAAATTTAAATAACTAAGAATATCAGTGGCATGTAAGAAAATTTTAGCAAAACTATTCAATATCTCTAAAATCAGTATTTCATGATACAGATTCCTATTACGCCATTTGTTCTAAACATTTATTTACTGTTTATGGTATAAGTAAATAAAGTGATTAGTAGCTTCCCCCCCCCCTTAAAAAAAAAGCATGTTGTTAGGTCCTGAGCGCCATCTACTGTAAGTCAAGGTTAGTTATGACCCCTTTCCTTGGCGACGCCACTGTTATGCTATGCTACCACCATATTGTTTTAGAAATTGCAATTATTTGCTATAGAAAATAATTGTGGGAAAAATCTAAAATTTGAAGAATTTGTGATCAAATAGTGCAAATTACAAAACATTCTATTTAGTTCTGTTTTTTTACGTAATATCGTAACAAAATAAGATTTCATAGATATACAAACATTTGTTTTTGTCTTGGTATCCATATCTCAGAGACATATACGCACAGATAGATATTTTTCCAAAAACGTTCGAGATGTGTTCAGGTGGTCTTAAAACGTTTCCCCCAAATTATTGAATTTGAAAATTTTCGAGAAAACAATACTTTCTACATGCAACATCATACTATTATTATATACCATAAGAAAATACACAGTTTTACTAAAAATTTTAGAAATCGTGATTTTGACGGATAACCACGTTTTAAGGTCTCTTGAACACATTTTGAATGCTTTTGGAAAATGTGTCCTTATGTGTATATTATAAAAATTTCAGAGTGGATATACATTATGTCAAAAATATGATGTGGGTAGCACATGACTTTGAATTTCCCGACGTGACGCAATGACTTTATTTATTTCATAGCGAAATAATGGTGTACAAGATCCACAAAACTATGATTTTGTCATTGAACATGTGAACGGAAATTGGGCTCTTTTTTTGCAACTTATTCATACTCACATACATAATTCTGATCAATATGCAGTTAACATTTAATTAATATCAATTGTATGAAATTACTGACTATTAGCGAATTCTTAGGCGTCAAAATATAAAACTATTACAAAAAGTATCTTTTCTTGTGAATAGAACGATTTAGATTCACGAAAATGATGTTGCATAACATTACATACGGAAAGTTAACGTATTTGACAATAATTACTACTTTTTTAGTTTCGCATAATTTTTTAGAAATTTATTTGAAAAGCGTGCAATATCTAGAGAACGGTTCATGCTGTTCTGAACTAAAATGTGTGCCAATCATTTTCTAATTAAAAATTAAGTGTGAAATAATTTATGTAACAGCATTCAAAGTCCTGATTTTGTTTGATTATTTTTCAAAAATGTATTCGAAAATCGTTGCAATATCTTAAACGGTTCATGCTAGTTTTCTAAAGGTTTCTGATACAGATTATGATATAAATGGACCAATCTACGATATGAATGTAAGAGAAAGTCGGGTCAACTATTTTTCGCATAACCTCACTGAGAGCATGCATGAGTAAGCAATCTCGTTCCGACATAATATTGTGCTAGTCTGTGCCCTCTTCCTCCCTCCCCTGAGAGGACTGCTGTTTGGCTGTTATCTGCGTTGACATCTGTGACCTTGACAAAGGATCCAGTCATCACCCCGTGGATTCTTGTATCATCCTGAAACCAAAAACGGTTGTAAATAGTGGTAGTGATAAAAGTATGGAAGTAGAGAAAAAAGACCCAAAAGCGGAATGTTTTTACATTAAGTTTAGAGATAACTACCAGGCTCTCTTAAAAAAGTTAAATGAGATCACAGGCAACAAAGTATCTGGCAAACTCTCAGGAGATATGCCTAAATTGATACCTAATGACGCTGACTCCTATAGGGTTGTTCAGCGCCATTTGACTAGTGAGAAAATCCCCTTCCACAGCTTAAACTTGAAAACAGAAAGGCCCAAAAAGGTAGTTTTGAAGGGGCTACCAGCAAACTATAACATTGAGGAAATAAAACTTACTCTAACATCCATGGGATTAGATGTAGTCCGGGTTTCTCAACTGAGAAACACTAAAACGAGATTCCCCCTACCGATCTTCTTACTCAGCCTTAGGCCCACGGAAGACTGGCAGAGGATTTACAGACTGACAAGGTTAGGATACTTGGCTGTGAAGGTAGAGGCCTTCAGAGCACGGGGCTTCAAAATATGCTACCGGTGCCAGCAGTTCAACCACTCCTCTGAGAACTGCAGTATGCCACCAAAGTGCCTGAAGTGTGCTGAAGAACACTTCACACGGGACTGCCAGAGACCCAGGACAGAGAAGGCAACGTGTGCAAATTGTAATGGAGACCACCCGGCGAACTTCAGGCAATGCCCGAAGAACCCCTGGAACAGAGGAAAGGCACCGGGGTATGCCCCCCCTCCCCCAAAAAATCAGATACCCCCTTGGAGGCAAAAGGCCCTCGGACTAAACCCCCAGGCACCCCCTCAGGACTCCTCGCACATAGTGCCACAGGAAAAAAGACACCAACCTTCAGCACCTACCAGATCGGTGCAAGAGCAGGCCCCCAAATCATCGACCTCCAGAGAATTGACCCTGGAGGAAGTAAGAGCAGCTACAGCTGCCATTAAAAAGAGATCGGAAATAGAAAAAGCCAGACAGGCAAAGGAGGCAAAGGATAGGCTTGACAGGAAGGTTGAGGATTGGAAACAAAATAAACGAGTCAGGGGTGAAGGGATCGCGGAAACCCAGCTGTTAGTTAAAACGGGTGAAAAAAAGCAAAAAACTATCGAGTTCCAAAAGGACACTCACAAAAATGTGCAAACCGCGGTTGAGGCTGAGGAAATGGAAGCTGAGACTGAACCGACTGATAAATCTGATGCTGAAAAGATGGAGGATATCCTCAACCTCATCAGAGGATTTATTAGCATGTTCAATCTAGACGACATAAAACATCTGTTGATGCAGTTCGCAGAGTTAGTACAAAAAAAGAGCGATCCTATGGTAATGGTCTTTGAGGCCCTTAAAATAATCGCGGACTTTAAAAGTAACAGTGAGAATCAAACCCGTCATGGCTAGGTCCCAAAAAGAATCCTTAAAAATAATATTTTGGAATGCGAACGGCATATCTCCAAGAATAAATGAACTTAGGAACTATGTAAATGAAAATGACGTAGACGCCTTATTAATTCAGGAAACTAAAGTTAGAGAAAGTAAAAAACTAAACATAGCCAACTACATATGCTATCATAATCTTAGCTCAAATACTAATGCTAGAACGCCCCATGGAGGAACAGCAGTATACATTAAAAGAAATATTCCCCACGAGGAACTAAGCAACATAAATCTTCAAGGTATAGAAAATACTAGTATAAAAATTAAAATTAATAATACTAGCCCGTTTATCCTAACCTCAACATATGTCAAAAATATGAGTAGAGTAGATGTAGCTGCGCAACTGGAACTGCTTTTCGCGCGATATCCAAACACGATACTCGCAGGCGACTTCAACGCGCACCACCGAGCGTGGGGCTGTAGGAGAGCCAATTCACGCGGTACACAGATACACAGACTGCTGAACACGACAAACACTAACATTATTGTACCGTCGACACCAACCTGCTTCTCAGGCGCCAACGGCTCATTTAGAGACTTTGTCCTAACGCGAAACATAGATTACGCTCACACTATTAGTACCCTGGATGAATTCCACTCGGATCATCTGCCGGTACTGGTGACATTCGACCTGAAAACACCTCTTCCAGCCTCTTTGGGACAAGAGAGGGTCAACTGGGAAGTATTCAAAAGAGCACTTTTCGAGCCGCACTTAGCAGTACCTAACATAATGAGCACGGCGGATATTGACTCTGCCACGCACACACTCACAACAGAAATCAAGAGAGCAATTGCCTCTGCCACAACACATCGTGAGTCTCCAAAAATGCCCACACTTTCCCACCATGTCAAACAATTAGTCAGGCAAAGAAATAGAATACGTAAGACATGGCAGGCTAACAGAGACCCCGGCCTTAAAAGGGAGCTTAACAGACTCACGTGCAAAGTCAGGGAAAAAATTGTCGCAGAAAAGCAGCAACAGTATAAAGAACTAATCGAATCCCTTAGCCCAGAAGACGTATCGCTCTGGCAATTCGCAAAAAGACTCAGGAAACCTCAAATTAAGCTCCCGCCACTAATAGATGGTGCTAAAATCGCGTACTCAGACGAGGAAAAAGCCGAGGCGCTCGCAAGCCATTATGAAAAACAATTCCAACCAAACCACGATCTAATGTGTCAGGACACCCTAAGAATGGTTAGTCAAACTTTAAATAACTTCAGGAATTCCCCGGTAACGGCTGAGATTGACCCAGCCACCCCGCAGGAGATAGTAGAAATTATTAAAAATCTCAAAAACCGTAAAAGCCCAGGGCACGACAAAATCAGAAATATTGCGGTTAAAAACCTACCCTTAAACGTAATATGTTACTTGACTATCTTAATAAATAAAATATTAAAACTAAACTATTTCCCCAAAGAATGGAAGGAAGCGATAATTATAACAATCCATAAGCCTGGTGAGGATGCCACAATTCCAGCCAACTACAGACCAATTAGCTTGCTACCGACACTTAGTAAAATTACTGAGAAAATTATTCTTAAGAGACTGAACACGCACCTTAGTGAGAATGACATTATCATTCCGGAGCAGTTTGGATTTCGGCCAAAGCACTCCACCACTCATCAATTGCTGAGAGTGGTAGAGTACATATCTTCTGGTCTCAATAACAAGACACCCACAGCTGCGATTTTTCTGGACATACAAAAAGCCTTTGATAAAGTATGGCACTGTGGATTAGCGTACAAATTGATCACTTTAAAAGTCCCTGACGCACTTGTCAAACTTTTAATCTCATACTTAAATAACAGACACTTTCAAGTCAGAGTAGGAGGTAACTTATCTACACCCAAGCTCATTAAAAGTAGCGTACCGCAAGGTTCTATCCTGGGCCCGACACTCTTTAACATATACCTGAACGACATCCCTAGGACTCCAAACACAGAGCTGGCACTCTATGCAGACGACAGTGCTATACTTGCAAAACACCCCTATGTCTCAGTAATGCACAGACAGCTACAACAACACTTAGACATACTCCAAACTTGGCTGGAAAAATGGCGAATAAAATTAAACCCCAATAAATGTCATTGGATTTATTTCTCTAGAAAACGTAAACCTCCGCCGCCTCTGTACATAAACAACCATGCCCTAAAAGCGGAAAAATCTACTAAATACCTAGGTGTAACGATAGATTCCCACCTAACCTGGAAACAGCACGTAACGAACTTAATCAAAAAAGCGTATATGGCCACAGGAGCCTTATACCCAATGATAGGAAACGGAAATCTAAGTTATCAAAATAAACTCCTAATTTATAAATCGGTCATCCGCCCGGGAATGCTGTATGCAGCACCCGTATGGGGATATGCCTGTAAAACTACAATAGACCTCCTAGAGACAAAACAAAACAAAATCCTACGGATTATCAGGAAAGCTCCCAGGTACTTAAGAAACTCGGTAATTAGGAATGACTTCAAAATAAAAACTGTTAGAGCCCAAATTAAAAAGCTAGCGCTTAAATTTTACAGAAATTTGCCATCCGTTCCAAACGAACTGTTATTCAATCTGCATGACTATGATCATCGCAAGGCCAAATCTCGTAAGAGACCCCGCGCTGTTCGAAACATCGATAACCGGAATTAAAAGATCCCACCTCAAACATCTGATTTTTAAATAAAACTCGCGACTATTATTTTATAAAAAAAAAAATAAATAAATATTCTAAACTCTAAACTGCCAAAACGCTAGGTAACCCTTAGATCTGCATCAACCTCCCAAACTGCTTAAACTCTAAATGTGCAACAAACTGCCACACTAGGAGCTAGGACAAATAATAAAAAGTAGTAAATAAAAACCTCGAACCTCCAATTAGGGTCACTGAATTAATGTCACAGTTTGACGATAAGAACCACATATTGAAACTGGAGATTAAAGGCGCTTCGCGCCTGGTGCTCTGTCTTGTACGACACTACGACGATCATCCTGAAAAATGCAGGTGGTCATCTAGTTGGACGGTTGAGGAACTTTTCTATTGCTCACTACGAGATGAGAATGATTGTAATATTCATAGCATTGCATGGGGAAAGTGAACATATTTGATAATACTTCAACATTTTAAAGTTTATATAATTTTTTTAATTAATGTATTTGAAAAACAGGCAGCATTTCGAGAACGGCTCATGCTAGAGTTCTAACCTTCTTGTCATTCGTTTTCTAATGAATAATTACGGCTGAAATAATTATTTATTTATGATTATTGCATGTTCCGATTTTTAAAGATGTTTTCAAAATTTCATTTGAAAATTATGGGGGTATTCCGAAGATTCGATTGCCTTTAACATCATTAGGGTTTCATTATTCACCGAGTGAAATAATCTTACCAAATAATTTCCGGAACTGTGAGATTTCACTTCCACACACACACTAACACACAGACATTCCCTCAAAAACGCTTGATTCGATTTCAGGAATGCTTAAAACGTGTGCTCTACTCTTCGTCGAAAACTCGAATTCGAATTTTCGACCTCGTTAATCGTTAACAATACTTTCCTTATATACATAATACTGTAATGTATGGAAAGTAAGAATTATGCATGTATCGGATGCGCATGAATAATGTTATATATGTAGTAATAGTCTTCTGTAGTTTTTATACTTTACGACATTGATTTTGCAAACATTATTCAAGCTACCTACATTGAAGATGTTGCATGTCTTATGTAGTTTTGCACCTGGTCAACATTCAAAATGAAATTAAGGTTCACTTTTTTTCAAATCAATATCAGAATGAATGAAAAAAAAAAAAAAAAAACATATCTTTTATGAACTTTCGTACAAAAATTCTTCCATAATTGTTCTTAGAAAACCTTTAAAAATATTAAGTTGGAAACAACACAACGCAAATTAGCCAAATACACTTCGTCTGAATATACTTATTACTGTTGTCAACAAATAATTTTTTTCAAGAGTTAAAATTAAAAAACTAAAGAAATTTGCAAACGAAAGCTCATAGAAAAAAAAACATACATTTGAAAAGAAAATTTAAAACTACTATCTACCTACTCAAATATTTAATGTTTTGTTAAATCTGCTTTCCTGCATGGCTTTTAGTATCACAATATGAAATTTCTTTTCTAAGACGAAATTTTGTAAATTTACGTCCTATATTAAACTTTTAATTGGAAGTTTTTATTATTACTATATATTCTGATAAACTCGATCATTCTCAATTTTCCCCTAACTTCACATAGACTCCATCCCTTCGTTTAACATCTTTGATGGACTTGTTCTCAGCTCCCAGACCACGTAGAGAGCTAAAACTCGGCACACAGTTTCATGTCGCCAAATATTTTAATTTATTAAATGTTCACGCTATTGCCTTGTGTCGTTACGTCATTTACGTATGTCATAAGTTTTTGCTCTTTTCATGTTTGTTTGTTTTTTGTTGTATCTTCAGATGAAATGTTCTTTAGGTTATAACGTATCGATCCATGTTTAATATTGCATAGATTTGAACGTAAATTACGTTAAAACATAAAATATATACTATAATATATATAATACTATATACTATAATATATATAATACTATATACTACAGTATATAGTATATAATATAATATAATTAATCCATAGAGGAAGTACTGTGAAGGATTCGAATTCGAGTTCTCAGTGGATTTGCATTCTTTTAGATATCCCTGAGCTCATTTTTATAAAGTGATATATTCGTTTTATGCAGGGTCATATCTGTCATTTTTCACCCCCCCCAAAAAAAAACACTCACAGCATACTAAACACATACTAAACATCAACATATAAAACGAGAAGAGGGGGGGGGGGGGTCAGGATCATAGCCAGGAAGGCCTATTCATACATGTAGAAAACTTCCAAACTTTTTATTTCAAAGTGGTATATTAAAGACTTATTCAAAACTATTAATATATTTTATAATTGAAAATAAAAACTAGTATTACCAGGTTTAAATTGATAAAAAATTATGTCTGCTTAAATTATTTTATCACATGCAAAATTTAAGGGGTTCAAGACCATGGCCTCAGAGACCCGTGCGTTACATGGACAAGATATTTCACGAACGAATGGAAACGAGTGATTTATATGAAATTTGGTACGATTATTACAAACGGTGAATAACGCAACAGGATATTTAATAATAATAAATAAATAAATATTTTTTAAGTATTTTACCATTATAAAACGTATGGCACTCATTTCATTTTATAACTCTGGCACAAATAGACTTTTATAAAAAGTGCACATTTATAAAAAGAGTTACATAAAATTAAAATAATAGCGGGTATCCTTATATAGGCTGACTTTCTTTATAAAATATTACGCGACGAATTGACTCGTATCATTCTCGCGGATCTAGCACGTTCTATTCATGAGAGAAGACATTATTAGTAATCTCTCCTGAGACACTATTACAAACAGTATATTACAATGGTATTTGTAATACACTATTTATAACAGTTTTATATTTTGACGTTAAACAACCCACACTCATTTATTTCATGGGACATTATTGCTGTAGGCGAGTACTGTAAGTAAGTAGAAGCTGCACTATTACAAAGTAAGATCAATATTTTTTGCGTGGAAGCACTGAATTTATCTGTCTCCATAGAGGTTCTCAGAATTATGACACATAACAAATTTGTAATACACTATTTATAACAGTTTTATATTTTGACGTTAAACAACCCACACTCATTTATTTCATGGGACATTATTGCTGTAGGCGAGTACTGTAAGTAAGTAGAAGCTGCACTATTACAAAGTAAGATCAATATTTTTTGCGTGGAAGCACTGAATTTATCTGTCTCCATAGAGGTTCTCAGAATTATGACACATAACAAATTTGTAATACACTATTTATAACAGTTTTATATTTTGACGTTAAACAACCCACACTCATTTATTTCATGGGACATTATTGCTGTAGGCGAGTACTGTAAGTAAGTAGAAGCTGCACTATTACAAAGTAAGATCAATATTTTTTGCGTGGAAGCACTGAATTTATCTGTCTCCATAGAGGTTCTCAGAATTATGACACATAACAAATTTGTAATACACTATTTATAACAGTTTTATATTTTGACGTTAAACAACCCACACTCATTTATTTCATGGGACATTATTGCTGTAGGCGAGTACTGTAAGTAAGTAGAAGCTGCACTATTACAAAGTAAGATCAATATTTTTTGCGTGGAAGCACTGAATTTATCTGTCTCCATAGAGGTTCTCAGAATTATGACACATAACAAATTTGTAATACACTATTTATAACAGTTTTATATTTTGACGTTAAACAACCCACACTCATTTATTTCATGGGACATTATTGCTGTAGGCGAGTACTGTAAGTAAGTAGAAGCTGCACTATTACAAAGTAAGATCAATATTTTTTGCGTGGAAGCACTGAATTTATCTGTCTCCATAGAGGTTCTCAGAATTATGACACATAACAAATTTGTAATACACTATTTATAACAGTTTTATATTTTGACGTTAAACAACCCACACTCATTTATTTCATGGGACATTATTGCTGTAGGCGAGTACTGTAAGTAAGTAGAAGCTGCACTATTACAAAGTAAGATCAATATTTTTTGCGTGGAAGCACTGAATTTATCTGTCTCCATAGAGGTTCTCAGAATTATGACACATAACAAATTTGTAATACACTATTTATAACAGTTTTATATTTTGACGTTAAACAACCCACACTCATTTATTTCATGGGACATTATTGCTGTAGGCGAGTACTGTAAGTAAGTAGAAGCTGCACTATTACAAAGTAAGATCAATATTTTTTGCGTGGAAGCACTGAATTTATCTGTCTCCATAGAGGTTCTCAGAATTATGACACATAACAAATTTGTAATACACTATTTATAACAGTTTTATATTTTGACGTTAAACAACCCACACTCATTTATTTCATGGGACATTATTGCTGTAGGCGAGTACTGTAAGTAAGTAGAAGCTGCACTATTACAAAGTAAGATCAATATTTTTTGCGTGGAAGCACTGAATTTATCTGTCTCCATAGAGGTTCTCAGAATTATGACACATAACAAATTTGTAATACACTATTTATAACAGTTTTATATTTTGACGTTAAACAACCCACACTCATTTATTTCATGGGACATTATTGCTGTAGGCGAGTACTGTAAGTAAGTAGAAGCTGCACTATTACAAAGTAAGATCAATATTTTTTGCGTGGAAGCACTGAATTTATCTGTCTCCATAGAGGTTCTCAGAATTATGACACATAACAAATTTGTAATACACTATTTATAACAGTTTTATATTTTGACGTTAAACAACCCACACTCATTTATTTCATGGGACATTATTGCTGTAGGCGAGTACTGTAAGTAAGTAGAAGCTGCACTATTACAAAGTAAGATCAATATTTTTTGCGTGGAAGCACTGAATTTATCTGTCTCCATAGAGGTTCTCAGAATTATGACACATAACAAATTTGTAATACACTATTTATAACAGTTTTATATTTTGACGTTAAACAACCCACACTCATTTATTTCATGGGACATTATTGCTGTAGGCGAGTACTGTAAGTAAGTAGAAGCTGCACTATTACAAAGTAAGATCAATATTTTTTGCGTGGAAGCACTGAATTTATCTGTCTCCATAGAGGTTCTCAGAATTATGACACATAACAAATTTGTAATACACTATTTATAACAGTTTTATATTTTGACGTTAAACAACCCACACTCATTTATTTCATGGGACATTATTGCTGTAGGCGAGTACTGTAAGTAAGTAGAAGCTGCACTATTACAAAGTAAGATCAATATTTTTTGCGTGGAAGCACTGAATTTATCTGTCTCCATAGAGGTTCTCAGAATTATGACACATAACAAATTTGTAATACACTATTTATAACAGTTTTATATTTTGACGTTAAACAACCCACACTCATTTATTTCATGGGACATTATTGCTGTAGGCGAGTACTGTAAGTAAGTAGAAGCTGCACTATTACAAAGTAAGATCAATATTTTTTGCGTGGAAGCACTGAATTTATCTGTCTCCATAGAGGTTCTCAGAATTATGACACATAACAAATTTGTAATACACTATTTATAACAGTTTTATATTTTGACGTTAAACAACCCACACTCATTTATTTCATGGGACATTATTGCTGTAGGCGAGTACTGTAAGTAAGTAGAAGCTGCACTATTACAAAGTAAGATCAATATTTTTTGCGTGGAAGCACTGAATTTATCTGTCTCCATAGAGGTTCTCAGAATTATGACACATAACAAATTTGTAATACACTATTTATAACAGTTTTATATTTTGACGTTAAACAACCCACACTCATTTATTTCATGGGACATTATTGCTGTAGGCGAGTACTGTAAGTAAGTAGAAGCTGCACTATTACAAAGTAAGATCAATATTTTTTGCGTGGAAGCACTGAATTTATCTGTCTCCATAGAGGTTCTCAGAATTATGACACATAACAAATTTGTAATACACTATTTATAACAGTTTTATATTTTGACGTTAAACAACCCACACTCATTTATTTCATGGGACATTATTGCTGTAGGCGAGTACTGTAAGTAAGTAGAAGCTGCACTATTACAAAGTAAGATCAATATTTTTTGCGTGGAAGCACTGAATTTATCTGTCTCCATAGAGGTTCTCAGAATTATGACACATAACAAATTTGTAATACACTATTTATAACAGTTTTATATTTTGACGTTAAACAACCCACACTCATTTATTTCATGGGACATTATTGCTGTAGGCGAGTACTGTAAGTAAGTAGAAGCTGCACTATTACAAAGTAAGATCAATATTTTTTGCGTGGAAGCACTGAATTTATCTGTCTCCATAGAGGTTCTCAGAATTATGACACATAACAAATTTTCTCGCTGATGATAGCTCTTGCAGGTATGCAGTTATTTCATGATGACGAATGTTTCGGAACAGTTCTGCGCGCCTATCGAACCGCATTTGAGCAAGGCCACCTAGAATAAGAATGTTTTAGATAGCCTTGTTCAGGCGCCCTGCTATCGACAAATTACTGGCTGGCTGGCATATACACGATCATAATTTTGGACGGCTTTGAGGATCAGACACAGGACTACCACATATACATAGGAGCATTTATAGTATTTACAGAAGCAATCTAATAACACAAAAGCGAATAGTTAATATAAAATAATACAGCCTCCTTAAAGAAAAACAATAAAACTTCTATTAATGGACACTTGGTATAGGCGTCGACTTGAAAAATTATTAGGGTTTCCGAAAATTTTAAATCAAATGACCCATGCATTTTTTAAAGGATATATTAAAATTTCATTCAGTTAGATTATCTGGCACAATTACCTGTCTAAAATACTAAAATGAAGCAAATTATAGTTGAGTACAGAATTTTTTTTTTTTTTTTGCTAGTTAATTATTTAAATTTCATTTATTTTGCTTTTGTAAGCGCAACATTATTGTATACAATATACAGATACTGCGAGAATTTCCAACTGAATTATTTGTAAAAAGTAACAATAGAAATGTGAAATTTAATTTTAGGTATTTTTGACAATGTTGAAAATTTCAACAAATTTCTCTTTAAATCATTTCAGAGTTAAAAATCTTGCATTCAGAATACAATAAACAATCTGAAAGGTAAATTTCTATATACACTTTATACAGGGTGTCCCAAAAAGATTGAAACGCGCTTTAATTCTTTACCTGTTGAAGATAAGTGGGCAATGTAAATTGCAAAAATGTTGAAAGTAAGGTTAGAAATAAGACTACATTAATGAAATTGTCCTCCCATTAATTTTTAAAAAGTTACACTTTTTAAATGTTTATTCGACCCTTGTAGACAAACTGGGTCAATTAAAAAATTTTAATTTTTAATGCAACAAGATCATTAAAAAAAACCCGCATATCTGTATTTAAAATTGAGCGAATTATATTTAGTTGAAAATTGAACATTGTGAATGGGGACCCTATGTCAAATTAGAAATGCAAATCTGTGACATACCACAAAAAAGATAAGACTGGATGATAATACATAGGAGACATTTTTGCGAATTCCGCGTAGGCTCGCGATGCAATCACGGATTCTTAAGTACTTTTCAATAACTAAGTACTTTTTTGATAATTAAGTACTTTTAAGTACTTTTTATCTAAACAATTTCCATCGTCAATTTGTTTATGATCCCTATTTTCACTGATGATATAGCCTTTCACATAGTATGGAAAAGTGGCATAAGTCAGATTTTTCCCTTTATCATAATTCAGTTGATTTTAAAGATACAGATATGCGGTTTTTAACACTTTACAACATAGTTGAAAAGTGTTTATGACTTTGTTCATTCTGTCTGTCTGTCTGTCTGTCCGTTAGCACGATAACTGCCGTAAAAATGACTTTATCAAAATGAAATTTTAGTATGTTTTTCAGACGGTCTGTGGGAACTATGGGAATATAAATAAATAATATCACTCAATTAGTTTTTTATTGAACCCGGGTTGAAAAAATGAAATACATTGAACCCTATGGGACCTAATTTTTCAAACATTTTTTAAGCAAATTTAAAATTCACAAATTGCTTCGAAATGTTTAGGAAATATTTACATTATCCCATAAAATATATAAAAAAATCTTCAGTAAAATATGTTAAGTAGTTTTTTAATTAAAAATTATTTAATATAGGGAAAAAAACAAATTCAATTAAATTCTGACTTTTGGGATATCCTCCAGAAAGAAAAGAGAGATATATTATATAATAAATATCTTTCCAAGAGTTTAATCATTTTGTATATGAGAGAGGCTTCACATTTTAAAATAAATTTGGTAGATAACAATTTATCAAATTTTTTTTAATTTTATATAACTCTTCATGATATACTTATTTGATGGCATTTTTAATGCACTTTCCTACGTCCTAGAGAGTAAAAATTTGGTACACAGCTTAAATTTGTTGAACATTTTATTCTACAAAAATTTGGTGGATCATTAAATATAGATCATACATCTTTTTCGAAATGGCCTGCAAATAATCCCCGTTCACTTCTATAAATCATTGTTGTAATATTGTTAAAAATTCTGATGTGGGCAGCACATGTCTTTCCCTGCAGACTCGTATATTCACGTTCTCTATATTTCTTCAATAATAATTTGAGTTTATCTGCACAAAATAACAGCCAAAAGTATTTTAAATGACATTGAATTTGCACGTTAAACTTAAATTTGGTTCTCATTTGATAGCGGGACTTATTGTCAAAGGTGGCGTAGCGAAAACGCGAAAAAACTAGAATATCTCAAGAACGGCTAGCCCTAGAGTAATGGGGTTAGTCTTATTCTTTTTGCAAAAATCCCGTATAAAATAGGAATTTAATTGATATAATTGAGCACACGTAGTCTTTTATTTTTCTATTTAACGATTTTTGCGGGCCATTTCGCAAAAATAGCCCGTTATCCTTTTTCCCGAATCGTACTAGAATAACCTACAAATTATTTATATAACAAATTTTTTTTAATTTGGTATATAAATCACTTGTAGGTCATTGAAATATTATACACCAAATTTTGTTAAATTTGTTCCATTATTTTTCAACTAGAGTGGATAAAGGCAATTTCTGCCGGCCATTTCGCAAAGAAGGCAGATTCTTTTATTACGAATCGTACTATAATCTAATGAACATCAGGATTTCCCACAAAAAACATACCTACCAAATTTTATGAAATTCGGTCCATTAGTTTTTCAATTAGAGTGGATGTAATATCCTCATAGACACACAGAAATATACACAGATACACCCTTACACACACAGACGTCTTCCTAAAAATAGTTTTTTCGTGTTCTAGAA
This sequence comes from Amaurobius ferox, assembly GCA_951213105.1. Classification (NCBI taxonomy): domain Eukaryota; kingdom Metazoa; phylum Arthropoda; class Arachnida; order Araneae; family Amaurobiidae; genus Amaurobius; species Amaurobius ferox. Next base: position 50,197,132 of record OX578151.1, read on the forward strand.
GTCCCAAAACGTGTAGATCCTTTGAAAATTCGAGTTCCGATCTTCGGCACGATTCCAATACTTTGAATACACACACACACACATATATTATCTGTGTATTATCTGTGCATCTAAATTCCGTGCCTATGCAATTACAATAGTTGTGATTTTAATGATCCCTAAACTTTTATTATTTCTTCAACGAAGCCTAATTTTAACATATGCAGAATGCAAATATCTCAAGCGATTGTAAGGTGAGTTACATAAGAATGGCTAAATTTTCTTCACACAAAATTATTTAGCTCTGGAGTCTGGAATACAAGTTATATGAATGAAATATTCATTGATTTTGCATAGAGAATCAGATGATTTATATTTCGATATAGTTTTAAATATTTAAGTATAATAAATTACTGTAGTACTGTGATAATGTAAAAGATATCACCACTGAATGTATCACATTTTAGAAATTTTTAAATGAAATTGCATTTCAGTTGGAAAGTGTTTCATAATCAATGCTTATGCATGATTGATCTTTTTTGTTTTAATGATCTTGTTGCATTAAAAATACAAATTTTCTGATTGTCCCAATTTGTCTAAGGGGGTCGTATAAAAATTTAAAAAGTGTAACTTTTTGAAAATGAATGGGAGGACTATTTCATTAACGTAGTCTTATTTCCTACCTTACTTTCAACATTTTTGCAATTTACATTGCCCACTTATTTTTAGCAGGTAAAGAATTAAAGCGCGTTTCAATCTTTTTGGGACATCCTGTATATATAGTAAACAGGGAATGAAGAATGAAAAACTTTAAAAATCATGTATGCATATATGCGTACATACAAAAAATCTGATGTGGGCAACACATGACTTTCTTTATATAATGTAATGAATTTACTACTTTTATAGTAAAAAAAATAGGGTTTTTTTATAGTAGATACTAATATTCTTTCCAAGATATTGAATTTTCGACAATTAGTCGTCATTTTCATTGATTTAGCGTCATTTTTATCCATTTGGCGAGATTTTCGTTAATTTGGCAACATTTCAAGAAGTCGCCAAGTTGGTGACATTCTGCCAAATTCGTCGCCAAAATCTTGCCAAGCGTTATGGATGAAGAAATAAGTTATTCTTACAGCAGATATACGACTATTGGCGTTCAAATACAAAAGTATTACTTACAGTATCTTTTTTCATGAATGGAACGAGCTAGATCCACGAGAATGATGTCACCCAATTTATCGCATGGTATTACATATGAAAAGTGAACATGTTTCTCAATAGGAAATATTTTTATTTTATGACTTTTTGATAATTTTTTTGAAAAATTGCACAATATCTCGAGAACGGTTTATGTTAGCGTTCTAAAATTTATGTCAATCGTTTTCTAATGAAAAATTACATAAGAAATGTCTATTTGCGTAACTTTATTAGTGGTTTTGATTTTTTGACGATTTTTTCAATATTTCATTCGAAAATTTAGGAGGGTTCTGAACATTCGATTGCGTATAAAAACAATAGGCTTCCAGTGTTTATGGATTGTGATTTTTGTTCCAAATTTTGTTCGAATTGGTCCATTCGTTCGTCAATTATCGTCTCCAGAGACTCACTGACACACACACATACTTTCACACACACACACACAGACATCCCTCCAAAAATGTTTGATTCGTGATCAGGGATGCTTGAAACGTGCTCTACCGTCGAAAACTCGAATTCGAATTTTCGACCCCGTCACAATACTTTCCTTATACATTATGTATATAAGGAAAGTGAATATACATTATGTATATAAGGAAAGTAAATATTAGAGATTCAAAATATTACGTACAAAAATATGAGGGGAACCCACAACAAAATTGTTGAGGGTTCAAAAAGTGTCTTGAACTCACGAAGTCGACGCTGCGGCTTCTAAGCAGCAGACAACTCAAAAATAATGGACAGCTTTGCTGTATGGAGATGCTTTTTACTTTCCTTATATACATAATGTATAAGGAAAGTATTGTGACGGGGTCGAAAATTCGAATTCGAGTTTTCGACGGGGGAGCACATTTCAAGCATCCCTGATCACGAATCAAGTATTTTTGAGGTGATGTCTGTGTGTGTGTGTGTGTGTGAAAGTATGTGTGTGTGTGTGTGAAAGTATGTGTGTGTGTGTGTGTGTATGTGTGTATGTGAGTCTGTGGAGACGATATCTCACGAACAAATAGAGCGATTGGAATGAAATTTGGTACAAAAATCACAATCCGGGAATATTAGAAGCCTATTGTTTTTAAATGTAATCGAATGTTCAGAACCCCCCTAAATTTTCGAGTGAAATTTTGAAAAAATCAAAACCTTTAATAAAGTTACGCAAATATACAGAGTCTTCTCTGTATAAAATCAATGAATATTTCATTCATATCAGCTATATTGCAGACTCCATGAGCTAAATAATTTTGCGTTAAAGAAATGCAGCAATTCTTATACAACTCGTTCTACATCTTTGGTATTTACATTCTCCATAAGTGAAAATTAAACTTCGTTGTAGAAATAATCAAAGTTAGATGATCATTTAAACTCAAATATATTGTCATTGCGTTGTTTCACTATGTAGATGCACAGAATTTAAGCAAAAATAAAGCGATTTTAGGACGGATACAACACTAAATATGAATTAAAAAGAACTTTGAAAATCACGATTTTGACACAAGATGGATGTCATATTTTATTTTGAAATGGGTCACGTCATCATCTCAAAAACGTGTAATTATTATTTTAATTTTTATTTAAAACCTACTGAATATATTTTGCTGAAATGTTTTTTATATATTTTATGGGATAATTTGAATATTTCCTAAAACTTTCGAAGTAATTTGTGAATTTTAAATCTGCTTAAAAAATGTTTGAAAAATTAGGTCCCATAGGGTTCAATGTATTTCATTTTTTCAACCCGGGTTCAATCCAAAACTAATTGTGTGATATTATTCATTTATATTCCCATAAGTTCCACAGACCGTCTGAAAAACATACTAAAATTTCATTTTGATAAAGTCATTTTTACGGCAGTTATCGTGCTAACGGACAGACAGATAGAATGATCAAAGTCATAAACACTTTTCAACTATGTTGTAAAGTGTTAAAAAAAAGCGACAGACAATAATTTTATTTATGAATTTATCCGAAAATGTTTCGGTGTACGATCCCTTTTGTGACGTGTTCTTTCTCTGTCTCCTTGCATTTTCATTTTTATAAGAAAAAATGAGTCCATATTTAAAAAAAAATATTAGGTTTTATTCAAAATCACATGGAGATGATATGAAAAAAATATTAAATTTTATATTCCAATTCAACTCCAGGTGACAGCGCCTTTTCTACAAATTTTTAAAGTGTACGAACACTTTTGGGAGCCACTGTAAGTAGTTATAAAACACCGGTCCCAGTCCAAAGAGGGGAGGTGGTGCCCTGTGGTGCCAGAGGAGAGGCCCTCTTTGGGAGGAGGGTCCCTCTTTGGGAGGATGCCTCTCTTGAGCCGCCTCCCCTCTTTGGAGTGTCTTCCCTCTTTTGAGAGGAAGCCCCTCTTAGAGGGTCTTTAGACCCCCAGGATGCCTCTCAGTGCCCCCCTCCCCTCTTTTGGAAGTTTGGTGAGGTGGTGCAGCACCGGATGCCTCTCTTGGGAGGATGCCTCCGCCCAAAGAGGGCAATTGCGAAAGTCTTTCACGGAGGCCTGATGACTCATACGGAGTGAGTTTCACTCCGAGTCTTGAGAGGGAATGTCGCAATCAGCGACTGACCTTTGACCTGAGGAAGAAGTTTCAAGGGATGTCGCAATCGATGACTGAGCATCACACAATCTGGAAATGACGTGTCGCGCCTTGGAGCTCCTTAGCACACGTCCTCCCTCTCTGCTGGTCAGCGACAGACTGAAAGATCTTATCAGCAGGATGTAGTTAAAGCGCCCTCTGGTGAATTTTGATGAAGTGCTGCCATCTATCGGCATTTTTTTTTTTTCCAAAAGAAATTAATGTTTCACTTGTCAGGAGCTGGATTCGATCTTGGGTCCAACTGATTAGAAGCCGCGCGTCTTACCATCGTGCCAAAGCACCCGTGCTTTATAGGCAGTTAACTTCGAAGTGTACCTTATCAGTGGAAGTTAGATTATTTTTCAAAGTTCATTCGAATAGCGATGCAAGGGTGCGTTTTAAAACAGAATGCTACGGACTGAATATAAAATTGCGTATTATAACATTATGATTTTTTTTAAAACAAATGTATACACAAACTTTAAAAACACGAATGTAATAATTAGCTAAAATTGTATTCAGTGGATTTTTTTTTTAAAAATAAATCAATACGATTTTTATAATAATAACGAAATGATTTCAAATGTTTAAAAACAAATTGATTACGGATGACACACAAATTGTGTTCAATGAATACGATTCGACCATTTTAAGTGTTGTGTATCTAAAAACAAATGTATACACAAACTTTAAAAACACGAATGTAATAATTAGCTAAAATTGTATTCAGTGGATTTTTTTTTTAAAAATAAATCAATACGATTTTTATAATAATAACGAAATGATTTCAAATGTTTAAAAACAAATTGATTACGGATGACACACAAATTGTGTTCCGTGGACACAAAAATGGTGTTACATGAATACGATTCGACCATTTTAAGTGTTGTGTATCTAAAAACAAATGTATACACAAACTTTGAAAACACGAATGTAATAATTAGCTAAAATTGTATTCAGTGGATTTTTTTTTTTTTTTTTTTTTTAAATAAATCTAACTATCAATATAATTTTTTTAAAAATGATTTGAATACACCCAAGTATAGTTACGCATTTTCAAAATGGTGTTAAGTGAATAGCATTCGACCATTCTGAGTGTTGTGTATCTAAAAACAAATGTATACACAAACTTTAAAAACATGAATGTAATACATAGCTGAAATTATGTTTTGTGAACAGGATTCGACCATTCTAAGTGTGTGTGTGATTTTTTAAAAATAAATCTAACTATCAATACGATTTTTATAATAATAACGAAATGATTTCGAATGTTTAAAAACAATTTGATTACGGATTTTCAAAGAACACACAAATTGTGTTCAGTGAATAGGATTCGACCATTCTGAGTGTTGTGTATCTAAAAACAAATGTATACACAAACTTTAAAAACACGAATGTAATAATTAGCTAAAATTGTGTTCAGTGGACACGAAACTTGTATTCAGTGAATAGGATTCGACCATTCTAAGTGTGTGTGTGTGATTTTTGAAAAATAAATCTAAAAGTATATAAAATAATAATGAAAATTAGAACTCACAGAACGACCTCTTCACTACCCGCTAGTCAAACTTCAAATGAGTGATACACTCTCATTACGCTATTAAAAATTAGATATTATCTATAATGACGTCAGCAGTATGAGGTGTTGCCACCTATTTTTTCTAATAATATATTTTAATAGTTGGATACTTCAAGGGTCTGATTTGGTACACGTAATCTGAAATACATCATTTTAATGATATTACGCATTGAATATGATTCGGCCATTTTTAAAATGGTGGATGTAATTGAAATATCGAAGTTTAGAATTTAACAAACTAACGAATTTTCACCCCCAAAAATTTTAGCATTCAGTTTAAATAAAACCCAATGAATATGATATCACCATTTTAACATCGTAATTTTACTACCATTATAGAACTTAGAAGTGAGTGTACATTATTTTTTTCAGGACACCAACACATTTTAAAATCTATTGAATAGGAATAGACCATTTTGCACACACATGTACCTAGATTTCAACACCCGGTATTAAAACCTGCTAAACATGAAACGAGTAAGTATTGTGTGAGATTTTATCACACTAACTTTCAAACTTTTTAAATTTTTAAAAATGTCCGAAATAGTTGTATTTCATCGGTAGACATAAATTGTATGGAACACATTTTTATGAAAAAAATATCTGTTTCGACAGCTTTTAAAAATAGATTTCTACAGTTGTACACTACGGTTCTAGAATTTTCTAAATACGAATCGACTGTTTGAATGGTGGTTTTACCGATGCAAATATTTACAGGACAAATATTTCAATGAAACCGAACTTAGTTGAAGCTTCTAAGTTTGAATATTTAGAATCATTTCATATAATTTTTATATTCACATTGAAAATAGTTAACAAAATTGGAACTCACGGAGCGACAACTTACTGTCCACACTCCAAATGAGTGATACACTCTTATTACATTATTAAAAATTAGATCTTATCTATAATGATGTCATTATGTTGCCGTATTGCCACCACACAATTATTCTTTCCAAATTATGCATTTTTTTTCTTTTTTCTTTTTAATAACTTGCTACTGTCTTATGCTATCCATTTTTTTTTTTTTTTCATATAAGCAGATATTCCATATACCTTCTAAATGTTAAGTTGTAATTTAAAAAAAAAAAAGCATTAGAGGTGTATTTTACGTCTGAATTCGTCCAAGTGGAAATCCGACAATTGCAAATGCATGATTGCATCCTCACATTTCAATAGACACCACTAAAATGTGTGGATCTTATTTTGAAAAAGCTGCTCTCAGAAAGAATATGTATATGAATACATATTTTCCATAAATATACCCCCTCCCCCCCCCCCCCCAACAATACACACAACATGCAGGCCAAAGACTCACCCAAAATACATTCCAAATCGGCTCTATAGCTTATCGCGCTTATCAGTGTAACAGATAGTGACCCAATGTTCATGTTCGCAAAGCGAGTTAATTGCAATGTTATTGTTTTAAGCAGTTCCCATATTTAAATGAAAAATTTATCAAATTATACAATACATACAAGAGCTGGAAGATCATAGCATTTCAATATTATAGAATACTCACGAATGTTTTTTTTTTCCCCATTTAAAATTATCAAATTTTAATGCAATTTGACAAAAATTGCACAATACTTAGTGTATGACTATCAAATAAGAGCTAGGTTTTATTGTTACAACAACGTTTAAGATCATTAAACGAGTATATATATATATTTTTTTTTAAAAAAGAAGAATAGTATATAACTTACTGTTTTTAAGGATAGGTGATTGTTAACATTGAATTTAAATGAAAGAGTGACCCTCTGAGACAAGTACAGTACATTGCAATATCATTAAAAAATATGAAAGATATGCAATTAACACCTTAAAAGAAACATGTAATGAGTTATCTTAATACGAGACATTATTGACATGCACATAGAAATGTCACAATTTTGTGGCTGTAGGTGCTCCATAAGACCTCTCTGCTCTTAATAAATGATCCCATTTGAATGTACATATTTAACAACACACAGAAAATGACAGGACCACAACAAAATTTTACACCTATTACAGAATAACTCCCAACTTCGTAGATTTTTAAGAAACTACAGTCGAATTTTCACCGATTCTTAGAGATTGAAACACAACATTGTTTATGAATCTTCATACTTTAGAGAATGGAACATAAATTAGCATTTATTTTGAATGAATTCAGAATTTTGACATTGATTATAAATTTATGATTTAAACTCTGTAAAGTGTAAATATCTTTTGTCATGAAACTCACACTGTAGACATTTGATATGATTCGAATAAATCTATTTTTAATTTTTTATATTTTATTTTAAAAAGTGAGATTAGTAAACCTGTTACACTTGAATGCATAGATACATAACTCACAACAATATAACATTTCTTAAATGGAACATGCTAAAAAAAAAAAAAAAAAATAGCTAATGAGTATAAATAAGGAATTCAATTTGAAAGATAACAACCATTTAATGAATCTATTATTAATGAAATACACATTAACCATTATCACTTGTACATTTAAACAAATAAGTTAAAATAATTTCCTTATCGCACTTTCATAGTCCTCTGATTTGAATGACTCGAAAAAATTTCTATCATAGCAGTAAAAGACTTCTTCACCACGCAACAAAACTTTCTTAGCAATGTTATTAATGTCAAGATTTAGAAGTACTTGTTCAGACACTCTGTCAAACATTTGTAATGGAGTGCTGTAAAGACATTCATGGTAACTTAAATCTGCAACTTGACCAACACAGCCAACACATTTGAAAAGTTTTCTTACATGACACATGACGTTGTCATGAATACAAGAGATTAATTGTTCGAATGCAAAATTTTTGTCACAAATAAGTGATGGTAGAAAGGTTATAGTGTTCTTTATTTTTAATATTTGAGCAGGAAGCCACTCTATAAATATACTTTCTCGAAGATGTATACTAATGTTGTTAACACTATTCTGTAAACATGCTATTTGATTTTTATCTAAGGTAATATGACACTGTGTTAGACAAAATTTTGAATCATATAATTGAATTATTTTCTGCAGATGCAATTTTCCGTTGTCATTGAAACAGAACAACTCATTGCGACTGACGAAAGAGGTATCTGCATATAGAATATTGAACGACCACAATTTTTGAGAAAATTCACTCCATGTAGCCGGTGACAGTGTAACACCTTCACGCGTAGGCTGTAATTCATTTCGATCGTTAGAGAGATATTTCCATATATACACTTTTAACTCCCCATGACGAAGTTTCAAATACACATACACATTAGAACCTAAATGCCAACGACGGAGTGCATCTTGCATAAAATCTGAAGAAGTAGATTCAGTCGAAACTGATTCTGCATTGGAAGATAACAGTCCACTATGTGTTAGAGCACAAGAAAGCAGATCATGAGTTGAGTTTTGAACCTCGGTGAGAACTTATGAATTGACAACGGTAGATGTTTCTGCTGGGGTTTTGGAAGACATAAGATAGGTTTCTAACCAATCCACAGCAAATTTTTGTGAGGGTGAATTAATCACATCTGAGACAATGTCCACAGATTTTGTTTCTTCTAGGGCAGGAACAGTCAACTCCGCACTATTTACACTAGAAATTATTTGCTCGAGTGATGGCATACTTTGAATTTTAGACATTCTTTTTAGATAGTAACATCCAACTACGACATTCACAGTATAAGATTTATTTTTAAAACACTAACATCTTAAAACATTATAATTTTGTCACAGCTATGAGCGAAGCAAACCTATCCACACAACCTCCAAAGTTGAAATGACTTATCAAACAACTTCATAAGTATAATCACGTAACCTAAATCGAGTGTCGTGTGCAAACAGATCACATAAGATATGAAGTGATTAGAACTTATAATTTTTAATGAATCGTACAACATTAGATTGTGGTAAATACAATTGTTATCTACATGAGAAAATTTCTATATTATTTCATTCAGCTTCGAAATCATAGAGTGAAAATATGTACCAAACTTACTTAAAGTTCCGAATTTTAAATCACATTAACATTATATACTTAGAAAAATTTTATATATATTTTTATAACTTTAGGTGATATGTATCACGCGGAATATACAAGAATAACTACCAAAAACACGAAAATAACTAACAGTATGAGGCCTTCACAAGTCGGCATCCAAACTAGAAATGAACGATAAACACACTAATTGCAACAATTAGATGAGAGCTTATCAGTTCTTATCTTATCTAAGATTCCACATAAAATGACGTCATCACTCCAAAGTTCACAAGATGACGTCATTGGTCCAAGGTTCGCAAGATAGCCATTTGGCCTTTTAAAATTAAGAAGTAATTAAAATTTTACTATCGATTTTGGCCAAAAAACACCACTTCATGGCCAAATGGCTATCTTGCGAACCTTGGACCAATGACGTCATCTTGTGAACTTTGGAGTGATGACGTCATTTTATGTGGAATCTTAGATAAGATAAGAACTGATAAGCTCTCATCTAATTGTTGCAATTAGTGTGTTTATCGTTCATTTCTAGTTTGGATGCCGACTTGTGAAGGCCTCATACTGTTAGTTATTTTCGTGTTTTTGGTAGTTATTCTTGTATATTCCGCGTGATACATATCACCTAAAGTTATAAAAATATATATAAAATTTTTCTAAGTATATAATGTTAATGTGATTTAAAATTCGGAACTTTAAGTAAGTTTGGTACATATTTTCACTCTATGATTTCGAAGCTGAATGAAATAATATAGAAATTTTCTCATGTAGATAACAATTGTATTTACCACAATCTAATGTTGTACGATTCATTAAAAATTATAAGTTCTAATCACTTCATATCTTATGTGATCTGTTTGCACACGACACTCGATTTAGGTTACGTGATTATACTTATGAAGTTGTTTGATAAGTCATTTCAACTTTGGAGGTTGTGTGGATAGGTTTGCTTCGCTCATAGCTGTGACAAAATTATAATGTTTTAAGATGTTAGTGTTTTAAAAATAAATCTTATACTGTGAATGTCGTAGTTGGATGTTACTATCTAAAAAGAATGTCTAAAATTCAAAGTATGCCATCACTCGAGCAAATAATTTCTAGTGTAAATAGTGCGGAGTTGACTGTTCCTGCCCTAGAAGAAACAAAATCTGTGGACATTGTCTCAGATGTGATTAATTCACCCTCACAAAAATTTGCTGTGGATTGGTTAGAAACCTATCTTATGTCTTCCAAAACCCCAGCAGAAACATCTACCGTTGTCAATTCATAAGTTCTCACCGAGGTTCAAAACTCAACTCATGATCTGCTTTCTTGTGCTCTAACACATAGTGGACTGTTATCTTCCAATGCAGAATCAGTTTCGACTGAATCTACTTCTTCAGATTTTATGCAAGATGCACTCCGTCGTTGGCATTTAGGTTCTAATGTGTATGTGTATTTGAAACTTCGTCATGGGGAGTTAAAAGTGTATATATGGAAATATCTCTCTAACGATCGAAATGAATTACAGCCTACGCGTGAAGGTGTTACACTGTCACCGGCTACATGGAGTGAATTTTCTCAAAAATTGTGGTCGTTCAATATTCTATATGCAGATACCTCTTTCGTCAGTCGCAATGAGTTGTTCTGTTTCAATGACAACGGAAAATTGCATCTGCAGAAAATAATTCAATTATATGATTCAAAATTTTGTCTAACACAGTGTCATATTACCTTAGATAAAAATCAAATAGCATGTTTACAGAATAGTGTTAACAACATTAGTATACATCTTCGAGAAAGTATATTTATAGAGTGGCTTCCTGCTCAAATATTAAAAATAAAGAACACTATAACCTTTCTACCATCACTTATTTGTGACAAAAATTTTGCATTCGAACAATTAATCTCTTGTATTCATGACAACGTCATGTGTCATGTAAGAAAACTTTTCAAATGTGTTGGCTGTGTTGGTCAAGTTGCAGATTTAAGTTACCATGAATGTCTTTACAGCACTCCATTACAAATGTTTGACAGAGTGTCTGAACAAGTACTTCTAAATCTTGACATTAATAACATTGCTAAGAAAGTTTTGTTGCGTGGTGAAGAAGTCTTTTACTGCTATGATAGAAATTTTTTCGAGTCATTCAAATCAGAGGACTATGAAAGTGCGATAAGGAAATTATTTTAACTTATTTGTTTAAATGTACAAGTGATAATGGTTAATGTGTATTTCATTAATAATAGATTCATTAAATGGTTGTTATCTTTCAAATTGAATTCCTTATTTATACTCATTAGCTATTTTTTTTTTTTTTTTTTAGCATGTTCCATTTAAGAAATGTTATATTGTTGTGAGTTATGTATCTATGCATTCAAGTGTAACAGGTTTACTAATCTCACTTTTTAAAATAAAATATAAAAAATTAAAAATAGATTTATTCGAATCATATCAAATGTCTACAGTGTGAGTTTCATGACAAAAGATATTTACACTTTACAGAGTTTAAATCATAAATTTATAATCAATGTCAAAATTCTGAATTCATTCAAAATAAATGCTAATTTATGTTCCATTCTCTAAAGTATGAAGATTCATAAACAATGTTGTGTTTCAATCTCTAAGAATCGGTGAAAATTCGACTGTAGTTTCTTAAAAATCTACGAAGTTAGGAGTTATTCTGTAATAGGTGTAAAATTTTGTTGTGGTCCTGTCATTTTCTGTGTGTTGTTAAATATGTACATTCAAATGGGATCATTTATTAAGAGCAGAGAGGTCTTATGGAGCACCTACAGCCACAAAATTGTGACATTTCTATGTGCATGTCAATAATGTCTCGTATTAAGATAACTCATTACATGTTTCTTTTAAGGTGTTAATTGCATATCTTTCATATTTTTTAATGATATTGCAATGTACTGTACTTGTCTCAGAGTGTCACTCTTTCATTTAAATTCAATGTTAACAATCACCTATCCTTAAAAACAGTAAGTTATATACTATTCTTCTTTTTAAAAAAAAAATATATATATATACTCGTTTAATGATCTTAAACGTTGTTGTAACAATAAAACCTAGCTCTTATTTGATAGTCATACACTAAGTATTGTGCAATTTTTGTCAAATTGCATTAAAATTTGATAATTTTAAATGGGGAAAAAAAAAACATTCGTGAGTATTCTATAATATTGAAATGCTATGATCTTCCAGCTCTTGTATGTATTGTATAATTTGATAAATTTTTCATTTAAATATGGGAACTGCTTAAAACAATAACATTGCAATTAACTCGCTTTGCGAACATGAACATTGGGTCACTATCTGTTACACTGATAAGCGCGATAAGCTATAGAGCCGATTTGGAATGTATTTTGGGTGAGTCTTTGGCCTGCATGTTGTGTGTATTGTTGGGGGGGGGGGAGGGGGAGGGGGTATATTTATGGAAAATATGTATTCATATACATATTCTTTCTGAGAGCAGCTTTTTCAAAATAAGATCCACACATTTTAGTGGTGTCTATTGAAATGTGAGGATGCAATCATGCATTTGCAATTGTCGGATTTCCACTTGGACGAATTCAGACGTAAAATACACCTCTAATGCTTTTTTTTTTTTAAATTACAACTTAACATTTAGAAGGTATATGGAATATCTGCTTATATGAAAAAAAAAAAAAATGGATAGCATAAGACAGTAGCAAGTTATTAAAAAGAAAAAAGAAAAAAAATGCATAATTTGGAAAGAATAATTGTGTGGTGGCAATACGGCAACATAATGACATCATTATAGATAAGATCTAATTTTTAATAATGTAATAAGAGTGTATCACTCATTTGGAGTGTGGACAGTAAGTTGTCGCTCCGTGAGTTCCAATTTTGTTAACTATTTTCAATGTGAATATAAAAATTATATGAAATGATTCTAAATATTCAAACTTAGAAGCTTCAACTAAGTTCGGTTTCATTGAAATATTTGTCCTGTAAATATTTGCATCGGTAAAACCACCATTCAAACAGTCGATTCGTATTTAGAAAATTCTAGAACCGTAGTGTACAACTGTAGAAATCTATTTTTAAAAGCTGTCGAAACAGATATTTTTTTCATAAAAATGTGTTCCATACAATTTATGTCTACCGATGAAATACAACTATTTCGGACATTTTTAAAAATTTAAAAAGTTTGAAAGTTAGTGTGATAAAATCTCACACAATACTTACTCGTTTCATGTTTAGCAGGTTTTAATACCGGGTGTTGAAATCTAGGTACATGTGTGTGCAAAATGGTCTATTCCTATTCAATAGATTTTAAAATGTGTTGGTGTCCTGAAAAAAATAATGTACACTCACTTCTAAGTTCTATAATGGTAGTAAAATTACGATGTTAAAATGGTGATATCATATTCATTGGGTTTTATTTAAACTGAATGCTAAAATTTTTGGGGGTGAAAATTCGTTAGTTTGTTAAATTCTAAACTTCGATATTTCAATTACATCCACCATTTTAAAAATGGCCGAATCATATTCAATGCGTAATATCATTAAAATGATGTATTTCAGATTACGTGTACCAAATCAGACCCTTGAAGTATCCAACTATTAAAATATATTATTAGAAAAAATAGGTGGCAACACCTCATACTGCTGACGTCATTATAGATAATATCTAATTTTTAATAGCGTAATGAGAGTGTATCACTCATTTGAAGTTTGACTAGCGGGTAGTGAAGAGGTCGTTCTGTGAGTTCTAATTTTCATTATTATTTTATATACTTTTAGATTTATTTTTCAAAAATCACACACACACACTTAGAATGGTCGAATCCTATTCACTGAATACAAGTTTCGTGTCCACTGAACACAATTTTAGCTAATTATTACATTCGTGTTTTTAAAGTTTGTGTATACATTTGTTTTTAGATACACAACACTCAGAATGGTCGAATCCTATTCACTGAACACAATTTGTGTGTTCTTTGAAAATCCGTAATCAAATTGTTTTTAAACATTCGAAATCATTTCGTTATTATTATAAAAATCGTATTGATAGTTAGATTTATTTTTAAAAAATCACACACACACTTAGAATGGTCGAATCCTGTTCACAAAACATAATTTCAGCTATGTATTACATTCATGTTTTTAAAGTTTGTGTATACATTTGTTTTTAGATACACAACACTCAGAATGGTCGAATGCTATTCACTTAACACCATTTTGAAAATGCGTAACTATACTTGGGTGTATTCAAATCATTTTTAAAAAAATTATATTGATAGTTAGATTTATTTAAAAAAAAAAAAAAAAAAAAAAAAAATCCACTGAATACAATTTTAGCTAATTATTACATTCGTGTTTTCAAAGTTTGTGTATACATTTGTTTTTAGATACACAACACTTAAAATGGTCGAATCGTATTCATGTAACACCATTTTTGTGTCCACGGAACACAATTTGTGTGTCATCCGTAATCAATTTGTTTTTAAACATTTGAAATCATTTCGTTATTATTATAAAAATCGTATTGATTTATTTTTAAAAAAAAAATCCACTGAATACAATTTTAGCTAATTATTACATTCGTATTTTTAAAGTTTGTGTATACATTTGTTTTTAGATACACAACACTTAAAATGGTCGAATCGTATTCATTGAACACAATTTGTGTGTCATCCGTAATCAATTTGTTTTTAAACATTTGAAATCATTTCGTTATTATTATAAAAATCGTATTGATTTATTTTTAAAAAAAAAATCCACTGAATACAATTTTAGCTAATTATTATATTCGTGTTTTTAAAGTTTGTGTATACATTTGTTTTAAAAAAAATCATAATGTTATAATACGCAATTTTATATTCAGTCCGTAGCATTCTGTTTTAAAACGCACCCTTGCATCGCTATTCGAATGAACTTTGAAAAATAATCTAACTTCCACTGATAAGGTACACTTCGAAGTTAACTGCCTATAAAGCACGGGTGCTTTGGCACGATGGTAAGACGCGCGGCTTCTAATCAGTTGGACCCAAGATCGAATCCAGCTCCTGACAAGTGAAACATTAATTTCTTTTGGAAAAAAAAAATGCCGATAGATGGCAGCACTTCATCAAAATTCACCAGAGGGCGCTTTAACTACATCCTGCTGATAAGATCTTTCAGTCTGTCGCTGACCAGCAGAGAGGGAGGACGTGTGCTAAGGAGCTCCAAGGCGCGACACGTCATTTCCAGATTGTGTGATGCTCAGTCATCGATTGCGACATCCCTTGAAACTTCTTCCTCAGGTCAAAGGTCAGTCGCTGATTGCGACATTCCCTCTCAAGACTCGGAGTGAAACTCACTCCGTATGAGTCATCAGGCCTCCGTGAAAGACTTTCGCAATTGCCCTCTTTGGGCGGAGGCATCCTCCCAAGAGAGGCATCCGGTGCTGCACCACCTCACCAAACTTCCAAAAGAGGGGAGGGGGGCACTGAGAGGCATCCTGGGGGTCTAAAGACCCTCTAAGAGGGGCTTCCTCTCAAAAGAGGGAAGACACTCCAAAGAGGGGAGGCGGCTCAAGAGAGGCATCCTCCCAAAGAGGGACCCTCCTCCCAAAGAGGGCCTCTCCTCTGGCACCACAGGGCACCACCTCCCCTCTTTGGACTGGGACCGGTGTTTTATAACTACTACTGTATATAAGAAACTCTTTTCTCTTCGTGTGTGTGTAACGTTTGACGATAAATTCGGAGAACTTGGTTATTCACGAAATATTGCCAACTTGGCCATATTTCGCTATAGATATATTTTGTCCCCGAAATTAACGAAAATAGCGTAAAAATTGCAAAAATGACGCCAAATTGATGAATTAATTATAAAATATTTTAATATATGAAGTCCATTGCTTATTGCGGCTGTTATCAATATTGATAATTATCAATTTAGAGGTGCATGAAATGCAAGTTAATTGGGTACTTTGAAATAGCTTTACATGTTATCATCTGAAAAAGCGCCCAATATACAATTCAACATTAAAAGCATTTTACTGTAAATTTTATACATCATTTTTTCACTGTGAAAGAAGTAAACTTATTGCACTGTGTAGGTAAAGTCATGTACTATCCACGGCGAATTATTATTATTATTTTATTTATTTATTTTTAATTCTTTTTATCTAATTTCATTTAATATTTTATTTTGTAAGTTTAATTTGATTAGATAATACGGAATTTATTTTGCCCTATGTAATTAGAAAAGAATTTTAAAAATTTCATTTCAGACAGATAAGAAATCTCCCTCATAACAAAAGAATAGCACCTCTTATATGCTTTGTTTATTAACAAAACGCAAAGCAAAAGTAGGGATTTTGTTATGTTGCGACACAGAATCAGGTTCTATTCAAAACATTATTCGGTCCGATAAACATCCAAAAGGAAAGGAACTGGGTATTCCTTGCGAAATAGCAGACGATTTAAAAACCGGAACAATTTCCATGTGCTGTTGAAGCTAACAAAGAAAAATTTATATTTATTGATTCTCTTTTTCATTTAGTAAAAGTTTAACAGGATGAATCAAACGGTTCGTTGATTTTTTGCAATTAAAAATGGAATTCGGGCAGCGCGTTGCATCCGATACAGAAATTATTTAAATTTTTCGAGCGACAAGTACAAATATTTTCATGTAAAAAATGAATGACATACAGTGGCTCCCAAAAGTGTTAGTACACTTTAACAATTTGTAGAAAAAGCGCTGTCGCCTGGAATTGAATTCGAATATAAAGTTCAGTATTTTTTCATATCATCTCCATATGATTCTGAATAAAACCTAACATTTTGTTTTTAAATATTGACTCATTTTTTTTTTTTTATAAAAGTGAACAAGCAAGGAGACAGAGAAAGAACACGTCACAAAAGTGATCGTACACTGAAACATTTTTGGACAAATTCATAAATAAAATTATTGTCTGTCGCTTTTTTTAACACTTTACAACAAAGTTGAAAAGTATTTAAGACTTTGTTCATTCTGTCTGTCTGTCTATCTGTCTGTCCGTTAGCACGATAACTGCCGTAAAAATGACTTAATCAAAATGAAATTTTAGTATGTTGTTCAGACGGTCTGTAGGATCTATGGGAATATAAATGAATAATATCACCCAATTAGTTTTGGATTGAACCCGGGTTGAAAAAATGAAATATATTGAGCCCTATGGGACATAATTTTTCAAACATTTTTTAAGCGAATTTAAAATTCACAAATTGCTTCGAAAATTTTAGGTAATATTCAAATTGTTCCATAAAATATATATAAAACAATTCAGCGAAATCTATTAATTAGTTTTTTAAATAAAAATTAAAATAATAATAACACCTTTTATAAGAAGCGATCACATGACCATGATATGAAAAGATCACGTGACCCACTTCAAAATGATATACGGCATCCATCTTGTCTCAAAATCGTGATTTTTAAAGTTCTTTTTAATTCATATTGAGTGCTGTATCCGTCCTAAAACCACTTTATTTTTGTTTAAATTCTGTGTATCTACATACTAAAACAACGCAATGACAATATATTTGAGTTTAAATGCTCATCCAAATTTGATTATTTCTACAACGAAGCCTATTTTTCACCTATGTAAAATGTAAACACCAAAATATGTAGAATGAGTTGTATTGGAATTGCTGTATTTCTTTAACTCAAAATCATTTAGTTCATGGAGTCTGCATAACTGATATGAATGAAATATTCATTGATTTTACAAAGAGAAGGACGATTTTTTTCGATGAAGTTTTACGCATAGAGTTTAATTACTTGTAGCTCCATGGTCTTAATTTTTAAATAAAATAAGTTATTATATGATTGTGATGAATGAAATGAATGGGAAATTATTTATGAATGAAATGCTGTTTTTATAGAGAGAGCCAGGCGTATTATTTTTTCTACGACGTCATTTGAATGAATTTCAGTTGTTTTCGATGAAGTTTTCAAATATAATAAATTATCGTAATATTATGATAATTCTAAAATTATTACCGAGGAATGTATCACATTTTAGAGATGTTTAAACCAGACAATTTATATTTCAATGCCGTCATTTGAATGAAGTTCATTTTTTTCGATGAAGGTTTAAGTTTCCAAATATAATAAATTAATATAGTATTGTGATAAGTTTTAAAATATTACCGAGGAATGTATTGCATTTTAGAGATGTTTAAATAAAATTGCATTGAAGTTGGAAAGTGTTTCATTATCAATGCTTTAAGCATGATTGATCTTTCTTGTTAACTTTGCAACATGTTTAAAAATCAAATATCTGTTATTTTCATTTTACTCATGAAAATTCTATTGTTAAATAATGTTTTTTAATATTTTTGTATCGGCACATATATTTTAATATACTAGAGAGAGCTCTCCCCCCCCCCCCCCCCACACACACACCACGAATCAAAATGGAAATGTGTAGCTTTACTATTAATATGTGTACACAGATCAGTTCGAATAAAAAATAATAGTTGCAGAAGTAACTTAAATATAAAATAAATTTTAAATCATCAGTTCAGAAAAAAATATATTGTTTCTCAACAAAGGGAAAGCGAAGATTTTATCAGAATGCTGATGTAACACAATGCAGAATATGATTTTTTAGAATTTTCTTTTTTAAATATAAAACATATTCATTTTAACCCAGGGCACCTCTTCCTGAAAAACTATGGTTCAAACCAACAAGCTCTGTTTTTAACTGCATTAGTATACTATTTATTCTCAGCCTGAAATCACTTATAATTAAACTATTAACAGCAAAATATTTGCAAATTACTTAATAATTTTAACTGTACAATACTCCCAAGATAAGTATCTTTATCACATTTTGTGACCATTCGTACAAGTGATGGTATGGATTGATACTGTCCCCTTTTTACTTTCCTTATATACATAATGTATAAGGAAAGTATTGTGACGGGGTCGAAAATTCGAAATCGAGTTTTCGACGGGAGATCACGTTTCAAGCATCCCTGATCACGAATCAAACACTTTTGAAGTGATGTCTGTGTGTGTGTGTGTGTGTCAGTGAGACTATGGAGACGATAACTGACGAACGAATGGACCGATTCGAACCAAATTTGATACAAAAATCACAATCCGTAAACACTGGAAGCTTATTGTTTTTATACGTAATCGAATGTTCAGAACCCCCCTAAATTTGCGAATAAAATTTTGAAAAAATCTTCAAAAAATCAAAACCACTAATAAAGTTACGCAAATAGACATTTCCTATGTAATTTTTCATTAGAAAACGATTGACATAAATTTTAGAACGCTTACATGAACCGTTCTCGAGATATTGCACATTTTTGAAAAAAATTATCAAAAAGTTATATAAAATAAAAAAAAAAAATTTCCTATTGAGAAACATGTTCACTTTTCATATGTAATACCATGCGATAAATTGGGTGACATCATTCTCGTGGATCTAGCTCGTTCCATTCATGAAAAAAGATACTTTGAGTAATACTTTTGTATTTGAACGCCAATAGTCATTTATCTGCTGTAAGAACAACTTATTTCTTCGTCCATAACGCTTGGCGAGATTTTGGCGACGAATTTGGCGGAATGTTGCCAAATTAACGAAAATCTCGACAAATGGATAAAAATGACGCTAAATCAATGAAAATGACGACTAATTGACGGAAATGCAATATCTTGGAAAGAATATTAGTATCTACTATAAGAAAAACCTATGTTTTTACTGTAAAAGTAGTAAATTCATTACATTATATAAGGAAAGTCATGTGTTGCCCACATCAGATTTTTTTTGCATTGTAGTGACATTTAAAAAAGCGTTTGGCTTTAAACTTTGCTTGTTTATTTCGTAATATTTATAGTATTATTTAACAAGAAAGATTAATCATGCATAAAGCATTGATTATGAAACACTTTCCAACTTCAATGCAATTTTATTTAAACATCTCTAAAATACGGTACATTTCTCGGTAATATTTTTAAAATTATCACACTACTACATTAATTTATTATATTTGAAAACTCCACTGAAAGCGAATGAACTTAATCTAAATGACGTCATCGAAATATAAATTGCCAGGCTCTCTCTATAAAAGCAGTATTTCATTCATAAACGTTTTTCCATTCCTTTCATTCATCACAATACTATAATTTATTTTATTTAAAAACTTAAAACCATGGAGGTACAAGTAATTTAACTCTATGCTTAAAACTTCATCGAAAAAATCGTCTTCTTCTCTGTGCAAAATCAATGAATGTTTAATTCATATCAGCTATATTGCAGACTCCATGAGCTAAATAATTTTGCGTTAAAGAAATGCAGCAATTCTTATGCAACTCATTCTACATCTTTTGGTATTTACATTCTCCAAAAGTGAAAATTAGGCTTCGTCGTAGAAATAATCAAAGTGCGATGATCATTTAAACTCAAATATATTGTAATTACGTTGTTTCAGTATGTAGATGCACATAATTAAAGCAAAAATAAAGCAATTTTAGGACGGATACAACACTAAACATGAATTAAAAAGCTCTTTAAAAATCACTATTTTGACACAAGATGGATGTCATATTTAAGTGGGTCACATGATCTCTTCATATAAAGAGTGTAATTATTATTTTAATTTTTATTTAAAAAACTACTGAATATATTTTGCTGAAATTTTTACTTTCCTTATATACATAATGTATAAGGAAAGTATTGTGACGGGGTCGAAAATTCGAATTCGAGTTTTCGACGGGAGAGCACGTTTCAAGCATCCCTGATCACGAATCAAACATTTCTGGAGTGATGTCTGTGTGTGTGTGTGTGTGAAAGTGTGTGTGTGTGTGTGTGTGTGTGTGTGTGTGTGTCAGTGGGTCTGTGGAGACGATAACTGACGAACGAATGAACCGATTCGAACGAAATTTGGTACAAAAATCACAATCCGTAAACACTGGAAGCCTATTGTTTTTAAACGTAATCGAATGTTCAGAACACGCCTAAATTTTCGAGTGAAATTTTGAAAAAATCGTCAAAAAATCAAAACCGCTAATAAAGTTACGCAAATAGACATTTCTTATGTAATTTTTCATTAGAAAACGATTAACATAAAATTTAGAACGCTAACATGAACCGTTCTCGAGATATTTCACATTTTAAAAAAAAATTATCAAAAAGTCATATAAAATAAAAAATATATATTTCCTATTGAGAAACATGTTCACTTTTGATATGTAATACTATTCAATAAATTGGGTGACATCATTCTCGTGGATTTAGCTCGTTCTATTCATGAGAAAAGATACTTCGAGTAATACTTTTGTATTTGAACGCCAATAGTCATTTATCTGTTATAAAATTAACTTATTTCTCCGTCAGTAAAGCTTGGCGAGATTTTGGCGACGAATTTGGCGGAATGTCGCCAACTTGGCGACTTTTTGAAATGTTGTCAAATTAACGAAAATCTCGCCAAATGGATTAAAATGACGCTAAATCAATGAAAATGACGACCAATTGTCGAAAATTCAATATCTTGTAAAGAATATAAGTATCTACTATAAGAAAAACCTATTTTTTGTACTGTAAAAGTAGTAAATTTATTGCAGTATATAAGGAAAGTCATGTGTTGCCCACATCAGATTTTTTTTATATATTTTATGGGATAATTTGAATATTTCCTAAAACTTTCGAAGAAGTTTGTGAATTTTAAATTCGCTTAAAAAATGTTTGAAAAATTAGGTCCCATAGCGGGTTCAATATATTTCATACTTTCAACCCGGGTTCAATCCAAAACTAATTGGGTGATATTATTCATTTATATTCCCATAGGTCACACAGACCATCTGAACGACCTACTAAAATTTCATTTTGATAAAGTCATTTTTACGGCAGTTATCGGGCTAAGTGGTAGGTAGACAGACAGACAGACGGAATGAACAAAGTCATGAACACTTTTCAACTATGTTGTAAAGTGTTAAAAAATGGCTCGTAGTCGTAAAAAAACAACGAACAGCATTCGAAAATTGATTATTTTTCATAGTAGTGGTACATCTGTTCGTAATATCACTAAATTAGTAAATTTATCCCATTCTACGGTGTAGTATGTGATAAAACGCTTTAAAGAAGAAAATCGGATCGAAAACGAGG
This sequence comes from Amaurobius ferox, assembly GCA_951213105.1. NCBI lineage: Eukaryota > Metazoa > Arthropoda > Arachnida > Araneae > Amaurobiidae > Amaurobius > Amaurobius ferox. The sequence goes on from OX578151.1 coordinate 50,219,543, forward strand.
TAAGAAAAGGTCGTTCGGTAAAGTTAACTCAACGTGATCAGAGATTTGTAGTTTTAAAATTTGTGAAAAATCCACGTTTGAGTGCTATAAGAATTTCTATAGCATTTACTGAAAAATTTTGTACTTCAATTTAACCTGAAACTGTTCGACGAGTGCTCAGATCAGCTGGATTACATAGGCGTTCTGCCCGAAGAAAATTTCTTGTAAGTGCTAAAAGTAGAAAGCTTAGGCTTTCCTTCGCAAAATCAATGATAAATAAGCCCGAAACGTATTGGAATCATCTCTTATTTGCAGATTAAAGCAAATTTAACATTTTTGGTTCCGATGGGCGTATAATTGTATGGAGAAGAAAAAATGAGGAACTTAGTCCCAAGAACTTAGTTGGAACCGTAAGGCATAGCGGTGGAGGTGTCCTTGTGTGGGGGTAAATGTCAGTATCAGGTCTAGGTAATTTGGTATTTATTGATGGCATACTGAATCATGATCTTAATTTAAATATTTTAAAAGACAATTTAAAATTATCTGTCCAAAATTTGGGTATTGGAAACAACTTTGCTTTTTATCAAGATAACGATCCTAAGCACACGGCTTTCAATGTTCGTCTCTGGTGTCTCAATTGTCACAAGTTCTGAAAACACCACCTCAGTCGCCGGATTTAAACCCAATAGAACATATTTGGGGAGAACTACTGGAGGTTAGAGTACAAAGACACGACATTAAAATGAAAAGCGAACTAAAAACAGTAATGATCGAAGAATGGAGGAACATTGATGCAGAAATTACAAAAAAACTAGTAAACGCTATTCACAGACGTTTAAAAGCTGTTGTGAATGCTAGAGGTTATACTACTAAGTACTATAATTTACCGAAATATTACAATATTTATTGTATGTAGAGATTTTTTAAAAATTGCACGAAGACTTTTGTGACGTAAAATTTTGGTTACTTTTTGATTATTAATTTTTCAAAAAAAAATTTTTTTACTATGTTTTTAAACGATGTTACGTAGTTTTGGAAGTGATGCCTGTGTGTGTGTGTGTCAGTGAGTCTGTGGAGACGATAACTGACGAACGAATGGACCGATTCCAATGAAATTGGGTACAAAAATCACAATCCGTAAGCACTGGAAGCCTATTGTTTTTATACGCAATCAAATGTTCAGAACCCTCCTAAATTTTCGAGTGAAATTTTGAAAAAATCGTCAAAAAATCAAAACCGCTAATAAAGTTACACAAATAGACATTTCTTATGTAATTTTTCATTAGAAAACGATTGACATAAATTTTAGAGCGCTAATATGAACCCTTCTCGAGATACTGCACTTTTTTCAAAAAAATTATTAGTTAGTTAAAAAAAATAAAGTATTTCCTATTGAGAAACATGTTCATTTTTCATATGTAATACCATGCCATAAATTTGGTGACATCATTCTCGTGGATCTAGCTCTCTCGTTCCATTTATGAAAAAAGATACTTTGAGTAATACCTTTGTATTTAAACGCCAATAGTCATTTATTTGCTGTAAAAACAACTTATTTCTCCATAACGCTTGGCGAGATTTTGGCGACGAATTTGACGGAATGTCGCCAACTTGGCAACATTTTGAATTGTTGCCAAATTAACAAAAATCTCGCAAAATTGATAAAAATGACGCTAAATCTATGAAAATGACGACTAATTGAAGAAAATTCAATATCTTGGAAAGAATATGAATATCTACTATAAGAATAACATTTTTTTTTAACTGTAAAAGTAGTAAATTCATTGCATTATATAAGGAAAGTCATGTGTTGCCCCCATCAGATTTTTTTGTTCTGTTTTTAGCAATTACGTCTAACGATAGACATCTGGATCATTGAAATTGGACCTATAGAATGAAAAATACCCGTTTTTCTCGTAATAAAATAAACTGAATTCAGTGAAAATCGCCTTTTCTTCCTAATATAATCGACTGTAACCCTGTATAGAGCGACGGATATCAAAAGGCGCATTAAACTACACTGACAAATCATGGCTAACGTCAGAAGTCGGGATTTCAGCCCAGAACTTCAGGTATTGCTCGCATGGCATGGAAAATCTGGCCAAGGAGAGAATGGACACACACCCTTCCCAAATCGCGGTAGCCTAGTGGTTAGCGTGCGGGAATTGCATTCGGTTGGCCCGGCTTCGATTCCCTTCGCTGCCCAAACTACCGCCGTGTTCACGCGGAGTACAATCACGTTAAACATGTGGGTCCGTAAGTCCTTCCGAGAGGTTGGTGGTGGGGGGAAGCAGGGTACGGTCCTTGTGGATGCCTTCCCCTACTGGGTTCCGATCTAAATTGGGTGGCTCTTCCCGGCCATTCAAAATAGTTGCCTTACCCCTTTCTCGCAGGTCGGACGGTCTGGGTCTCAACAACAATAACCCACCCTGCCCAAATCTAAGAAGATTCTCATAATGATTCGCATTCTACTGACCTAAAGTTTCGATTGCATGTGCATAGGCAAGATCAATGAAAGGTGGGATTGAATTCTAAAAGGGCTTTTTCGGGTATGTTCTCATAATGATATTTTTCGGGAAGGCAGTGGTATATGGCAGAGGCAGTAGGTATATAGAGAGTAAATATAAATGTTACACCAAAGGGTGGGGATATGACCCTTACCCACTCCGGTGTCTATGTATAATGGGCTTGAGGTCGAGAAGGAATAGCCGAAACCTTCAAATAAGAATTCAATTTTTTTTTGTTTGTTTTTTATGGACGGTCGAAATTGTTCTATTCCAGGAGAAATAGTTCGATTCATATTGTTACAAACGTCCTCTAGAATCGTAGGATACCCAAGTTTCTGGATAAGCAACGTTTATTCACAAGTACAAAGTAAACAGGAACAATATACAATCAAACAGCACTTAAGGGGACGGTGGACGTTGAAATGAGCAAAAATCGACTAAAAAAGGTTTTTTCTTTTTAATATATAACATTATTTTACACATTTAACCTTTTGCTAACGGGTGGAACAGCGTCCATCCCAAACGAAGAACCTGCTGCAGCAGGTGCAATGTCTCTGTCGGCGATTTCCATGGACGCCAATGCCTGCAAAGGGAGATCGAACTGCTTGGGATAGGTTATGTCAAATACCTGTCTTTTTGGAAGGTTCTTCGTTTGGGATGGACGCTGTCCCACCCGTAAGCAAAAGGTTAAATACATTTTTTCGAAACGAAATTTTCAAAGGTTTTACATTTTTAAAATGCTCCATGCGTCTTAATTTTTGTCTGAAATGCATGAAATTTGGCAAGAAGACACCTCTCATACTTTTTAATGAAACTGGGTATGCATTTTATAATTGGAGTTTATCAATGCAATTAAAAGTGAATAAGAACCTAATTAAATGATGAAAATTAAGTTTTAATGCAGAAAAACATTTTTAAAAAATTAACTTTCTAAAAGATTTAAAAATGAATACCCAAATTTGTTCATAATATGTTTTTGAGTTATCATAATGTAAAATGAATCAAAAATGTGAACATATGGCACGCAAGGAGCATTTTAAAATTTTCGTTAGAAAAAGTTAAATTAAAAAAAAAAATACAAAATTGAAAAAAATTGAACGGTATTTTATATAGTAATGCTAAGAGGAATATTTATACAAATTTTCATGTTTCTAAGTCAATAAATAAATAAAAAAAATTCAACGTCCACCGTCCCCTTAAATGCTCCGCTAATTTCAAAGAATAAGCGATAATATTCTCAAAAAAATGGCGAAAATAATTTCACAAAACAACCGCTACTATTCTCAAAACATTGACAAAAGTTACAGTTCCCTGAAGCTCGTCAGATGAACTCCGATTTAGTGATAACTCCTATTTATAGTCTCTCCATAGAAACTTCCGAAAATATCTATATCTCAAAGAATATCGAGAAGTTTTTGGAACATTCCGGAAGGCGCTAAATATCGCCAAATTGGCAATAAATGCCCAATCTGGAAGCCTTTCTTCTAACTGGGAAATCTTGGCAACTCTGAGCTCACGCCAACCTGGCATGTTTTTTCTTTTTTTGCCTAGTTTTCAAGAAATACGAAAGAGGAGGCGCCAAAGGGAATAATGCACGTTCGCAACAATATAAGCAGGGATGGTCGTAATCCCCCCCTCCCACTGGCGGAAAAATTGAATTATAGAATTCATACTCGATTTCTAAAACTAAATTTCCTGACTTTTTCAAAGGAATTTTCATAAATTTCCGGGTTTACCCCAAACAATATATATAAGCAAAGACGATTGTTATGCAACATCCTTTTATGACAACAAATAATTAAAAAAAATGTTGTCATATTTTACAATAAATGATTAAACACCTACTTAATAATGCAGAAAAAAATTGCATCATCGCGTTTTATACTTCAGAATTAAAACACTACTTACTTTTACTTGTTACTTAATATTTCCAATAAAAGAGAAGATAAAACACATTTTAAATCAAAAACAATTATGTGTACCTTCTTTTCTTTATTTCTTCATCAATTTTTTTGCCTTCGTGTACTTATGTCAGTTGACAAACAATAATTTGATCCCTCATTCTTATGCAATCATTTATTTCACTTTGTTTTGTGGCTAAATTTCGCTTGTCTTCTTATTGCTTCAAATAAAAGGTTTCTCACATAGGTGACAACATGCTTTGTATGGATGGATCGTATCTTACTGGTTCAATCTACAGGGCCCTCTGAGGGTAGAGAGTTTTATCAACCATCCATTCTAAATTAAACTCAAATTTAGAAATAAGTGTGGCACCAAAGAATGAGTGTGGTTCCACATGGACAAGAAGCGTAAACTATATCAGATTGAGATTTCACAGGTTTGTATAGCTGACTGGTTTTTAAAAATTCATTACGTCAGAGAAAGTGGAACAGAGCTGATGCCATCATTGGAAGGCACGATAAGGAGAGAATGGGCGATAAAAATTTTAAAGATTTGTTCCAGAACCATATATCGGGGTAAGGGGCATGGGCGCCCATACGGGACATTTGCCCCCACCTGGACGTTCAAGGTTACAAAGGGAGATCAAACTAGTCGATGTTGTATATCTGATCCTTGAGTTTGCCGCATTGATAATGGTTTGCTTTTCCCTGGAAAAAGCTCTATGGATGTCCATGGTGAGTGACAAAAAATTACAAGATAATTTTAAGGTCAAATCTGAAAATTTCCAAGTTTTTAATGAAAATATACATTTTCTCCTGATATTTACTTTCGGACTTTTCCAGGTTTTCTTTGATGCGTATGAATTAGTATCCTAATTCGAAAACGGACTATAATACTGACCCCCCCCCCCCCTTTCCGAAGTCCCGGATATGCCCAATGCCGCCGGCAAAATTTTCGGGCCCGTATGCAGCAAATGCGCGACGCCCCCTCCCCCCTGCTACCAAGTAAATAGTTGTTTTCCTTTTATATTGGCTTTTCTTTATAAACTATCCAGGCCCCTATGCAATGCATCCTTTTGTATCCTCCCTCTGTGTCGCTGGTACAGGCTACGCCCATGACTTATTCATGGGTGTGCATTTGTCGATTATAATTACACTTTGGCACCTTTTAAAATCCACGATATTTGCACATTCTTTTCAATTTCCTAATTAATTAATAATCTGTTCACATTCTTTAGCAGGAGATTTTTTAACTTCCGTGTATGGAAAACAATCAGCTTTAATACAATTATCAAAAGCTTTTGCCTGTTATTTATTTACGCTTAAGAATTCTAAAAAAATATAAATAAAACATTTCAAACATACCGACGAAGAGGAGGGAATAAAGAAACTAGAACAGTTTTTTTTTTAGATGACGTCACAGTCTTACGGGCCAATGACCAAGCGGTAAACCAGAAGTTCAAGGACGTTCTGGTGACCGAGATTTTCGAGTTAGGAGAACATCCGTCTGTGAAATCAGTTTTGACTGAAATATTGTTTTGTGAGTTAGTCCAATTGGATAAGAAAGAATTTCACCCAGGGAATTTTTCTTCCAGGTAGGTAATGGGACTTTTTTATCGGCATCGTTACTTTTTCACTTTTGGAATTTTTATACATCGATTTAAATCTATCGATTGTTGATTACATTAAGCTCATTTCTTGTATTTATTATCTTGCTTATATGTTTATGATGTGTGGGAAAAGTTCATATTTTATTTTTTTACTTCTTGTTTGAAGTTAAAAGTACATATAAAACAAAATTGTGCATTATTTTTTGTTGTATGCATTTAGATTTGCTTGTTTTGTGTCTGATTTAATTAAAAATATTTGGAATGTGAGGCGCCACCATGGAGGTAAAGGTAACGCTCTAACTCCGTCACTTTCTCAAACATTTATAATCCATATTCCTTCCTATAATATATAATAACAAACGTGTCTCTTAAATTTTAGTTCGCAAGTTATAGTTTTAAACTTTTTATTTAAAATTCTTTTCATTTAGCAACAGATCCGTCAGGCTGATAAATATGACGATTTGTGTTAAAATAGATGGTTTCTAGTATAAAACAAAAGTTCAAGCACCTAAATAAATTTGTAAAGTCCATTAGATCTATCTCTTATAAAGTAAGTATACCCGATCCAAAAAAGAGATTGCAAAGTCCCCTAGCGGAGAATGTAAAAAGTTTGAACTCGACAATAAAGTGAGATAAAAAATGTCAATTATAAAGTTGTATAGGATTATATAATGAGTAGGAAGCGAACGAAATTCGAAATGAACGTACGAAATTCGTATATGAAAGGTAATAAATATCTGTCAAAAAGTCGTGTCATCAGGGTCTGTAACACGGGGATACCTATACAGCTTATCAAACTACGCATTAATATTCTTTCTCTCATTCAAATGTCCAGTGTTGCTGACGAAGTACATTTTGAACTGGCTGTACATTCGATTCCTGTGTACGTAAGTCATTTTTATTACATCATTTCTGGAAATGACAGTCATTTGCTCGTAACCCTATTGTGTCCAGTAAATGCCGTCTGTTCATGTCGATTTTTGTCGATAAAATACAATTTTAGTGTCGATTTCTATTCATTAAACAATGGTTTTTGAGTGAACATGTATAGTCTATCTACTATGGTAAAGTGACCATATCCAATCGAATAAAAAGGATTGCTGCCCCCTATGGGCATATTTCAGGGGTAGGGGTCTACCAAAGCACCACCCATAGAAAATTAATATTTTAATTAGAAACCATTTCTTTCATTACAACATTTTAATACATTACAAACGGACTTTCATAGAAGAAAACTAATTTATTATCTGTTAAATAAAAATTATTTTGAAAAATTCCCCTCCAATATTTCGTGACAAGATAGAAGAGGAAGGGATAATCAGATATCACATAGAAAGTGTACATATTTTCAAATGGAGCATATAGGGGGAGTATTTAGGGGGGGGGGGGGGGTTATAGAGAACTCTTCGGTAGTTTTTATTGACTCTGTGACAGAAAATTTTGCATAGTGCTCAAGAAGTGTACAAGTTTTTTATCTATCTATCTATCCATCTATATATATATATATATATATATATGCAATAACTCGCGTGTTTTAATCAAATTAATGAAATTTACATTTCAATCTTGTAACAAAACATCTTTCTCATACCAGAATCCCATTTTAAATAGCTACCCCCTCCCCCTCCCCAAGAAAAAAAAAATGAAGTTTTATCGATATGGCGCATTTTAAAAAGTTGCAAAATTTGTTCCCGAGTGAAGTGGGATAATTGGACTAACAGACAAAGGATACCGAAGCATCATTACAATACTACCTTTCAAGGCAATTAATTTCATTGATTTATCGTCATTTTTATAAATTTGGCGACATTTTCGTAACATTTAAAAAAAATCGCCAAGTGGACGATATCTCGCCAAATTCATCGTCAAGCGTTATAGATGGACGGAGGAAAAAATTATTTATTTTTATAGTGAATATTTTATACTTTTTCAGTTATTTAAATTTGGGAAAACATTTTATTTTTTTTTATTTTAATTTTCACCCTGCCTTCCTTTATTATCTAATCAACTTAAATGCCTAATTTTTCCTTTTTCTGAATTGAGGTGATGTAACTCTGAAAATTGTTTTAGATTTTTCGCTTATTACTTCTTAAAAACTGAGGATAAAAAATATGTTTTATAGCGCTCTCTATCTGCAGTGACTAAGTAAATGATGAAAATGAAAGAGTTGGCAATTTTCTTGTACTCTCTATGTGCCCCACTAATTTTTATCGTTTATTTATCGGATATTTTAATTTTTTACTTTTACCCCCCCCCCCCCCCCCTCTATTACCCACTCTTTTTGTAATTTTGTTTAATGTTTGCAATATTATTACTTTCCTTATATACATAATGTATAAGGAAATTATTGTGACGGGGTCGAAAACTCGAATTCGAGTTTTCGACGGGAGAGCACGTTTCAAGCATCCCTGATCACGAATCGAACATTTCTGAGGTGATGTCTGTGTGTGTGTCAGTGAGCCTGTGGAGACGATAACTGACGAACGAATGAACCGATTCGAACGAAATTTGGTACAAAAATCACAATCCGTAAACACTGGAAGCTTATTGTTTTTATACGCAATCGAATGTTCAGAATCCTTCTAAATTTTCGAGTGAAATTTTGAAAAAATCGTCAAAAAATCAAAACCTCTAATAAAGTTACGCAAATTGAATTTCTTATGTAATTTTTCATTAGAAAACGATTGACATAAATTTTAGAACACTAACATGAACCGTTCTCGAGATATTGCACATTTTTGAAAAAAATTATCAAAAAGTTATATAAAATAAAAAAACATATTTCCTATAGAGAAACATGTTCACTTTTCATATGTAATACCATGCGATAAATTGGGTGACATCATTCTCGTGGATCTAGCTCGTTCCATTCATGAGAAAAGATACATTGAGTAATACTTCTGTATTTGAACGCTAATAGTCATTTATCTGCTGTAAGAATAACTTATTTCTCCGTCCGTAACGCTTGGCGAGATTTTGGCGACGAATTTGGTGGAATGTCGCCAACTTGGCGACATTTTTAATTGTTGCCAAATTAACAAAAATCTCGCAAAATTGATAAAAATGACTCTAAACCAATGAAAATGACGACTAATTGAAGAAAATTCAATATCTTGGAAAGAATATAAGTATCTACTATAAGAATAACATTTTTTTAAACTGTAAAAGTAGTAAATTCATAAGGAAAGTCATGTGTTGCCCACATCAGATTTTTTTTTCTGTGTTTGGATTCAGATAATGTATTGGGAAATTAATTTTCCAATTTGTTTTATCTATTATTTATTTTTATTTTTTTCAAAACTGAAACAGAAATTTTTTCTATTTTTTTCTTCCTAATGACTGAGAAGGGGGGATTTTTTTTCTTCTTTCTTTTTATATATATCTTAGTCTCGATGTTCGATTATTTGATATTATGCACTGGGCCGGGCATGAGGTTCCTCGGCCAAGTCTTTAATCCTCCGTATGAATAGTATGACTCTGAATTATGTGACATTAGTTGAGTGATCCAAAGTAAAAATTAAAAATCTGATGTGGGCAGCACATGACTTTCCTTATATAATGTAATGAATTTACTACTTTTACAGTTAAAAAAAAATGTTATTCTTATAGTAGATACTTATATTCTTTCCAAGATATTGAATTTTTTTCAATTCGTCATTTTCATTGATTTAGCGTCATTTCTATCCATTTGGCGAGATTTTCGTTAATTTGGCAACATTTTAAAGGTCGCCGAGTTGGCGACATTCCGCCAAATTCGTCGCCAAAATCTTGCCAAGCTTTATGAACTGAGAAATAAGTTATTCATATAGCAGATAAATGACTATTGGCGTTCAAATACAAAAGTATTACTCAAAGTATCTTTTCTCGTGAATGGAACGAGTTAGAACCACGAGAATGACGTCACCAAATTTATTGCATTATATTGCCAAGTGAACATGTTTCTTAACAGTTAATATTTTTTTTCTAGTTTATGGGATTTTTTGATAAATTTATTTGAAAAATGTGCAATATCTCGCGAACGGTTCATGCTAGCGTTTTAAAGTTTATGTCAATCGTTTTCTAAGAAAAAATTAGATAAGAAATGTTTATTTGCGTAACTTTATTAAAGGTCTTAATTTTTTTATGATTTTTTCAAAATTTCACTCGAAAATTTAGGGGAGGTTCTGAACATTGTATTGTGTTTTAAAACAATAGGCTTCCAGTATTCACGGATTGTGATTTTTGCACCAAATTTCATTCTAATTACTCCATTCGTTCGTGAGATATCGTTTCCACCGACTCACTGACACACACACACACACAGAGAAATCACCTCAAAAATGTTCGATTCGTGATCAGGGATGCTTGAAACGTGCTTTCCCGTCGAAAACGCGAATTCGAATTTTCGACTCCGTCACAATACTTTCCTTATACATTATGTATATAAGGAAAGTAAAAATTTCACAGAGAATTCATTAAGAAGGTGAAAATCTACAAAATTAACTTTGAGAAATTAAGAACAATAAAAAACTGTTTGCAAGAAACTATGCGGTAAAGGGCTTAGTACCCACTTAATCAATATTTTTATTTCTTTCATTTTTACTTTCCTTATATACAGGTACAATAACGTATAAGGAAAGTATTGTGACGGGGTCGAAAATTCGAATTCGAGTTTTCGACGGGAGAGCAGGTTTCAAGCATACCTGATCACGAATTGACCATTTTTGAAGTGATGTCTATGTGTGTGTGCATCAGTGAGTCTGTGGAGACGATAATTGACGAATGAATGGACCGATTCGAGCGCAATTTGGTCCAAAAATTACAATCCGTAAACACTGGAAGCCTATTGTTTTTATACGCAATTGAATGTTCAGAACCCCCCCCCCCCACCCCCTAAATTTCTGAGTGAAATTTTGAAAAAAATCGTCAAAATATCTAATAAAGTTACGCAAATAGACATTTCTTATGTAGTTTTTCATTAGAAAACGATTGACATAAATTTTAGAATGCTAACATGAACCGTTCTCGAGATATTGCACATTTAAAAAAAAAATTATCAAAAAGTCATATAAAAAAAAAAAAAAAATATTTCCTATTGAGAAACATGTTCACTTTTCATATGTAACACCATGCGATAAATTTGGTGATATTATTCTCGTGGATCTAGCTCGTTCCATTCATGAAAAAAGATACTTTGAGTAATACATACTTTTATATTTGAACGCCAATAGTCAGTTATCTGCTGTAAGAATAACTTATTTCTCCGTCCATAACGCTTGGCGAGATTTTGGTGACGAATTTGGTGGAATGTCGCCAACTTGGCGACTTTTTAAAATGTTGCTAAATTAACGAAAAACTCACCAAATTGATAAAAATGACGTTAAATCAATGAGAATGACGGCTCATTGACGAAAATTCAATATCTTAGAAAGAATATAAATATCTACTATAAAAATAATCTATTTTTTTTTACTGTAAAAGTAGTAAATTCATTGTATGTATAAGGAAAGTCATGTGCTGCCCACATCAGATTTTTACAAATGAAATCCACAGTCTTTCTGCCTGTAAGTAATTTAAAGAGCCAGTTCATGGGATATCTTACTGTACTAAAAGTACAGTCAATACATCTAATCACTTTTGCGTAGCCACAACACAAAAAGAGGTATTCTAATATCCATTGTTATACAATTAAATTAAGAATGAGTCCAATATACAACTTCGTTTTCAGTACCTGATGCCATACACAATGAAGAACTCCAGAATACCCCTCTTTATATATAGATACCCCTCTCATATTTTCCAACTTCCTTTTTCGTTGTATCAACATAAGCCATAGTTGTTATTTTCCCTGTACTTAGGTTGAGATGACGTATTTTTAAAAACAGTTTAAATTTTTACGTTTAGTACTTTTTCAAAAACAAAGCAAAAGTGAAAATTTTATATTTTTAACGCTCCCCCTCCCCACTCCGTAATAAAAAATTGGCACTTTATTCTTTCATATTATGATATTCGATTTTGTTTGATATCGTTCTATTTGTCTAAATGTGTTTTATTTTTTTATCAACATATTACACCGTCCCCCCTCCCACACACACCATCAGAATTTAAATTTTGGCATTTTTATGTTTATTATTAATGAATCATTAATCTGTATTTACATGCCAATTTCTAAGGTACCTGTTCATCCAGCCAGATTTAAAATATAAATGGGGGAGGGGGAGTAATAACAAACGGATACACGCAGCTGTGTTCTGTTTTAACTCTAAAACTAAAATGTTCACATAAATCTGTAGTTCATGAATGCAATTGAATTTAGCACTCCATGCAGTATTCCTTTCAGGACTTTTTGTCCAGTGGGAGATGGGCGAAAGAACATTTAGGGGGAAGGGGGGGGGGGCAAATTTTCTGTTTGCTCTATATAAATATATCTAATGCTGTCACACAAATAGAAACTAGGTTAACGTAAAATGTCTCCAGGGGGCAAAGTCCCACTCCCCCTGGAGATTATTTGCACCTGTATGCCGGAAAGACACACTGACCCCATGGGGAAAAAATCCTGCATACATCAGGGAGCGTTCCAAGTGGATAAATTAGGAAGTTAGGATAACTTCTGAAATAAAACAAGATAGACGAATAAAAGCCAATTATAAAGCTGTAGAGCATTGTCTAATGAGTTGATTGACACCAGGAACGAACTAAACGTGTATATGGAAGGCAATAAATGGCTGTCAAAAAGTTGTATCATCAGAGCCTCCAACAATGTGATTGATACCTGCAATGCGTATACGGTCATATTTTTTCTCGAATTAATGTATGCACTGTTGTTGATGGGAGGTATTTTGAAACCGCTCTGAGATTCCTGTGCATGTGTTATTCATTCATTCCTGAATAGAACAACAATTCACAAATAACCATATTGTGTCATATAAATGCAATCTGCAACAGTTATTTACTCTACAACTTTGTAATTGTTTTTCCTCTATCACGTTTTGTTGCCAAGTTCATCCTAACTTTTAAAATATTTTACTAGGATCGCTGCAAGTACTTTTATTTGATTAATCATGCTCACTTTATTATACATATATAGACTTAATGTATACAGTCATAGCTTTCCTAGGACTTCTGCATATTTCTAGTGCAGCAGATATACCTGACTTTGCTTATGATTTAAAATAGTGCAAATTAATAAATTTTCTATCAATTTAGTTTTTTTAAAGAAAAAAGATAGGTCGGATAAAATAAAATTGTCTGCCTTATCAACGGAATTAGCTAATAATCATTTTTACAGAATAAAAATAATTTTTTAATACTGTTGCCAATTAATATATAATATTCGTCATATAAGCATAAAATTAAAGACACAAATCATAGATTTTAATCAAATAAAAACCCTCCTGTAAGATGTACAAACATTAAAAGGCCAGAGCGCTTTCGGGCATCACCATACTCTTTATCAGTGGCTATATGAAAAATTACCGTGGAAACAAGCTTATATATTGACCGGATCGGCAGACAAAATTTGCATAAATCAGCTACACAATAATGATAATTAAATGGTATTATAAACAAGCTATTAAAGATTAAACAATTACAAAATACAATTATAATTATTCTGCAGCTGCTTTTATGCAAATTTTGACTGCCAATCTGGTCTATATATAAGCTTGTTTCCACGATATTTTTTCATATAAGCACTGATGAGTGGTACGGTGATACCCGAAAGCACTCTGGCCTTTTAACGTTTGTATGTCTTATAGGATGATTTTTATTTGAATAAATGACCTTTTTATCTATGATTCGTGTCTTTAATTTTAAGCCTAAATTGAAGTAGAAAGGATACCACTTTAATTATTCATCATATAGACTATATGAATTCTGCTCAATATCTGCTATATCGTCCTGCTCAATATTATTTCTATGGTAGACTTCATTTTGGGTCTTTTATTGACAAATTTGAAAAAAAGAAATGGGTCAAATACTGAGGATTTGTATGTGAAACAGACAGAAAAACAAATATATTTTCATATAGATTTTAATTTAACAACATTTACTATATATACAATTAAATAGATTCATACACTTCAATTTTCACACAGTTCCATAAAATAAAAATCTCTCCATTCTTTCGTAATAAATTTTGAAATTGTTTCAACTCTATATTATTTAATTTGTATACTGTTTTTATTTCATGAAACAGTAGTATATGTATTGCCTTTTCAATGAAAAAAATTGCATGATATGTACAATATCCTTTTAAAATACCAAACAGTACCAGATACTTCTGCAACTAGCAGAAATGCCTGATTTTTAAGTAGAATAGCTCTGAGAATTTGTTGTTGCTATTACAAATCCCCATGGTGTAGGAAAGCCTACATCACATCCAAAGACCCCTGGTCCATGGCGAAGGGTAGTATGCAGCTTCACTTTGAACGAGGCTCCACTAGGGCAGAAGACTGACTTAACCTCAACATCACAACACCCATGCCCGCAGGTGGGACTTGAACCCACAACCCGGTAACCGAGCGATCACAAGGAAACGCCTTCTTCCTGACCGCTTGACCACCGAGTCGGTCTCTGAGAATTTATTTTATTAAATAGAAATGAAATGTAAGCACACTTAGGTAAAATGCAGTAACATTACCTATGGCAGGAAGAATAGAAAGTCGATAATGGTAGGAATAATAACCACATTGCCAGGTATTTATAAATTGTTAGCATTCCATTAGCCCATTAAAAGCCATAGATTTCTACAGAGTTTGCTCAAGTTGTTTTTAGGTTAGATTATTTGGAGCAAATTTGTTTTAAATCCACTTGTAACTGCATCCAATATACGAGTAGGAAAGATTGGGGCACTTTAAATTTTAAAATCAGGTTTGATATTAAAATCCTGTTATTTTATGTACTACTCAGTGGCCCTGCTGTGCATTTGCTGATGTGTTTGGAAAGCTCTTATTAGGTAATAATTTATTAAACTTTTTTTATTTTTTATAACAAAAACTTAAATTTTGTAGATGATAGTAACAGTGGGATTAGAATTTAAACTATTTGAATAAAACTATATATCAAAGAAACATGCATGTTTATTGTGAAATTAGATGTGAAATGATCACTGCCAAGTAAAGCATAGGGTCTTCAAAAAGAATCTGACTAGTTAGGACAACTTGGAATACATGATAGAATTTTTTGCAGTGACTGCCATATGATTTTAATTTACTGTACATGTTTGATTCAAGCCTTTGTTACTTAAAAAGGCTCTAAATTTTACATCTGTTAAAATGTTCTTTTTTTCTTTTCAGATTTTATATTATAAATGCAATACATGTGCATTGTATAAAATTGTTGTTTAAAATCTGTTGTTAGTTATTTAAATTTTGCAATATAACCAAATATTTGTGTCACAAATATTGACAATTAATATTAAATTATCCATTGAAGGCACTGTTCCCAAGTATATATCGCTTACTTGCAACAGTAGAAGGATTCTGATATGTATTAATATTTAATAATGTATAAGTGGATTATACTTTTATCTTATGCAGAAGGTTTTAATGTATATGAGAAAAGTGTTTAGTCAAGATAGAATTACAAAACTCAAAAACTGAAAAGTGTCCCACTCTTCTTTATACATATGTTTAATTTGCATATGTTAAAGTCATCATAAATCTCATTCGCTTTAATCAATAACATAGTTTTCAAATTATGCAATATACCTTTTAGTGAGGATTTAAGGGTTCCTGATGCTTTTTTTCAAAAATGCATTACTCCAATAAATTGATATCATTGAATGTGAAAAATTTTAATCTTTCTGTTAATACTTTTTCCCCATCAGGACCATAGGCAGAATTAGGACTTTTTGCTTGAGAGGTGCTAAAGTCCCTAACTTTCATTTCATTTGCAAAATATAACATTACTATATATTTGAAATATCGCTTGGGCACTATTAAAATTTTGCCAAATTCCAGCTTGGGATCCAAACTCACCAACAAGTTCAATTGAAACTCACCAACAATCCATTTGAAACTTTGTTTAGCTACAAAAATTTTCTACAGCCAATGGCAACATGAAAATTTACTATGTGAGACAAATTTTGCAAACCTCTATGGGAACTCACAAATTAAGCCTGCTATGTAACCGGCTTCATATTTCTTATAAATTGACCTCTGACTACCCTAGCAACAGCCAAGTTCATAATTACAGAATTGGCCATTGGGAACATTTGTTTTCATCTAACTAAATGAACCGAACTTTGGCTATGGCCCCCTTCCCTCTGTGATTATGAATTTGGCCATTGCAGCCTTGTTTTTGTTGAGACCCAGACCGTCTGACCTACCAGAAAGGTGTAAGGTTGCATTGCAGCCTTGTGTAATCCAAGCTCAATTAAAAAAAAATTTAAAGCCCGATATATAATAGGACTGAATTTGTCAGTTCCCATTTCACAAAATGTCAGTTATGAAGGAGCACGAAACCAGTCCATGACGCTGTTATCTGCAATAGGATTGTAGTTTAAACTTAACTCATGTGTTATTGGGTGATCATGAATAATTTCGATCATTCCGAGTTAATGTGCATATCATCTAGCCAACATGAATAAAAGTCTCCATGAAATTTTCAAAATGCCCTGAAATGATAAATGGTTTGCTTTTTAAGATTTTAAATAACTAAAATATATCTTTTGACATAAAATAACATCTTTGTCAGCACCTAGTATGGGGGCCATGTCGGCGGATTGGGTGTGACAAAAAAGGGTGAGATTTTGAAAGACTGTAGCTCAACATGCAATAGTCAGGGGGAGAACAGCAAAAATATCAAATGGTTAGGCTGAGGATGTATGCATGTTATGAGTGGTGACTCATTGAGGTAATGCACTCAAGAAAGGAATGCAGCCAAGGTAAGATAAAAATTACCACACCATAATCAAATTGCCAACCATTTTTTTAAATTCTGGTACTTAATTAACTTTTCATAATAATAAACTTTGTAACCTATTTTCCTATCATAAATCACTGTTGGAAGTTTGTACAAATAAATTAAACTTTTATGTGAACCGTTGTTTCATTTGCAAACATCTGTATAACAAGACGTATACTACAATGCGGGTGTATACTTTCGCACCCAGTACAACCCCTCACGTTTTATTTAAAAATGGCAAATATAAATGCATTTTTAAGAATAAAAGTCAAATTTTAAGGAAAGAAGCCACAAATATTTCAATAAATATTTAAAACATTATATCCAACTAAAATTGTTACAAATTGGGCTAAAACATAAAATAACTAAAAAACTAATTCAAAATAAAATAATGATATTGAGGTGCACCTATTCAGGTTCTGAAGTATCTGTGTACCAAATTTCATGGTCGTATGACACTTAAATTTTGTGCTACAGACTACACACACATATACACTTTATTAAGTAAAAACTAAGAAACTTTAATAAATAAATAAAAAATAATCAGAAAATATTTTATAATATTACCTCTTATTTTATTTTAAAAACTTTAGAAAATTACTCTTCAAATTTTAGGAAAGGAGTTAAAATACCCCTTAAAAAAGAATTTTGAGCAACCTTTGATCATCATAACAATAACTGACATGCTTTGGACATTTATATATTTTATCTTGATGTGTTATTAGGACTGTATGGGAGAGGTGAATTATAGCCACTGAAATAGATCCTTTGATGTAAAGAAATACAAGTTAATTGCTTCGGAGGAGTTCATACCTCTCAAGGTGTATTAGCACCTCAAACACTTTTCACATGCATTGGTTTTCCACATTGCAACCAAATTAACTGGGCTGTTAGGGCTTTTAGCATCCCAAAGCAGACTCTGGTCTAGCACACAGGCATCAGTCCAGTCGGACCTAATTTTGGTACAATTTCAGGCATAGTTTATAAAAAAAATAATTGGGTGTTGACAATCTAGACATAAGTATTTGAAAACGTATTGATAAATTAAAATTCCTTTGGCGATTTCAACTACAGAAAAATAATATTTTTAAAGAATGGCTTTTATCTGAATTCTAAGCACAAAATTTACACAAGTTTTGAACACATTGGGATAAATATTGTTTTGGCCAGACCAAAACAGACTAAAGGGTTTTTGATTGAAACAGCCTAGATTAGAGCAATAGTTGGTTGGGCCCAGCCAGAAATTTTGTCTTGTGCAGACCTCAACTCTACCTCAACTCTTAGGTAACTAAGAATCATATATCAGATGTTTCCTTCTTTGTTTTTTTGCTATCGGATTTAAGATCCTTTACAGTTTACAGTTTTTTCCAACAAACTTTTATATAGCTGTTCTATGCAGCATAGCTCATAAAAATATGTAATTATGCATTTCGTATGCACTGAAATACATGTTTGCCTCATGAAATTTTGCCAGTATGTAAAAATATGCATTAAGATTTTTAACAGTACAATGTTAATAATTTTTAGAAAAGCCAGAGAATATCCTCTGTTTTTTGCAAGTACAAAAGTGTGTGAAGTTGGTGTGTTTTCCAGTGTTTCGAAATTGACTCTCCAACTAAAGTGATGCAATCTACCATATTCTGAAATAATATTTTGAATCTAAAAGATAGGATATTTTAAGATTTAAAAAGCGTAAAAAAATATAGAATAAAATACTTACAACATGCCGATATATTTTAGGCTGTTCATGAATATTTTGAAATAAAATCATGCAAATATCTGGAAATGACATTTATGAATATAATTTCATATGTAAAAAATAAAATATTTCTAATTTAAAAAAACATAAAAATAAAAGTACAGAAAAAAAATATTTTTGATTATTTTTTGTAAAATATCTTTAAGTAACAGGATTCTTTAATATTTTTTAAATTTAAGTTAAAAAAATATTAAAGAATCCTGTTTTCAACTTTTTCAAATTAATTTATTTTTAATTAAATTTAACGAAAATTGCAGCTCCAACATGAAATAACTAAAAAAACTGGAGTGTGGTTTAACTAGACTTTCTGACACCAAAATCCATTTTTAAGTAGCCTGTGATTTTCTTTTTAATTTTTTGCTAGAAATGTTTTTAAAAATCTGTACCATAGATCCAAATGATCACAATTATAGCATACTACCTTTTATTTTAAAGGGCTTGAAAAAAATATCTTGATTGATACTATGTTAGTATGACAATGTATCCCCGAGGTGACGCTGATGACATCACGAATAGAAACATTATATTGCAGCTATTTTTCATTAATGGTTCAAACTGTTAAGTTTCATGATCATTAAGTCATAAATAACCCCTTTTATGCATTATTATGTCAAATTTTATCCTATGTTGCCATGTTAAAAATATATAAAATTTCTAATAAATTTTGTTTTCGTATGAATTTAAAAAAATTCTATTTTGTTCCAGACTTTTCATTAACAAAGCCAGATATAAAGTTTCATGAAAACCCATTAACATTTGTGGCAGCTATTATGTACGCAAGAAGTCGACCATAAACAGACAAACATTACTCTAAAAATAGTCAAAATGTGTTCAGGAGATACTAAAAAACATATATGATGGGCATCAAAATCCTGAAATTAAAAATTTTCAGAAAAACAATATTTTTTCTATACTATATTCTATCGTATAAAAAAAGTAAAAATGAAAAAATTTTGAACAAAAGGATAAAAATTTCAATAGACTGATATTAAGAAATTTTAAGAAATACAATACTTAGAAATTTGTTTTTAAAAGCATTATAATTATAAACAATTTTGAAAAACACAACCATTAGAAACATTTTAAAAATATATAATAGTTGAAAGAAATTAAAAGGAAAAATGTGATACTTTGAAACATTTAAAAAAAGAAGATATTTTTTAACATTTTTCAAAGAAATTTTAAACAGAACAGGTAAATGGTTAAAAACCTAAATCAATTTTAATATATGTCTGAGAGGGAGCAATTTTCAAAACACTGAATAATATAATATTTTCAAAACACTGAAAAAAAAAAAAAAAAAAATATATATATATATATATAACTAATTTGTTAAAAAAAAAATTAAACTTTTTGTAGATTATACCAACTTTCAACACATGTACACACTACTTTAAACACACATGATCCTTCACCTGATTACATAAAGAACACTTGACTATTTTAAACACATGTGATCCTTCAAATATTGCTAGACCTTAGGAACCTTAAATGCCAAGTGCTATTTGGGTGTAAAAAATACATGGGATTAGACACCAGATTTAGCAACAAAAATGATCACAAACTGAATTGGGAGATTGAGAGGATATTCTTCGGTTCAACCAAATTTCCTTTCTTTCAAATGTATTAATTCCTGTTCATATTTATTTTTTAATTTCCACCTTTCCATATGCTATTTCACTATTAAATGTTTGCTATAATAATACTTGCATTGAAACATTAATATAATTATTTTTTTTAAATTTTAATGTTTTTATGAAGCCGTTTTCTAATACTACAAATAATGTATATATTCAATTTTACAGTTAGTGTTTATCAATAAAGTAGATACTGTTTTGGAAATAGTTGCACATATTTTATTGATAAATATTAGTAAAATAAATTTGCATTCGTAGATAAAATCTCCATTTATAAAACAGTTAAAATAATATAGGGGCATTAGACAAAATGAACCTTCTTTTTAGAATAAGAGAAAATAATAGTCACTCAAGAAATGCAGGAATATGTCTGTAAACATATCTGTTTTTCTAATATTTTGAAATATTGTAGTTTTTATATTACCCATTATTTTTCTCAAAATACTAGCTATGTTAGAAAATTATACTTCAAATTTTAAGAAAATACCTATTAAAAATTCTTTGTTTCTATCTCTTCCCCCAACTGTATGTTTGATATTTATTATCTGTGGAAAGAAATAAATTGCAGTCTTTCTTATCATTAGTCACATCTTTAAAATATGTTTTGCACGCCTTCCCATGATATGTTTGTTTTTGTTGTCTTCTCAGAACATCTTGATAACTTTTGTGAGGTCTTAAAGTATCAATTTGATCATCAGAACTGCTTGTGCTAGATGTTGAGCTACCTGATACCCATTTCAACTCAGGCATGAAACTACTGAAACTCAACCCTGAATCAGCAGTATCACAAAAGTTAACAACACCATTTATATTTTCGGAATTGCTTCTCACCAGGTCTCTATTCAATGAATTTTTATTTATATTTCCACAAGTTTCAGTCATTAAATTTGATTCATTTTTATATTTTCTGATAATTTGTTGTGAATCATGCTGATCACATTTATTGAAATGCCCATTCACAGCAACATCAAAATCTGCTGCACTTTCAACATTGTCATCATCAGATTTGGGATCCCATTCATGCAATATTTTTCTCCACACCTTTATATGACGGTACCACAACCGACGGCTGTACTTCAAGTGTTTATCTGGTGTAGAAATATGCAAATTGTGGTCTCGTTCTCTTTTAGGTACTTTTTTTAAATAAGTTTTATATCCTTCGGTATTCTTTCCATAATCAATTTGCTTTTGGCGTCTCCTTAAAATATCAGCATCAGTTTCGAATTCCTTTATTTGATCAGTTTCAACAAAAATACTCATTTTTGACAATTTCTTATCTCTCGAGTCTATTAAAAATTCTTGTATTTCCAAATCTGCACATGCATCAATAATATTCGATAAATCATGGTGACGAACTTTATTCTTAGAATCTGTTTCTTTCATCATGTCTTGATTAGATTGAAAAGGATTGTAGTTTCTGAAATGTCCCTCCATTGTCTCATTAAACCCTGGTGTAATCTTATTCTCAGTTTCAACATTGTCATCATCAGATTTGGAATCCCATTCATGCAATCTTTTTCTCCACATCTTCATTTGATTGTCCCATGACTGAGAGCTGCTCTTCAAGTGCTTCTCTGGTGTGAAAATATCCAAATGGCTGTCACGTTCTTTTTTAGGTACTGTCTGTAAATAAGATTTATATCCATTTGTATTCTTTCCATAATCTATTTGCTTTTGACGCCTTGTTAGAATGTCTGCATCCATTTCGAATGTCTGTATTAGATTAGTTTCATCTGAATGACTCAATTTTGAAAATTTGTTGCCTTTCGATTTTACAAAGGAATCTGGACATTCATCAATAAAATTCAATGCATCATTAAAACGAACCTTTTTCTTAGAACCTGTTCCTTTCATCATGCTTTGATTAGATTGAAAAGAAACGTAGTTGCTGTAATGTCTCTTCATTATTTCATTGAAACCTGGTGCACTCTTATTGTCAGTTTCAACATTGTCACCTTCTGATTTGGTATCCCATTTGTGCAACTTTTTTTGCCACATCATTATTTGACTGTCCCACGACTGAGAGCTGCACTTCAAGTGTTTTTCTGGTGTACAAATATCCAAATGGCTGTTACGTTCTTCTTTAGGTACTATCTTTAAATAAGATTTATACCCTTTGGTACTCTTTCCATAATCTATTTGCTTTTGACGTCTTGTTAGAACGTCTGCATCAGTTTCGAATGTCTTTACTAGATAAATCTCATCTGAATCAATCAATTTTTGCGATTTGTTGCCTTTCGATTTTACTAAAGAATCTGAGCATCCATCACTGTACTGCAAGTGCTTTTCTGGGGCAGAAATATGCAAGTGGATGACACGTTCCGCTTTAGGTACAGTTTTTAAATAATCTTTATACCCTTCGGTATTCTTTTCATAATTTATTTGTTTCGGTCGTCTTGTTATAACGTTTTGATTACTCTTGTATTTCTCTACATTATTTTCCATGTTAGTACTTGTTGATGATTTACAACGCAATCCCTATTCTATAAATCAAATGCAAGTATGCAATGCAAGCAACAACACGAAGAAAAACTACGCGAAACGTCAGATAAATAAAAGCACATGTCTTTAAGAACTTCTTCTTCTTCTTCCCTACTCTGGTAAAGAACTAGCAACTCTCTCCATTGGCTGCTATGAAAATAATCACCGGAAACGACTGGTTCCTCAAACGACTCTGCCGGTAGATGGCGCTAGTTTCGTATTAAAGGTCAAAAGATAGTGTGTGTTAACATTAAACTAATCCGAATTTAAGGCAAATTAAATGAGCGATATCTTTCGAAATAACTGAAGAATTGGTGTGAAATTTGATTTGATTGTTGCAAGTATTATATCCAAAAAGTCATTTGTTAGAAAAGGGTAGAACTAACTCTATTTTAAAAACTCTTATTTACTTTATCTAGTGTTTATCAGTGTGGTTCAAACGTCATTTTTTACACTTTACAACAAAGTTGAAAAGTGTTTATGACTTTGGTCATTCTGTCTGTCCATTAGCACGATAACTGCCGTAAAAATGACTTGATCAAAATGAAATTTTAGTATGTTGTTCAGACGGTCTGTGCGACCTATGGGAATATAAATGAATAATATCATCCAATTAGTTTTGGATTGAACCCGGGTTGAAAAAATGAAATACATTGAACCCTATGGGACATAATTTTTCAAACATTTAAGCGAATTTAAAATACACAAATTGCTTCGAAAATTTTAGGTAATATTCAAATTATCCCATGAAATATATAAAAAAAAAATTCAGCAAAATATATTCAGTAGTTTTTGAAATAAAAATTAGAATAATAATTACACTCTTTATATGAAGAGAACACGTGACCATTATATGAAGCGATCACGTGACCCACTTCAAAATGATATATGACATTCATCTTGTCTCAAAATCGTGATTTTTAAAGTTCTTTTTAATTCATATTGAGTGTTGTATCCCTCCTAAAACCTCTTTATTTTTGCCTAAATACTGTGCATCTACATACTGAAACAACGCAATTACAATATATTTGAGTTTAAATGATCATCCAGATTTGATTATTTCTACAACGAAGCTATTTTTCCCTTATGTAAAATGTAAATAG
The DNA here is from genome assembly GCA_951213105.1 of Amaurobius ferox. Taxonomy (NCBI): domain Eukaryota; kingdom Metazoa; phylum Arthropoda; class Arachnida; order Araneae; family Amaurobiidae; genus Amaurobius; species Amaurobius ferox. The sequence continues at coordinate 50,243,407 of OX578151.1, forward strand.
CAAAATATGTAGAATGAGTTGTATAAGAATTGCTGTATTTCTTTAACGCAAAATTATTTTGCTCATGGAGTCTGCATAGCTGATATGAATGAAATATTAATTGATTTTGAGAAGGACGATTTTTTTCGATGAAGTTTTAAGCATAGAGTTTAATTACTTGTACATCCATGGTCTTTTTAATAAAATAAATTATTATAGTATTATGATTGAATGAAATGCTACTTTTATAGAGAGAGCCAGGCGTTTCATATTTCGATGGTGTCATTTGAATAAATTTCAGTTGTTTTTGATGAAGTTTTCAAATATAATAAATTATTGTAGCATTATGATAATGTTAAAAGCATTACCGAGGAGCCAGGCGATTTATATTTAAAGATGTTAGACCAGGCAATTTATATTTCAATGCCGTCATTTGAACGAAGTTTATTTTATTCGATGAACTTTTAAGTTTTCAAATATAATAAAATAATGTAGTATTGTGATAATTTTCAAAATATTACCGAGGAATGTATCGCATTTTAGGGATGTTTAAATGAAATTGCATTGAAGTTGGAAAGTGTTTCATAATCTATGCTTTATACATGAATGATCTTTCTTGTTTGCAATTTACTCGAGAACCGGAGTAGCTAGAAGCTCCAAGTTTAGCATGCCGTTGTCTCTTGCAGTATATTTTAACTCTTTTGATTTCAAACCTACCTCATGGAGCTAGCCCATCTTGGGATCTCCATAGGAATGTACCCAGGGTTGGACTGGTACATCGGGTGGTCGGACGAATTCCGATGGGTCACTGGGTTTGAGAGCCGCATTTTGTTCGAGAGCATTCCAATCAACATAGAAAACATTCCAATGAACATTATCATCCAATCACAATCACTGATCAAGAACATCCATGCGTTTCTGACTGGTCAAGTCCATGGACTGAACAGAGGCCTTATCATACAGTAACGGGACGGTCCGGCAGGGATGAAATAGGGGGTGCGTCACCCCTCACTAATTTCTGAGTCGGCAAATTGTCATATTAAAAACAATATTTGATCTTTTGTTTGATCGGCTGAACAATTTTAAGTACGAAAAAAAAAACGCAATGTTTTTTTTTCATTTGAATTCACTTAGCAAAGAAAAAGAAAGCCGACAATTATTCTAAAACTATGCAAATATCAAATTACAATCATGACAGATTGAAACAGGAACAGTACTTGGGGAACGTGCGAACACTATTCTATTCAACCTTTGTAATTAGGAATTACAAAGTGATAAATGGTCGCTGTGTGAAAACTTTGGACCCAGGTAAAACCGGACATAAAGAGTTTATCCTAAAATTCGTATTCATTAGACAAAATTTGAATACAAAATAAAGTGCGAACCCTCACTTGAAAGCTCTATGGGGAACAAAGTGAATGTTGGGCTCCTCTTTTTAAAAAATCTGTTGGCAGAAACGAATGAGCCAAAATTTGGGAGGGGGACAAACACATTTGGGAGGGGGACCGCTCGTGTCTTTCTTATAACGAATTTGAGGATATAATGAATTTTTCCGATTTTTACTTTCTTTATATACATAATGTATAAGGAAAGTATTGTGACGGGGTCGAAAATTCGAATTCGAGTTTTCGACGGGAGAGCACGTTTCATGCATCCCTGATCACGAATCAAACATTTTTGAAGTGATGTCTGTGTGTGTGCGTGTCAGTGAGTCTGTGGAGACGATAACTGACGAACGAATGGACCGATTCGAATCAAATTTGGTACAAAAATCACAATCCATAAACACTGGAAGCCTATTGTTTTTATACGCAATCGAATGTTCAGAACCCCCTAAATTTTCGAGTGATATTTTGAAAAAATCGTCAAAAAATCAAAACCACTAATAAAGTTACGCAAGTAGACATTTCTTATGTAATTTTTCATTAGAAAATGATTGACATAAATTTTAGAACACAAACATGAACCGTTCTCGAGATATTGCACATTTTTGAAAAAAATTATCAAAAAATCAAATAAAATGAAAAAAAATTCCTATTGAGAAACATGTTCACTTTTCATATGCAATACTATGCGATAAATTGGGTGACATCATTCTCGTGGATCTAGCTCGTTCCATTCATGAAAAAAGATACTTTTAGTAATACTTTTGTATTTGATCGCCAATAGTCATTTATCTGCTGTAAGAATAACTTATTTCTTCGTCCATAACGCTTGACGAGATTTTGGCAGAATGTCGCCAACTTGGCAACTTTTTGAAATGTTGCCAAATTAACGAAAATCTCGCCAAATGGATAAAAATGACGCTAAATCAATGAAAATAACGACTAATTGTCAAAAATTCAATATCTTGGAAAGAATATAAGTATCTACTATAAGAAAAACCTATTTTTTTTACTGTAAAAGTAGTAAATTCATTACATTATATAAGGAAAGTCATGTGTTGCCCACATCAGATTTTTTATATATTAGTTTATTATAAATAGTTTAATACTAATTATTAGCAAAATGAGTCGGAAAATTTCAATTTGCAGTCGTCAATATTCAGGCGTACATCCCCCCACGAAAATTACGTCGTATCGTCACTGCGGTCCGGGCCACATTGTTGCACTGTTACAGGCTGGACGGACAGGCCGTTTTCGTTGGGAACGTTCATTTAAAGTTTTATAGAAACACGAGTTTTTAATAATGATGCTATTTCACAGTGTTAAATTGAATGTTTTGTTTACGAAGATATTTTTAACTTTTCGACCATCGGTGTCGAAGCGTGATAAAATAATTTGGAGAGCCATAAAACCAGGAACTAAAAATTCACAAACAAAGTTATTACTTTCCTAATATACATAATGTATAAGGAAAGTATTGTGATGGAGTCGAAAATTTGAATTCGAGTTTTCGACGGGAGAGCACGTTTCAAGCATCCCTGATCATGAATCAAACATTTTTGAGGTGATGTCTGTGTGTGTGTGTGTGTGTGAAAGTATGTGTGTGTGTGTGTGTGTGTGAAAGTATGTATGTGTGTGTGTCAGTGAGTCTGTGGAGACGATATCTCACGAACGAATGGAGCGATTCGAATGAAATTTGGTACAAAAATCACAATCCGTGAATACTGAAAACTTATTGTTTTTAAACGCAATCGAATGTTCAGAACCCCCTACATTTTCGAGTGAAATTTTGAAAAAATAATCAAAAAATCAAAACCTTTAATAAACTTACGTAAATAGACATTTCTTATGTAATTTTTTCTTAGAAAACGATTGACATAAACTTTAGAACGCTACCATGAATCGTTCTCGAGAAATTGAACATTTTTCAAATAAATTTATCAAAAAATCCCATAAATTAGAAAAAATATATTAACTGTTAAGAAACATGTTCACTTTTCATATGTAATCATACGATAAATTTGTTGACATCAGTCTCTTTGATCTAGCTTGTTCCATTCATGAGAAAAGATACTTTGAGTAATACTTTTGTATTTGAACGTTTTGTAAGAGTAACTTATTTCTCTGTCCATAACGCTTGGCGATATTTTGGCGACGAGTTTGGCGTAATGTCGCCAACTTGGCGACTTTCTTAAATGTTGCGAAATTAACGAAAATCTCGCCAAATTGAAAAAAATGACGCTAAATCAATGAAAATGACCACTGATGTTCTACATTTTACTTCGTTTTAAAATATGTGTTTGTGTAGATCTTTAATATTTGATTTTTGCTTGCTTAAATTAAAAAAAAATACAATATGTACTTTCCTATGGTGGGCCTTGGATAGGCTAGCTAGACCGGTAAGGTTTAATGCCCAAAGCAAATATATAACGAAAGACAACGAGTACCAAACTTGAGCTTTCTACTTTCTTCGGTTCTTGAGTTATTCCCCGAAACATGTAACTTCGTATTACGGATCCAGAACGGGCTGGACTACTAAGTTCCAATATCTAAAATATCAAAATATACGAGCACAATGAAATACAAGATATGCCTAATTTGAGCTTTCTAGCTGATCTGGTTCTTAAGTCTTTCTCAAAATACATGCAACTTATTATTGCGGGCCTATAACAGGCAGAATCGGCAAGGTTCATAAGCCAAATAATTAAAAAATGTATATCCTTAAAGACAACATATTTATGTGGACATTTTTGCTGTTTCGATTTCCAAGACGCCGAAAAGGCAACCGGCATCAGAAGGACTTCTTTTTTTTAACGCTTTACAACAAAGTTGAAAAGTGTTTATGACTTTGTTCCTTCTGCCTGTCTGTTTGTCTGTCTGTTTGTCCGTTAGCACGATAACTGCCATAAAAATGACTCTCTATATCCCTCTACACAGAATACTCTATATCCTGAATAGAGAGGGTGTGTCCGTTAGCACGATAATTGCCGTAAAAATGACCCTCTATATCCCTCTATATCCTGAATATAGAGGGTGTTGATCCGACTTACTCTAGGGTATGAGCAGCAGAATGAGTGGCCGGATATTCCTTTATGTAAAATAACTTTCCCTAGAAAATCACGGGCTTTAGCGTTTTTTAACACTTTACAACAAAGTTGAAAAGTGTTTATGACTTTGTTCATTCTGTCAGTCTGTCTGTCTGTCCGTTAGCACGATAACTGCCGTTAAAATGACTTCATGAAATTTTAGTATGTTGTTCAGACGGTCTGTGGGACCTATGGGAATATAAATGAATAATATCACCCAATTAGTTTTGGATTGAACCCGGGTTGAAAAAATGAAATACATTGAACCCTATGGGACCGAATGTTTCAAACATTTTTAAGCGAATTTAAAATTCACAAATTGCTTCGAAAATTTTAGGAAATATTCAAATTATCCCATAAAATATATAAAAAAAATTTCAGCAAAATATGTTGGGTAGTTTTTAACACTTTACAACAAAGTTGAAAGGTGTTTATGACTTTATTCATTTTGTCTGTCCGTTAGCACGATGACTGCCGTAAAAATGACTTAAGCAAAATGAAATTTTAGTATGTTGTTCAGACGGTCTGTAGGACCTATGGAAATATAAATGAATAATATCACCCAATTAGTTTTGGATTGAACCCGGGTAGAAAAAATGAAATACATTGAACCTTATGGGACCTAATTTTTCAAACATTTTTTAAGCGGATTTAAAATTCACAAATTGCTTCGAAAATTTTAGATAATATTCAAATTGTTCCATAAAATATATAAAAAAAATTTTAACAAAATATATTCAGTAGTTTTTTAAATAAAAATTAAAAGAATAATTGCACCTCTTATATGAAGCGATCACGTGACCATGATATGAAAAGATCACGTGACCCACTTCAAAATAAAATATGGCATCCATCTTGTCTCAAAATCATGATTTTTAAAGTTCTTTTTAATTCATATTGAGTGTTGTATTCGTCCTAAAACTTCTTTATTTTTGCTTAAATTCTGTGCATCTGAAACAACGCAATGACAATATATTTGAGTTTAAATGATCATCCAGATTTGATTATTTCTACAACAAAACCTATTTTTCACTTATGTAAAATGCAAATAGCAAAATATGTAGAATGAGTTGTATAAGAATTGCTGTATTTCTTTAAAGCAAAAATATTTAGCTCATGGAGTCTGCATAGTTGATATGAACGAAATATTCATTGATTTTATAGAGAGATGGACGATTTTTTTCGATGAAGTTTTAAGCTTAGAGTTTAATTACTTGAAGTTCCATGGTCTTAAGTTTTTAAATCAAATAAATTATTTTAGTACTGTGATGAATGAAATTATTGGGAAAATATTATGAATGAAATGCTGCTTTTATAGAGAGAGCCAGACGTGTTATTTTTTCCATGACGTCATTTGAATGAATGTCAGTTGTTTTCGATGAAGTTTTCAAATATAATAAATTATTGTAGTATTATTATGATTTTAAAAATATTACCGAGGAATGTATCGCATTTTAAAGATGTTTACACCAGGCAATTTATATTTTAATGTCGTCATTTGAATGAAGTTCATTTTTTTCGTTGAAGGTTTAAGTTTTCAAATATAATAAATTAATATAGTATTGCGATAAGTTTTAAAATATTACTTAGGACTGTATTGCATTCTAGAGATGTTTAAACAAAATTGCATTGAAGTTGGAAAGTGTTTTATAATCAATGCTTTAAGCATGATTGATCTTTCTTGTTTAAATAAAAATTATTTAATATAGGGAGAAAAACAAATTCAATTAAATTCTAACTATCGTTATATCCTCCAGAAAGAAAAAAGAGATATATTATATGATAAATATCTTTCCAAGAGTTTAATTATTTTATATATGAGAAAGGTTTCACATTTTAAAATAAATATGGTAGATAACAATTTTTCAAATTTTAAATAAAATAAATTATTATAGTATTGTGATGAATTAAACGATTGGAAAAATGGTTATGAATGAAATGCTGCTTTTATATAGAGCGATTTATATTTCAATGACGTCATTTGAATAAAGTTCATTTGTTTTCGATGAAGTTTTCAAATATAATAAATTATTGTAGTGTTATGATAATTTAAAAAATATTGCCTAGGAATGTATCGCATTTTAGAGATGTTTAAACCAGGCAATTTATATTTCAATGCCGTCATTTGAATGAAGTTCATTTTCTTCGATGAAATTTCAAATATAATAAATTAATATAGTATTGTGATAATTTTAAAAATATTACCGAGGAATGTATCGCATTTGAGAGATGTTTGTATAAAATTGCATTGAAGTTGGAAAGTGTTTCATAATCAATGCTTTATGCATGATTGATCTTTCTTGTTTAAATAAAAATTAAAATAATAATTACACCTTTTATATGAAGTGATCACGTAACCACTATATGAAAATATCACGTGACCCACTTCAAAATAAAATATGGCATCCATCTTGTGTCAAAATCGTGATTTTTAAAGTTCTTTCTAATTCATATTGAGTGTTGTATCCGTCCTGAAACCGCTATATTTTTGCTTAAATTCTGTGCATCTACATACTGAAACAACGCAATTATAATATATTTGAGTTTAGAGGATCATCCAACTTTGATTATTTCCACAACGAAGCCTATATTTCACTTATGGAAATGTAAATACCAAAAGATGTTGAATGAGTTGTACAAGAATTGCTATTTCTTTAACGCAAAATTATTTAGCTCATGGAGTCTGCAATATAGCTGATATGAATGAAATATCAATTGATTTTACAGAGGGAAAGACGATTTTTTCGATGAAGTTTTAAGCATAGAGTTTAATTATTTGTATCTCCATGGTCTTATGTTTTTAAATAAAATAAATTATTATAGTATTGTGATGAATGAAATGAATGGAAAAATGTTTATCAATGAAGTACTGCTTTTATAGAGAGAGCCAGGCTTGTTATATTTCGACGACGTCATTTGAATAAATTTCATTTGCTTTCGATGAAGTTTTCAAATATAATAAATTATTGTAGTATTATGACAATTTTAAAAACATTATCGAGGAATGTATCGCATTCTAGAAATGCTGAAACCAGGCAATTTATATTTCAATGCCTTCATTTTAATGAAGTTAATTTTTTTCGATCAAGTTTTAAGTTTTCAAATATAATAAATTAATGTTGTATTGTGATAATTTTAAAAATATTTCCGAAGAATGTATCGCATTTTAGAGATGTTTGAATAAAATTGCATTGAAGTTGGAAAGTGTTTCATAATCAATGCTTTATGCATGATTAATCTTTCTTGTTATAGTTCATTTTAATTTATATTTAGTGTTGTATCCGTCCTAAAACCGCTTTATTACTTTCCTTATATATATAATGTATAAGGAAAGTATTGTGACGGGGTCGAAAATTGGAAATCGAGTTTTCGACGGGAGAGCACGTTTCAAGCATCCCTGATCACGAATCAAACATTTTTGAAGTGATGTCTGTGTGTGTGTGTCAGTGAGTCTGTGGAGACGATAACTAACGAACGAACGGGCCGATTCGAACCAAATTTGGCACAAAAATCACAATCCGTAAACACTGGAAGCCTATTGTTTTTATACGCAATCGAATGTTAAGAACACCCCTAAATTTTCGAATGAAATTTTGAAAAAATAGTCAAAAAATCAAAACCACTAATAAAGTTACGCAAATAGACATTTCTTATGTAATTTTTCATTAGAAAGCGATTGACATAAATTTTAGAACGCTAACATGAACCGTTCTCGAGATATTGGACATTTTTCAAAAAAATTATCAGAAAGTCATATAAAATAAAAAAAAAATATTTCCTCTTGAGGGACATGTTCACTTTTCAGTAATACCATGTGATAAATTGGATGACATCATTCTCGTGGATCTAGCTCGTTCCATTCATGAAAAAAGATACTTTTTGTAATACTTCTGTATTTGAACGCCAATAATCATTTATCTGCTGTAAGAATAACCTATTTCTTTGTCCATTAAACTTGGCGAAATTTTGGCGACGAATTTGGCGGAATGTCGCCAACTTGGCGACTTTTTGAAATGTTGCCAAATTACCGAAAATCTCGCCAAATGGATAAAAATGACGCTAAATCAATGAAATGACGACTAATTGTCGAAAATTCAATATCTTGGAAAGAATATTAGTATCTACTATAAGGAAAACCTATTTATTTTACTGTAAAAGTGGTAAATTCATTACATTATATAAGGAAAATCATGTGTTGCCCACATCAGATTTTTTTTGTTTAATTTCAGTGCATCTATATTCTGAAACATCGCAATTACAATATATTTGAGTTTAAATGATCAATGGCATCCATCTTGTGTCAAAATCGTGATTTTTAAAATTTTTTTTAATTTATATTTTGTGTTGTATCCGTCCTAAAACTGCTTTATTTTTGTGCATCTATATTCTGAAACAACTCAATTATAATATATTTGAGTTTAAATGATCATCAAACATTGATTATTTCTACAACGAAACCTAATTTTCACGTATGGAGAATGTAAACACATCAAGCTGTAAGATGAGTTATATAAGAATTGCTGAATTTCTTTAACGCAAAATTTTTTAGCTCTGGAGCCTGCAATATAGCTGATATGAATGATACATTCATTGATTTTACATAAAGAAGCAGACGATTCCATGTTATTGCTCTTTTGATGAAGTTTTAAGCATGGGGTTAGAAAATAATTTTACCTCCATGTTTTTACGTTTTTAAGTAAAAAAATTATTGTAGTATTGTGATAATTTTAAAAATATCGCCGCTGAATGAAATAAATGGAAAATTTTATGAATGAAATATTCACTGCTTTTATATAGTGAACCAGGCGATTTATATTTCAATAACGTTATTTAAATAAAGTTCATTTGTTTTCAATGAAGTTTTCAAATATAATAAATTATTGTAGTATGGTGATAATTGTAAAGATATCACCGCTGAATGTATCGCATTTTAGAGATGTTTAAATAAAATTACATTTCTGTTGGAAAGTGTTGAAGACCCCGACCACACAGCCAACCCTAAGGTTAACGGCAGTTTAATGTGTGGCCGGCTGTTGGAAAGTGTTTCATAATCAATGCTTTAATCATGATTGATCTTTCTTGTTTAAGAATATCTCAAAAACTGGAGTAGCTTAATTTAGTATACCATTTTCTTTCGGGTATATTAAAATGGACAATTCCGGCCTCTTTTTTTAATTTTTTTATTTGTTTCGAAATGTTGCAAAACGGACAGAAGTATAAAAAATTTTATTCTCCGAGCTGTATTTCATGTTTTATTAGCAGTCAAAGTTCGCCTTTCTGACTGTCGCGGGAAAAACGACCCAATTTGGCGAGCACGGAATGTGACGTCAGAAGGCTCGTCCGTGGCTCACACCTTCGAGAATTGGTGAATAAATTTGATTACATACGGAAAGTTCCGATAATTATAATTGTTTCTTCCGTTCCAAACTGCCGAATAGTTATAAGTATTGTATCGCTCCAATGTGCCTGACTACTTGTTTTATTTCATCAGATAAAATATTTATATCTGAGCCAAAAACTGATATTTTTCGTAAAAAATAGTGTGAAGCACAGGAAGCCATATTGTAAACAAAAGTCACCACTGTCATTAATGAGTGTTCGTTATGCATGCTATGGTAATAAATCAGTGACTGTATAATCCAATTTTCAAAGCCTTTTTATGAGAAGTTATTTCTTTATGACTTAATAAACTTTGAAAATCCGTCCGCTACTGGTTCGGCACTCTATTTTAACTTTCCTTATATACATAATGTATAAGGAAAGTATTGTGACGGGGTCGAAAATTCGAATTCGAGTTTTCGACGGGAGAGCACGTTTCAAGCATCCCTGATCACGAATCAAATATTTTTGAAGTGATGTCTGTGTGTGTGTGTGTGTGTGTGTGTGTGTGTGTGTGTGTGTGTCAGTGAGTCTGTGGAGACGATAACTGACGAACGAATGGACCGATTCGAACAAAATTTGGTACAAAAATCACAATCCGTAAACACTGGAAGCCTATTGTTTTTATACGCAATCGAATGTTCAGAACCCTCCTAAATTTTCGAGTGAAATTTTGAAAAAATCGTCAAAAAATTAAAACCGCTAATAAAGTTACGGAAATAGACATTTCTTATGTAATTTTTCATTACAAAACGATTGACATAAGTTTTAGAACGCTAATATGAACCGTTCTCGAGATATTGCACATTTTTCAAAAAAATTATCAAAAAGTCATAAAAAAAAAAAGTTCTATTGAGAAACATGTTCACTTTTTATATGTAATACCATGCGATAAATTGAGTGACATCATTCTCGTGGAACTAGCTCATTCCATTCAGGAAAAAGGATACTTTGAGTAATACTTTTGTATTTGAATGCCAATAGTCATTTTCTGCTGTAAGAATAACTTATTTCTCCGTCCATAACGCTTGGCGATGAATTTGGCTGAATGTCGCCAACTTGGCAACATTTTTAATTGTTGCCAAATTAGCAAAAATCTCGCCAAATGGATAAAAAAGATGCTAAATCAATGAAGATGACGAATAATTGAAGAAAATTCAATATCTTGGAAAGAATATAAGTATCTACTATAAGAATAACATTTTTTTAACTGTAAAAGTAGTAAACACATTGCATTATATAAGGAAAGTCATGTGTTGCCCACATCAGATTTTTAGTTTTGTTATAACGGATGAATTTAAAGTCAGATTCAAAGTGGATTATTGACTTTGTACCCAATTTAGTGTGTGATGTTCGCAATTAATTTAGAGAATATAAAAAATCCCGTTCATGAAAATTTTTTATACTAGTATACTGCAGTGAGCAGTTGTAATTTAGTATTTTCATTAAGTACATGTGCTTTTGAAAAGTTATAAAATAGATTTTATCTAAACAAATAAATCACAAATTTGAAACATTATATAAAAGGAATAGAAATTAAATGGAGAATAATTTAAAATGGCTTCACCCATTCAGAATCATAAATGATTTACTGTTTATTATAGGTTTTAAAATATAATATTATAGCAAACAATTTGAAACTGCTTTTAATTTAAAAATAAATTATTAAATATTATATTTAGAATTCTTACAAATCATATACATATAATAAAATATCTGATGTTGGCAACACATGACTTTCCTTATATAATGTAATGAATTTACTACTTTTACAGTAAAAAAATAGGTTTTCCTTATAGTAGATACTAATATTCTTTCCATGATATTGAATTTTCGACAATTAGTCGTCATTTTCATTGATATAGCCACATTTTTATCCATTTGGCGAGATTTTCGTTAATTTGGCAACATTTCATAAAGTCGCCAAGTTGTCCACATTCCGTCAAATTCGTCGCCAAAATCTCGCCAAGCGTTATGGTCTAAAAAATAAGTTATTCTTACAGCAGACAAATGACTATTGGCGTTCAAATACAAAAATATTACTCAAAGTATATTTTTTCATGAATGGAACGAGCTAGATCCACGAGAATGATGTCACCCAAATTATCGCATGGTATTACATATGAAAAGTGAACATGTTTCTCAATAGGATATATATATTTTTTAATTTCATATGACTTTTTGATAATTTTTTTGAAAAATGTACAATATCTCGAGAACGGTTCGTGTTAGCGTTCTAAAATGTATGTCAATCGTTTTCTAATGAAAAATTACATAAGAAATGTCTATTTGCGCAACTTTATTAGCGGTTTTGATTTTTTGACGATTATTTCAAAATTTCATTCGAAAATTTAGGGGGGGTTCTGAATATTCGATTCCGTATAAAAACAATAGGCTTCCAGTGTTTATGGATTGTGATTTTTGTACTAAATTTTGTTCGAATCGGTCCATTCGTTCGTCAGTTATCGTCTCCACAGACTCACTGACACACACTTTCACACACACACACACACACTTTCACACACACACACACACACAGACATCACTTCAAAAATGTTTGATTCGTGATCAGGGATGCTTGAAACGTGCTCTCCCGTCGAAAACTCGAATTCGAATTTTCGACCCCGTCACAATACTTTCCTTATACATTATGTATATAAGGAAAGTAAAAATATATGCATAAAAATATATATACATATAAATTTAAATACATAAATATTATTTTTAATTCCCAGAATAAATACACCGCTCAATCTAAATTTTTGGTTTAAATAATTTATTGTATAACAAACATAACTATTAAAGGCTATTTGCGCTCAAAAAATGACAGGGCACATTACAAAAAAAAAAAAAAAAAAAAAAAAAAAAAAAAAAAAAAAAACAGCGGTGGATCGTCCGGTCTGATGGAGCCGAAATGGTTTTGCGTAAATAATATTTTGTAAAATAAAACTTCAGTAAGATTGAATTTGTTCGATTTTTATTTTCAGACTCATTTGTTCCGTTTACAGGCTTTCAAAGTGCTACAAATTACTTGCTAACTGTTTATAGCTAGCTAGCTCTTTTAGTTTTCGTCCCGATTTTATCTAGATACTCTGACTCAAGATATGCAATTTTCTCAAAATATGCAATTTTTTTATTAACTTGCTTTGAGGTATATATATTAAACTTAACAATATATCGGGCGCGATTTTACATTTAATTTATGAACATGTCTGGCAGCACATAATTACGTACTTGATTGTGTATATTTCCATGTATTATGTTCAAACCTCACCAATCATTAAACATTTTTAGAATCCCCAAGTTTATTTAACCTTATAATTTTTTTTTAAACAAAATATAATATCTCGTGCTTATGCACCCATATTTCACCAAGGAGTAAGTAAAGACACTGAGCTGCAACAATCTTGTTATTTCAAATATTGCAGCTTTCCCAGCTATTGGAAAATCCAGGTTAAAAACTAAACTATCGAAATTATAACCACTCGATCCAAAATCCAATTATACAGGATGTCCCAAAACGATTGAAACGCGCTTTAATTCTTTACCTGTTGGAGATAAGTGGACAATGTAAATTGCAAAAATGTTGAAAGTAAGGTAGGAAATAAGACTACGTTAATGAAATAGTCCTCCCATTCATTTTCAAAAAGTTACACTGTTTAAATTTTTATACGACATCCTTAGATAAATTGTGCCAATCAGAAAAATTTTATTTTTAATGCAACAAGATCATTAAAAAACCCCGCATATCTGTATCTTTAAAACCAACTGAATTATGATGAAGGGAAAAATGTGACTTATGCCACTTTTCCGTACCATGTGAAAGGATGTTTCATCAGTAAAAATAAGGATCATAAACAAATTGACGATGGAAATTGCTTAGATCAAACATACGTTAATATGTGTCAAATTTTTTTTATCACAAATGCATCTAAATGAAGCATTACACAGACAGAGATTATATAAAGAAGTGGTACTCACTCCGCGGTTGGGTATCCTATGTATTATCATCCAGTTTCATCTTTTTTGTGATATGTCACAAATTTACATTTCTAATTTGATATAGGCTCCCTATTCACAAAGTTCAATTTTCAATTAAATATAATTAGCTAAATTTTAAAGATACAGATATGCGGTTTTTTTAGTGATCTTGTTGCATTAAGGGTGAGCGTCAGTAAATTTTCTGCCCTATCCGCGCTTTATTAACTTTCGCGGCACACATATTTCGCCGAAATTCTGCTCAAACAGTTGCGAAATATTTTCTTATAGATAAAATGCTATGCTTAGATTATATTAAAACTAAATTTAATACCCAATAAAACATAGAATATATGTTTTATTTTAATTTAAAATATTTTTGGTGCTGCCATCTGTTGTCGTAATTTAATTCATACCGACTATTTTTATTTTTTAATGAACATTTTTAAATGTCTATTCCTTCTAATACGCTATTAAATACAACAACAGATCATATATAATGCCATAATCACGGAAACGTAATTGAACTTGGACTTGAAGACAAAGGAACTTGAAGACAAAACTGCAGTCCTCAGTGATCTACATTCAGATCCCTTATCAAATTTATAGAATGATAAATTACCTTTGCGTGATTGTGGCATTATTATATATGATCTGTTGTTGTATTTAACACTGTATTAGAATGAATATATATTTAAAAATGTTCATTAAAAAATAAAAATAATCGGTATGAATTAAATTACGACAACAGATGACAGCACCAAAAATATTTTGAATTAAAATAAAAAATATAGTCTATGTTTCTTGGGGCATTAAATTTAGTTTTAATATAATCTAAGCATTGCATTTTATCTTTCAGAAAATATTTCGCAACTGTTTGAGCAGAATTTCGGCGAAATATGTGTGCCGCGAAAGTTAACAAAGCGCGGATAGGGCAGAAAATTTACTGTTAGTAAATCTTCTGCCCTATCCGCGCTTTGTTAACTTTCGCAGAACACATTTTTCGCCGATATTCTGCTCAAACTGTTGCGAAATATTTCCTGAAAAATAAAGTGCAATGCTTAGATTATATTAAAACTAAATTTCATATTCAATAAAATATAGAATATATTTTTTATTTTAATCCAATATATTTGTAGTGCTGCCATCTGTTGTCGTCATTTAATTCATACCGACTATTTTTATTTTTTAATGAACATTTTTAAATGTCTATTCCTTCTAATACAACCTTTAAATACAACAGATCATATATATAATAATGCCACAATCACAGAAAGGTAATTTCTCATTCTATAAATTTGATAAGGGGATCTGTATGTACATCACTGAGGATTGCAGCCTTATCTTAAGTTCCTTTGTCTTCAAGTCCAAGTGCAATTACCTTTCCATGATTGTGGTATTATTATATATGATCTGTTGTATTTAATACCGTATTAAAAGAAATATGCATTTAAAAATGTTCATTACAAAATAAAAATAGTCGATATGAATTAAATTACAACAGATGGCAGCACCAAAAATGTTTTGGATTACAATAAAAAATATATTCTATATTTTATTGCGTATTAAATTTAGTTTTAATATAATCTAAGCATTGCATTTTAACTTTCAGAAATATTTCGCAACTGTTTGAGCAGAATTTCGGCGAAGAACGTGTTCTGCAAAAGTTAACAAAGCGCAGATAGGGCAGAAGATTTACTGAAGCTCACCCTTAAAAATAAAAATTTTTTGATTGATCCAATTTGTCTAAGGGGGTCGTATAAAAATTTAAGAAGTGTGACTTTTTGAAAATTAATGGGAAGACTATTTCATTAACGTAGTCTTATTTCCTACCTTACTTTCAACATTTTTGCAATTTACATTGCCTGCTTATCTCCAACAGGTAAAGAATTAAAGCGCGTTTCAATCTTTTTGGGACACCCTATATACACTTGCAAGACTTTAAAATAACGAATTCTTACTTATTGTTCATAGCTAGCACTTTTAGTTTTTGAGATATAAGCATTGCAAACTTGTAAAACGAAAAAAATTTCAATATTCTTCAACTTGACAAGACGATTAGTCGAAAACTAAGTCAGTGTGGTTCAATAAATTAGTTTTTGTTTTCTTTTTCAAAAATTAGATTCAGAAACTAAATTTGCTAATATTTTTGTCGCTTACTATTTATATCTATCTTTGAAGTTTGAATGAAAGAAAGAAAAATTAAAAACCACTCTCTCGGACAGATGCTCGGACAGAGCCTCAAATAGGGCACGATTATTAGGGGTAAAAAGCCATACTGGGTACATTGTTAAAAACTAATGGGGCATTCGTGCCAGGGTCAATAAAAGAAAGAAGAAATAAAGAAGAATGAAATGTTTATTTTCAAATGTTATTTTATAATGCTGTTTCAAAAACAATTTATGAGACTAACAAATATCTGCAGATCAAGCGACAAAACAACTCCGTTGGAACTTGGGGACGAATTTAAAGTATCAATATGGTGAGCAACCTCCGTCATTATCAATCACCGCTTGAAGTCTTGTTGGTGTTTAGTATCACATAATTTTATAATTTGTTATTGTTTTATATAAATACTTTTATTATAAATTATCACATTTTGTGGGCGATTTCAACTCGCAGTAGCTCCGGAACTATTAATCGACAGTAACATAAGTAGATCCCATTTATAACAATGCAAGTTTTCACTCTTCAATACAGTAGCAGAATTACGTTGATTAGGTTGCAGCTATACAACACTGTTTATACAAAGTTTTTATTAAAACTGGGTAAAAATAAATGCCTGTTTTCTTAAATAAAGATTAACTTACAATTAATATAACTTTTTCAAATTAGTCATTTTTTAAAACTAATATACGACCCCTAAAATCATCGTGATGCTGAATATTTAAACATTTCGAAAGAACTAGAGTGAAGAAACACCTGGAATTTTACATAAACATATAAAAAGTCTTTGTGAATCGATTTTTATCAAACATGTCCAGGTTTGTGTTCATATTTTTTCGATTATTGATTTCATAATTAATATTTCATACAAACAATTATTTCCACAAAAATAAAAATCACGTAAATGTGTTTGGGTTGTTTAGTAGTAACGTCATACAAATAATTAGCGTGAGCAGATAATTATTACAGAAGATGTGAATGGAAATCTTGGAAACTAATTTCACATTAGGAGCTCAAAACTTTACATACTCACAACTCAGAAACGCTTCACCTAAATGACTTGAAATTTGGTATCACAGATAGAATCTTGCTATAGATTCGAACTATGCTGTTAAACCTGGGTATTGCCATTGGAAATTTCAAAGTTTGTGCTCGTTTAGATAAAGACGGCCCCTTATGCAAATTTTACGTACATTAATTTGTAGAGGATGTTATTCCTAATGGAATGGTATCTTTCAATTTTTTCTACGATGAACGATGCTCGATTAAAAGTGGGTGGGGCGTTTTTTTTTTTTTCCCCGCAGCTGTACATTCAGATTCCCTTGTCAAATTTATAGAATGAGAAATTACCTTTCAGTGATTGTGGAATTATTATATATGATCTGTTGTTGTATTTAATACTGTATTAGAAACGTGATCTGCGAAAGTTAACAAAGCGCGAATAGGGTAGAAGGTTTACTGACGCTCACCCAAGGGTGAGCGTCAGTAAATTTTCTGCCCTATCCGCGCTTTGTTAACTTTCGCGGCACACATATTTCGCCGAAATTCTGCTCAAACAGTTGAGAAATATTTTCTTATAGATAAAATGCTATGCTTATATTATATTAAAACTATATTTAATACCCAATAAAACATAGAATATATGTTTTATTTTAATTTAAAATATGTTTGGTGCTGCCGTCTGCTGTCGTGATTTAATTCATACCGAATATTTTTATTTTTTAATGAACATTTTTAAATGTCTATTCCTTCTAATACGCTATTAAATACAACAACAGATCATATATAATGCCATAATCACGGAAACGTAATTGAACTTGGACTTGAAGACAAGGGAACTTGAAGACAAAACTGCAGTTCTCAGTGATGTACATTCAGATCCCTTATCAAATTTATAGAATGATAAATTACCTTTCTGTGATTGTGGCATTATTATATATGATCTGTTGTTGTATTTAATACTGTATTAGAAGGAATAGATATTTAAAAATGTTCATTAAAAAATAAAAATTATCGGTATGAATTAAATTACGACAACAGATGGCAGCACCAAAAATATTTTGGATTAAAATAAAACATATATTCTATGTTTTATTGGGTATTAAATTTAGTTTTAATATAATCTAAGCATAGCATTTTATCTATAAGAAAATATTTCGCAACTATTTCAGCAGAATTTCGGCGAAATATGTGTGCCGCGAAAGTTAACAAAGCGCGGATAGGGCAGAAAATTTACTGACGCTCACCCTTAAAGGTAGGCAGATAGGTTCTCCCAAGCGATCAGCTTACGGTTTCCACTTTTGGGATGAGAGGCGAGGAAGTACTAATTTTCCATCCAGCGAGAACACAATCAGGCAGTGGCGGTTCGTGCCTAGAGGACGCACGGCGCGCAACTTCCTCATTAAAAGCCCCTACATTATTATTTTTATTCATATAAGTGTATTAAAATTTTTGTAAAAAATTGTTGCATATTTTCCAAATTTTTTCAAAACGTCCTTCCACAAAAGTGTAGTGCTGTCACCTTTTAACACATTCAGCAACTAAAATTGACAATTTAGATGCTGAATGTGTTATAAGATGGCAGCACTACAAGAATTATCTACATTGCGGTTTTGTCGTAGGGTCGCGAATTCAGAGCGACCCAGACAGAATGAAGACACATACACTCATGTCCAAAAGTTAAGCATAGTTGTTGTTTAAGTGAAAATTTCAGGAAATTTACATCAAAATGGAACAAGGATTGTAACAACTTTTATTATCCAGAGAAAAGTGTTGAAAGAAAAGGGTCACAATATGAGTGTCAACCTTAGTGAAACAGAATGCTTTAAACAATGTGACGCTTCAGCTTAATACGGTGTGTGGGAACCTCGGATAGCCACGCATGCTGTACAACGATTTCCCATACTTTCGATGAGGGTTTGGATGAGTTATGTGTTCAAAGAGTTCCAAGCCTCGCGGAAAGCAGTTTTCAATCCCGGAACGGAGCTTGGTGGGTAGCGGGGGACTGCGAGATGTCTCCCGAGCATATCTCACACATGCTCATTGGATTCAGATAAGGAGAGTTAGCAGGTCATTGCATGTGCTGGATATCTTCAGTTTGAAGGTAGTCGTCGATCAAGGCCGCACGGTCAGGAGGAGCGTTATCATCCATGAATATGAAATCAGGACCAACAGCACCTCGAAACAATCGAACGGTAGGCTCAAGGACTTCGTCTGTGTATCTTTGACCGGTAACCGACCCCGTGTCAAAGATGTGGAGGTCTTTGGGGCCGTCCACCATGATGCCTGCCCAAATGGAAAACGGACTCCCCCAAATGGAAAACGATGTCTTTTCGTGATGTTTCCCGGGTGAAAACGCTTTCCACGTTCTCTCCAGATCGTGGAACGACGAGAATCAGTTTTCAGACTAAATCTGAACTCGTCAATGAACATGACATTGCTCCACTGATGTTCACTGCAGTCACGACGTTCCAAACTCCACTGTAAACGCGCGCGTTTCTGTGCGGACGTCAGGGGGATGAAAACTGCTGATCGTCTGGCATATAGACCAACCTGTCTGAGTCTCCTGTAAGCAGTTTGTCTCGAAACAGTGACTCCTGTGGCGGCTGTCAGGGCCGAACCCAGTTGTCTGGCAGAACGGTTCCTCTGACGTTGCGCAGTTATCTCCAAATATCGGTCTTGCCGAGCAGTTGTTATCCTTGGCCGACCTGGTACTGGTCGTTCGGTAACGTCTCCAGTGGTTTGGAACCTCTGCCACAGTCTGGAGGTCACACACTGGGGGACATGCAGAATTCTTCGGTTTGGGTTCGACCGGATTCCAGCATTCCAATAATTCGTCCCTTCAAAAACATGTCCAGTTGGCATCTTTGTGACATCTTTCGTCCTTTTTGATTGTTAGCAACGCTCCGTACCACAGCAATTGCGAAATTCTGCCTCAACTGGGATTTATACTCGTTCCGACGTGCGCCGGTGCTTTGCGCATGTCGACATCTACTGAACTGTGTCGCATATGCACGATGATTTACCTTCGTCCCACGATTCTCCACAACTAATTGTGAACCATTGTACCCATATTAACTCTGAATTTTTCGCATTTTACGAATTATGCTTAAATTTTGGACATGAGTATAGTTTGAAATACTATATTATGAGTTTGAAAGAACGAATATGAACATTGGCTACTTTCAAAGCATTGACTGCCGCGCATCGTTGAGCGCCCTTCGCCAGAAAATGACAGTTTATCATATAAGTGTCTGTTTATCATGGGTCTTTAGAATTGGCATTATTTGGCTATTGTGGCTGTGCTTAAAAATATGAAATTGACGGTTTCTGTTGTATTTAAATATAGTTTTGGTATTTTTAAATAAATTCTTGAATAAAATTATTGTTTATACAAGTATGATTTATTTTTTAAAGTTATATAAGTAATTCTATTTTAAATTGTTCCAACAGTTTATATTTTTAAAATATAAAAGTTGCTATATAAGTCCGATCAAATATTTGTTACATTCTCTACATTTATGTATATAAAGAGAAAGTGTGACGGGTTAAATGGTTAAATTTGTCTTTTTGCCGTATTTAAATATTGAAAATATCCTTCAACTCGAATTTAACATGATCTGTGTGTGTGAATTGCTGTTTAGGCATGTAAGAGTCTGTAGACACGATATCCAAATAACGAATGGAGCGATTTGAACAACATTTTGAACGATTATATTGTCTATGAAGTATGAAATGCTATTTACTTTTAGCGAGTGCAAACATTCAGAACGCACCCATATTTACGTGTTTTTTAATATAAAATAAATAAATGGCAGTCAAACATGTAAAATATTTTGATAATCAAAGTACATGATCATTTTATAAAAAACTATTTTTCAATATAAAACTATTTTATTAATATAAAATAAATAACTGTCAGTCAATCATATAAAGTATTTTGGTAATTGATATACATGATCATTTTATAAAAGGTATTTTATAATCACTGGAAACGAAATTATACAGTCATTTTATTATCAGTAGGAAGCAAATAATACCGATTTTAAAACCCTGGCATGTCCATCGAGGGGAAATATAGGCACTCCTTTAGCGGCACTCCTTTTCCTGGACGGGCTGGCATAGTAGCAATGAATTTAATTGCTCCGATAATTCAAAATCCAATGAATTAAAATATACCACGAAATATAATCATATGCTAAATATAATATAACCTTTCCAGATACAACGGATCTCGAGTTATTCCCGAATTATGAGTATATTTATATGGCGGGGCCGTAACGGGCTAGCCTGATAAGGTTCAAAATCTAAGAAATCAATATGCACCGTAAAAGACAACGAAATACTAAATTTGGATCTTCTAGCTAGAAAATTAAAATATATCATAAAAGAAAACGATATGCTAAAATTTATGTTATTGTGATTAATAGAACTTGATCAGTTAGGACCTAACCAATATGTATTTTGAAATACATCAGAAACGTAAGAGGTATTCAGCACTGTTTTACTCCAGTGAAAAAAAAAATATTTTATAACGCCAAGCGCGCAATAAGTCGCCAAGTCTGGGAGTGTTCGACCATAAGTCACGTGATACATGCAGTGGTCATGTTTTCAATCTCTTCTGAATAGCAATGCGCAGTCTACCTATATCTCTGGTCGAAGGGCATGCCCCGATTTTGAGATGTTGGTAGTTAATTCATGAAACGACTTATACTCGTATAGTAAACTTTTCATGCAAAAATTGCGAACTAAATCGGTCAATTCCTCTCAATGAATGACATTGTTCAAAGCTTTCTACACATTATTATTAGATTGTTACAGAAATTAACTTATCTCGGAATGAAATACATTTATATGCAGTCCACGTCATATGTTTTTGACTCTTGAATGTAAAAAATTACGAAAAACGGTAAATATTTCATGGATGCCTATAAATCTAATATGATTCAACATTTATTTTTACAGAGCAGTACAATATTCAACTATTAAATCTTCAAAAGAAAAAAAAAACAATAATTTCCTAAGACATTAAAAATATATAGTTAAAATCACTCTCACAGCAAAATGTTAGAAGTGTTGAATTTATAATGAAACTTGAAGTTTTATTATATATTCAAGTTTTAGAAGCCAATTATCATTATACACAAATGCATGTACAAACATATTTGCATATATATATATATATATATATAACATGCTTTAATCAGAGCCCCTGTCTACGTATTGATCATGAGCCGCCACTGGAATTAAGGGAGCGAAATCAGCTAAATAATTCACCGGACGAGATCCGAAGAAGGTCCCGCCAAATCCGACTCCAGTAGCCGACGGGTTTAGGCTCAGGTCATGAATGTCTGTCCCCACGTCACCTGGAAGAGTCATGGTCAGCCGGGCGGGGTTCACGACAGCCGTGTCCCTCAAGTCAAGTCATTTCGGGGGTGCAATTCTGGAGCGCCTGGTCAACTATGACCGTATCTCCAAGCTGTAAGTGTACAATCATGATCTCTGTAATTACTTGAATTGCTCCAAAAAGGGGGATGAAGATGAGAATACTCCGTAGGAGTATAGAAGTGGTATTAGGAGGTAAGTGAATTCACGAGGAAAAAGTATGACATGCCATGACGTAATGTTCAAAAAAGTAGTCCGAATTCCTCTTGAGACTAGGGGTCCGCGTCCACAATTTACAGGGATTTTTATAATTATTCTGTTAATCAGTTTACAGTTTATCAAGTGGAGAGATGACTTTATTTAAGTTTCAGAGAGCTTTTAAACTTTTGGGGGGGGGGGGGGGAAATTATGTGCTATTAATGATTAGAGTATTGTGGACGCTCTGGGTCTCTTTCTGAACTTCCACTGATGGGGGTCGTACTCCGGTAAATTGCATAGTTCTTCATTGGGTATTTTATTTAGATTTTGAAACATTTTAATTGCTAGTTTTGAGATTTGATTATTAATATTTGTTACTCCGAAGTCGCTGTGGATGATATCGTTCCTGAGAAACCGAGGGGCTTTCCTGATAGCTCTAAGAGTTTTATTTTGAGCTGTTTGAAGTTTTTTGATATGGTTTTTTCCTGCGAATCCCCATATAGCAGATCCGTATAAGAGGATGGGCCTAAGTACTGTCTTGTATAGTAATACTTTAGTATTGTAACTCGCGTGGGGGGAATGGAGTATGGCCGATAGTTGGCCTCTAGCCGAGTGAAATTTTTTAATTGAGCTTTTGATTTGTGGCTTCCAGTTTAGTTTGGAGTCAAACGTGATACCTAAGTATTTAGCGTTGTCCACGTAGGGTATGTTGACTTTGTTTATTTGGATGGGGACCGGTTTCTTTTTCTTTTTTACTTTTGAAAAAAGGATACAATTTGTTTTCTTTTCGTTGATTTTTATCTTCCATTTCCGAAACCAGGCGGAGATGGTGTTTATGTGTTTTTGAAGTCTGGAGCGAATAAGATATTTTTTGGAGTTCCTGGTGTATATGGCTGTGTCGTCCGCGTACATTGCAAGGTGTGTGTCTGGAGCTCTGGGTATGTCGTTTATGAATAAATTAAACAGAGTTGGGCCAATTGTGAGCCTTGTGGGACCCCTGACCTGAGTGGTTTGTGCGTGGAGTGGGTCTGTTTGTAGCGGACGGTGAAAGATCTATTTCGAAGGTAAGAGTTTATTAAGTGGATTAGTGTGTCTGGCAAGTTGAGCTGAATTAGTTTGTATATTAATGCGTCATGCCAAACCTTATCAAAGGCCTTCGAAATGTCCATAAGTAGGAAACCAGTTATAAGGCCGATTTCAAGTCCTTCAGAGATGAATTCGGTAACCCTTAGCAACTGGTGTGTTGTAGAGTGCAAGGGGCGAAAGCCAAATTGTTCTGGTTTTAAGATGTTATGTTGATCAATGAATTGTTTTAATCGTGTGTGTATTATTCGCTCCGAGAGTTTGCTAAGTGTGTTAAGTAGGCTAATAGGTCTGAAATTTTGAGGGAGGGTGTGGTCTTCGCCTGGTTTCGGGATTCCAATGATTATTGCGGTTTTCCATTTTTTTGGGAAGTGTTGAAGTTTAAATATGGCATTTATGATGGTGGTTAGATAGTATATTATGTTCGTGGGGAGGGATTTAATGGCTTTGTTGGAAATTAAGTCAATTCCTGGGGCTTTTCTATTTTTCAGCTTTTTTATCTCTCCAATTATTTCAGAGGGGGGAGCCATTTCAATAG
The DNA here is from genome assembly GCA_951213105.1 of Amaurobius ferox. NCBI lineage: Eukaryota > Metazoa > Arthropoda > Arachnida > Araneae > Amaurobiidae > Amaurobius > Amaurobius ferox. The sequence continues at coordinate 50,267,583 of OX578151.1, forward strand.
GGTGAGAGGGGGGGTTATTTAGGAAGGTGCATATGGTGTTTGAGACTTCTTCTTCCGTTTCCGGACAATTTAGATTTGGGTTTTCCGTAAATTGGGCTTCGTAGGTTTCCGCAAGAGCATTTGCTATTTCATTTTCCGATTCAGCTAGTCCACTGTTCGTTCTTAAGTGTTTAATTCTTCTTCCCGGACTTCTGATTTTTTTCGTAAATTCCCAGAGCGAGTTGTCAGTAGGGGCCAGCGATTCAATAAATTTTTTCCATTGATGTTGTTTATGTTCCTGAAGTTTGTATTTAACTTGGCTACAGAGGTTGTTAAGCAGGGTTTTATGGGGGGGGGGGAATCTGGTATTCTGCCAGAGCTGTCTGGTGCGGTTCCTTTGTTTTATTAGCTTTTTGATGTGATAGGGAAGTTTATGGTGCGTGGGGGGAGGGGGGTTAAATGTGGTGGCCATAGCAAGTGCCGATTTAATTTCATGGGTTATCTTGTCAACACAGTTATCTAATTCCGTTACGTTTTGTATATTGGCATAGAGCAGGGGGGAATTCGCTAGCGTATGAGTGAATTTTACCCAATTTGTGGATCTAATGGAGGGGGGGATGGGCAGATTCGAGTTTAAGTATAAAGTAAGTTTTACCGGAAAGTGGTCCGAATTAAGTTCATTTAAGGTGCAGATTTCGTAAGAGGAGGGAATATTATTCAGGAGGGCAAAATCGATGATGGATTTATTTCTAATGTTAAATCTAGTCGTTGTATTGGGGTGTAGATGCCTAATATTATTGTTTAAGATGTACGTGTTCAGGTCTTTGCCGTACCGGTTCTTTCCCGGACAGCCCCAGTTTGTGTGGCGGGCATTGAAGTCCCCCATCAGTATGACTTGGCTCTGGAGGCCAAAGAGGGCTGCGAGGTCATCCTGAATATTGAGCGTGGATCTTTGTTTGGCATAGCATGAGCCAATTAAAATGTGATAAGAATTCGGGATTTTGAGTTTAACTAGTGTGTGTTCAATTATATTTGTGCTTGTGGCGCAAAGTTCCTTAAAGTCTAGTTGGTTTTTTATATATATGGCGGTGCCTCCATGGGGGGTGTTTGTGTTTGGGCGGGGGGTGTGCAGGACAGTGTAATTTGGTATTTTTATTCTATTAGGGGGGCCGTTTATTTTAGTTTCCTGTAATAGTATAATGTGAGGGTGCTGCTCTTCAGCAAAATCCCTCAACTCCTGAATTTTATTTGTCAAGCCGTTCGCGTTCCAAGAGATGATGGTAAAGGCGTTTGGAGCGGGGGTCATGATGCTAGTTTAGGTTCTGGTTAAAATGTTGATCAAGGAGCCCGAGCATTTTCAGTCCCTTATCCACAATGGGGGTGTTCTCTCTGAATATGCAACAAAGATCTTTGAGGAATAACATAATTTTATTTAAATTTAAAGTTTTAAAGATGTCTGCAATTTCTTGATACATATTTAATGCCTCAGCTATGGGTGACTGTTTTTCGTTAGTAGGATTTGTGTTTTTTTGTTTTAAATTTGGGTGTGCGTTTTCCTTGTAACTTCCAGTGGTCTTCTGGTTGAAGCCGGGGGGAGGGGGTAAGTCCCTTTCGTCTGGATATCTCTCCGGGGTTTTTTCAGTATCTCTGTTGCCTAAGATTTCAGCAGTTCTGCTTTTCGATATTTCCCCGTCCCTCCTGGCAGTTCTCGAGTCGTTTTCTGTTACTTCCGACGAGGGGGGGGAGCAGCTTTCTGGCTCTATCACAGCAGTGGTGCTTCTTTCTGAATTGCTATCTTGAGCATCGTTCCAATTGGCTCTGACACTTGGAATGCCCCTACAGGCCATGTTCCATGCATTTGAGGAGGCGGGGGCAAACTTTCTGGGGGAGGGGGGGGGTGAGTTCTCGAGGTGGGCATATTTCTGAGATTTGTGCGTTGTGCACGGGCTGGAGAGTTGTATCTGGAGTTTGGTGCTGGGCTGTATGGGGTCCTGTGAAAATTTTCTCTTTGATGAGGGGGGGGTGGTCCTCTGTTTGAGGGATTACCAGGGCAGGCTCTGTAGTTGGCCGGATGGGGGCCACCGCAGTTGGCACAAGTGGCCGGGATGGATCTAGGTTTTGTGCAGTCTCTAGTGGGATGTTGGCCAGCGCATTTTAGACACCTGTAGTCGTGACTACATTGTTCCGAGGAGTGTTGCCACCCCTGGCATCGGTAACATTGGGCATATCCTTTGGATATAAAGGGCACAATCTCTGCGAAAATAAAATTCACGTGTCTCGTTTTGTAGAGTTCTTCTAGATCTGTGGAAGCGGGGAGGTGCATTAGAAAATTGGGGAGGGGGAGCTTTCCACACACCACCTTTAAGGTGGGACGCCCCGGGGGCGGAGCAGGTAGAAAATCTGAATTTAGTATATCATTGTCTTATGAAGAGTATTTAGTACTTTGAATTTTGAACCTTATCGGGTTATCTCGTCATGGGCCCGTCATAAGAATGCATTTATGTTTTGGAAATTACTCGAGAAAGCTAGAATAACGCAGTGCAGCATGTCTTCTTTTGTGGCATATTTTAACTATTTGGATTTACTATTACTTAATCGAACTAACCCATCCTGTGCCCGTCATAGGAATGTTTTCGTTTTTTGAGAATAACTCGAAAATTGAAGCAAACTCGAAAACCGGTGCAAAATGTTTTCTGTGGGCTAGTTTCCGCGTGCGTGCGCCTGTCATATATGCCAATTTTATGACTACACGCTGGTTCTTTCGTCGAATATATTAATTTTTCCGTTTGTTGCTTAACTTTTGGACATGAGTGCACTTGATAGATGCAGTTAGATGCTTGATAGATGCAATAGATGCAGTTCGGCGTTATTATATTTAATTTTAAATAAGTTTTTTAGTTATTTTATAATTTACTTCGATTTACAATGGTTTCGGCCGATATTCCCACGAATCGATTTCTTAGCGATCTAATATATTATCACAAAGTTTTCTTCCATCTTGACACCATCAGAAAGATCTAAAACCAGTCTTTTCAATAATGTTTGAATCGAATCTGCGAACAATTCCTTCATATTTATTTATTACTTTCCTTATATACAATAATGTATAATGTATAAGGAAATTATTGTGATGGGGTCGAAAAATCGAATTCGAGTTTTCGACGGGAGAGCACGTTTCAAGCATCCCTGATCACGATTCGAACATTTTTGAGGTGATGTCTGTATCTGGGTCCGTGTGTGTGTCAGTGAATCTGTAGAGACGATATCTTACGAACGAATGGAGCGATTCGAATGAAATTTGATACAAATTTTACAATCCATGAATACTGGAAGCCTATTGTTTTTAAACACAATCGAATATTCAGAACCCCCTTAAATTTTCGAGTGAAATTTTGAAAAAATCATCAAAAAATCAAAACATTTAATAAAGTTACGCAAATAGGCATTTCTTATGCAATTGTTCCTTAGAAAACGATTGACATAAACTTTAGAACGCTAGCATGAACCGTTCTCGAGATATTGTCCATTTTTCAAGTAAATTTATCAAAAATCCCATAAATTAAAAAAAAAAATATTCACTGTTGAAAAACATGTTTACTTTTCATATGTAATATCATGCGATAAATTGGGTGACATCATTCTCGTGGATCTAGCTCGTTCCATTCATGAGAAAAGATACTTTGAGTAATAATTTTGCATTTGAACGCCAATAGTCATTTATCTGCTATAAGAATAACTTACTTCTCCGTCCATAATGCTTGGCGAGATTTTGGTGATGAATTTGGCGGAATGTCGCCAACTTGGCGACTTTTTAAATGTTGCCGAATTAACGAAAATCTCGCTAAATGTATAAAAATGACACTAAATCAATGAAAATGACAACTAATTGATGAAAATTCAATATCTTGGAAAGAATATAGGTGTCTACTATAAGAATAACCTATTTTTACTTTCCCTGCAATACATGGTAATGTATAGAGAAAGTATTGGAATCAGGTCGAAAATCGCAACTCGAGTTTTCGAGGAATCTACACGTTTCAAGACATCTAGAATACGAAAAAACCATTTTTAGCGTGACGTCTGTGTGTGTGTCTGTGTGTCTGTCTGTGCAGATTTTGTATCCACTCTAACTAAAAAACTAATGAACCGAATTTTACAAAATTTGGTAGGTAAGTCACTTGTGAGCGAGTCTGGTGCTGATTTGTTTTGGGTACGATTTGGAATAAAAGAACCCGCCTTTTTTTGCGAAATGGCCCGCAAAAGCTTGTATCCACTCTAACTGAAAAACTACTGGACCGAATTTCACAAAATTCGGTAGATGAGTCACTTGTGGGTTACCCTGGTGCTGATTAGATTTTGGTACGATTCGGAAAAAAATAACCTGCCTTTTTTTGCAAAATGGCCCGCCAAAATCGTTAAAATCTAAACTAAGGAACTAGGTATACTCAAATATATCCATTAAATGCTCGTTTAATACGTAATTTTTAACGACGAAAATAATAAGACCAACCCCATTACACTCAGACTAGCCGTTCTCGAGATATTTTAGTTTTCCGTATTTTCTCTACGCCACATTTGAAAATAAGTCCGGTTACCGAATGAGAACGAAAATTGAATTAAAAGTGAATTAAATTTAATTTAAATAAAGAGAACGTGGATATAAGTCTGCAGGGAAAGTCATGTGCTGCCCAGATCAGATTTTTTTTTACTGTAAAAGTAGTAAATTCATAGCATTATACAGGGTGCGGCAGAAAGAACGTTTTGATTTGGCAGAAGCGTTGCTTCGCTCATAGTAGAGGTACAACAGTGGACATGGTCTCTTTTGACTTGTTTGCGCATGCCATTTTTAGTTATATAGTTTAGCCTTATTTCTTTGAAGAGGGCGGTGTTACAGTGACAGTAACTTCTGAGCGCTATTGTTAATTGTTTGAGAATTTTCTCCGTCCAAAAGTTAACGGTTTACTCAACGATCATGATCCGGAAGATGTATGGTTTCAGCAAGATGGAGCCACGTCGCATACCTCTAGAAGGTCACTTGGAATTCTCAGAAACATGTTTCCGGGCCACCTTGTCTCTTTACGGGGTGATATCGGTTGGCCACCGCGTTCGCCGGATTTGGCCCCATGTGATTTTTTTCTGTGGGGCTATCTCAAATCAAAAGTGTACCAACACCGACCAACAAATTTGCAAGCACTCAAGGCAGCAATTACGCAAGAAATCACGGCGATTCAGCGGGACATAGGCCGCAGATCACTGTAAAATTTCCGAAACAGACTTCAAAACTGTATCGACATTGACGGTCGCCATTTAACTGATGTACTCGTTATCTTACACCTTTCTGGTAGGTCGGACGGTCTGGGTCTCAACAACTGATGTACTTACTTTTCAAAACTTCATGGATAACAATGGCATACTGTTGAAGACCCAGACCGTCCGACTCGTCCAGAGGACTTAGAGTAACTAGTTGGACGGCCGGACAATGGCATACTGTGTACTTCTTAAGTATAAAAGATTTCCTTCTCTATCTTGCTTTGTATTTTTACTTTCCTTATATATATAATGTATAAGGAAAGTATTGTGACGGGGTCAAAAATTCGAATTCGAGTTTTCGACGGGAGAGCACGTTTCAAGCATCCCTAATCACGAATCAAACATTTTTGAAGTGATGTCTGTGTGTGTGTGTGAAAGTGTGTGTGTGTGTGTGTGTGTGTGTGTCAGTGAGTCTGTGGAGACGATAACTGACGAACGAATGGACCGATTCGAACCAAATTTGGTAGAAAGATCACAATCCGTAAACACTGGAAGCCTATTGTTTTTATACGCAATCGAATGTTCAGAACACCCCTAAATTTTCGAATGAAATTATGAAAAAATCGTCAAAAAATCAAAACCACTAATAAAGTTACGCAAAAAGAAAGTTTCTTATGTATTTTTTCATTAGAAAACGATTGACATAAATTTTAGAACGTTAACATGAACCGTTCTCGAGATATTGTACATTTTTCAAAAAAATTATCAAAAAGTCATGTAAAATAAAAAAAATCTTATGTGGGCAACACATGACTTTCCTTATATAATGTAATGAATTTACTTCTTTTACAGTAAAAAAAAAATCTGATGTGGGCAACACATGACTTTCCATATATAATGAAATGAATTTACTACTTTTACAGTAAAATAAATAAGTTTTTCTTCTAGTAGATACTTATATCCTTTCCAAGATATTGAATTTTCGACAATTAGTCGTCATTTTCATTGATTTATCGTCATTTTTATCTATTTGGCGAGATTTTCGTTAATTTGGCAACATTTCAAAAAGTCGCCAAGTTGGCGACATTCCGCCAATTACGTCGCCAAAATCTCGCCAAGCGTTATGGACGAAGAAATAAATTATTCTTACAGCAGATAAATTGGCGTTCAAATGCAAAAGTATTACTCAAAGTATCTTTTTTCATGAATGGAACGAGCTAGATCCACGAAAATGATGTCACCCAATTTATCGCATGATATTATATATGAAAAGTGAACATGTTTCTCAATAGGAAATTTTTTTTTTTCTATTTTATATGACTTTTTGATAATTTTTTTGAAAAATGTGCAATATCTCGAGAACGGTTCATGTTAGCGTTCTAAAATTTATGTCAATCGTTTTCTAATGAAAAATTACATAAGAAATGTCTATTTGCGTAACTTTATTATTGGTTTTGATTTTTTGACAATTTTTTCAAAATTTCATTCGAAAATTTAGGGGGATTCTGAACATTCGATTGCGTATAAAAACAATAGGCTTCCAGTGTTTACAGATTGTGATTTTTGTACCAAATTTACTTCGAATCGGTCCATTCGTTCGTCAGTTATCGTCTCCACAGACCCACTGACACTTACACACACACACACACACACACAGACATCACTTCAAAAATGTTTTAATTCGTGATCAGGGATACTTGAAAAGTGCTCTCCCGTCGAAAACTCGAATTCGAATTTTCGACCCCGTCACAATACTTTCCTTATACATTATGTATATAAGGAAAGTAATAGGTTTTTCTTATAGTAGATACTAATATTCTTTCCAAGATATTGAATTTTCGACAAATAGCCGTCATTTTCATCGATTTAGCGTCATTTTTATCCATTTGGCGAGATTTTCGTTAATTCGGCAACATTTCAAAAAGTCGCCAAGTTGGCGACATTCCACCAAATTTGTCGCCAAAATTTCGCCAAGCGTTATGGACGAAGAAATAAGTTGTTCTTACAACAGAAAAATGACTATTGGCGTTCAAATACAAAAGTATTACTCAAAGTATCTTTTTTCATGAATGGAACGAGCTAGATCTACGAGAATGATGTCACCCAATTTATCGAATGGTATTACATATGAAAAGTGAACATGTTTCTCAATAGGAAATTTTTTTTTTCATTTTTTATGACTTTTTAATAATTTTTTTGAAAAATGTGCAATATCTCGAGAACGGTTCATGTTAGCGTTCTAAAATTTATGTTAATCGTTTTCTAATAAAAAATTACATAAGAAATGTCTATTTGCGTAACTTTACTAGTGGTTTTGATTTTTTGACGATTTTGTCAAAATTTTATTCTTAAATTTAGGGGGCTTCTGAACATTCGATTGCATTTAAAAACAATAGGCTTCCAGTGTTTACGGATTGTGATTTTTATACCAAATTTGGTTCGAATCGGTCCATTCGTTCGTCAGTTATCGTTTCCACAGACCCACTGACACACACACCCACACACACACACAGACATCACTTCAAAAATGTTTTAATTCGTGATCAGGGATACTTGAAACGTGCTCTCCCGTCGAAAACTCGATTTCGAATTTTCGACCCCGTCACAATACTTTCCTTATACATTATGTATATAAGGAAAGTAAAAAATTATTTCCTATTGAGAAACATGGTTACTCAATATGTAATACCATGCGATAAATTGAGTGACATCATGCTCATGGACCTAGCTCGTTCCATTCATAAAAAAGATACTTTGAATAATACTTTTGTATTTGAACGCCAATAGTCATTTATCTGATGTAATAATAACTTATTTCTTAGTGCATGACGCTTGGCGAGAATTTGGCGACGAATTTGGCGGAATGTCGCCAATTTGGCGACTTTTTTGAAATGTTGCCAAATTAACGAAAATCTCGCCAAATGGATAAAAATGACGCTAAATCAATGAAAATGACGACTAATTGTCGAAAATTCAATACTTTGGAAAGAATATTAGTATCTACTATAAGAAAAACCTATTTTTTTTACTGTAAAAGTTGTAAATTCATTACATTATATAAGGAAAGTCATGTGTTGCCCACATCAGATTCTTTTTATTGACGTTCCAAATCGGTACGCTCTTTTTGCCGCACCCTGTATATAAGGAAAGTCACGTGCTGCTCACATCAGATTTATTTTTAAAACCACATCAAAATTTGCCCTTTTTACGTGATCTGATATCGTGATATTGTATTTTTTACGTGATCTGATATATTTATTACGTGATCTGATTATAAGTAATTTTAATATTTGTAATTTTTTAAGTGATCGCATTCAGACAGACTTTTCGAAGTTCTCCCACGTTAAACGGAGACTCGACGTTCCCCTTTTCTGAATCACACCCATTTTAAAAGTTGATAGGTGAGCGATACTCTGACTTTCTCTCTTATCAGCAATTTCCGGAGGTATCATGCTTTAGATTTTTTTGCTTGAGGTTTTTAATCTTTTATTTTTTCCTTCTTCTTTGCTGAGAGCGTGTTACGAGATTTGGAGTACGGTATTATCTATTAGGTTTGCACGGGCTCGGGCTTGGACCGTGGGCTTAGTTCCGACCCGGACAACGGACCGGGCCGTTCTGAATTTTAAGGAAACTATTTCGGGCTTTGCCCGGGATCGGATCAGGTTTTAAAAAATTCAGGTTGGATCGGGCAGGGTAAAAGTAAGAATAAGCCAAAAATAGATCAAAATTTAAACGAATCGTGGTATTTGCTAAAATTTGTGTTTAATTCCTTAAATGGAAAATTATGATCATGATACGAGGCAAAAGTGTGTTAGCTTTAGTCAGGCTTCAATGTATTTAAAAACAAGAAAGATCAACTATGCATAAAGCACTGCTTATGAAACACTTTCCAACTGAAATGCAATTTTATTTAAACATCTCTATAATGCGATACATTTACACTCATATTTTTACTTTCCCTGCAATACATAGGAATGTATAGGGAAAGTATTGGAATCATGCCGAAAATCACAACTTGAGTTTTCGACGGATCTACACGTTTCGAGACCTCTAGAATACGAAAAAACTATTTTTAGCGTGACGTCTGTGTGTGTGTTTGTGTGTCTGTCTGTGCAATGTATGTATCCACTCTAACTAAAGAACTAATGGGCCGAATTTCATAAAATTTGGTATGTAAATCACTTGGATGAGACCCTGGTGATGATTAGTTTTTGGAAGGATTCGTAAAAACAGAACCCGCCTTTTTTTGCGAAATGGTCCATAAAAATTTCATGTATCCATTCTAGCTAAAATACTAATTGACCAAATTTCACAAAATTTGGTAGATAAGTTAGGATGATCTGGTGATGATTAGATTTTGGTACAATTCGGAAAAGAACAACCTGCCCTTTTTTACGAAATAACCAGCAAAAATCGCCAAAATCTAAAATAAAAAAACTACGTATGCCCAAATATATCCATTAAATACTTGTTTTATAAGTAATTTTTAACGAAGAAAAGAATAAGACTAACTCCATTACACTAGGACTAGCCGTTCTCGAGATATTTTAGTTTTTTCGTATTTTCTCTACGCCACCTTTGAAAATAAGTTCAGTTACCAAATGAGAACGAAAATTGAATTAAAAGTGAATTAAATTTAAATAAAATAAAGAGAACGTGGATATAAGTGTGCAGGGAAAGTCATGTGCTGCCCACATCAGATTTTTACTTTCCCTGCAATACATGGTAATGTATAGGGAAAGTATTGGAATCATACCAAGAATCACAACTCGAGTTTTCGACGGATCTACACGTTTTGGGATCTCTAGAATACGAAGAAACTATTTTTAGCGTGACGGCTGTGTGTGCGTCTGTCTGTGCAATGTATGTATCCACTCTAACTCAAAAACTAAAGGGCCAAATTTCATAAAATTTGGTAAGTTACCTGTGTATGACCCTGGTGCTGATTAGTTTTTGGTACGATTCGGAATACAGGAACTCGCCTTTTTTGCGAAATGGCCCGCAAGAATTGCCTGTTTCCACTCTAGCTAAAAAACTAATAAATCAAATTTTACAAAATTTGGTAGATAAGTCACTTGTGGATTACTCTAGTGCTGATTAGATTTTGGTAGGATTCGGAAAAAAATAACCTGCCTTTTTTTCGAAATGACCCGCAAAAATCGCCAAAATCTAAAGTAAAAAACGACGTATGCCGAAATATATCAATTAAATACTCGTTTAGTACGTAATGTTTAACGATGAAAAGAATAAGACCGACCCTATTACACTTGGACTAGCCGTTCTCGAGATAAGTTAGTTTTTCGCTACACCACTTAAATGAAAGTAAGTCGTTACCAAATAAGAATGAATATTGAATTAAAAATCTGATGTGGGCAGCACATGACTTTCCCTGCAGACTTATATTCACGTTCTCTTTATTTTAATTAAATTTAATTCACTTTTAATTCAATTTTCGTTCTCATTTGATAACTGGACTTATTTTCAAAGATGGCGTAGAGAAAATACGAAAAAACTAAAATATATCGAGAACGGCTAGTCCTAGTGTAATGGAGTTGGTCTTATTCTTTTCTTCGTTAAAAATTACGTATTAAACGAGCTGGTGGATGGATATATTTGAGCATACGTAGTTCTTTATTTTAAATTTTGGCGATTTTTGCGGGCCATTTTGCAGAAAAAGGCAGGTCATTTTTTTCCGAATCGTACCAAAATCTAATCAGCACCAGCGTGACCCACAAGCGACTTATCTACCAAATTTTGTGAAATTCGGTTCATTAGATTTTTAGCTAGAGTGGATACAAGCCTTTGGGGGCCATTTCGCAAAAAAAGGCAAGTTCTTTTATACCGAATCGTACCCAAAACTAATCAGCACCAGATTCGCCCACAAGTGACTTACCTACAAAATTTTGTGAAATTCGGTGTATTAGTTTTTTAGTTAGAGTGGATACAAAATCTGCACAGACACACAGACGTCACGCTAAAAATAGTTTCGTATTCTAGAGGTCTCGAAACGTGTAGATCCGTCGAAAACTCGAGTTGCGATTTTCGACATGATTCCAATAATTTCCCTATACATTACCATGTATTGCAGGGAAAGTAAAAATGCAAATTCGGTGTAATTTTATGTAATTATGGGTGTTATTTTGTGCAATTAAACTCAATATAATGAATTATTGAAGAAATAAAATAAATGTGAATATGAGTCCGCACGGAAAGTTATGTGCTGCCCACATCAGATTTTTTAAATTATCACAGTACTACAATAATTTATTGTACTTGGAAACTTAAAACTTCATAAAAAAAGGCAATGCTATATATCGTTTGCTTCTCTATGTAAATCAATTAATATTTCATTCATATCATTTATATTCCAGACTCCAGAGCTAAATAATTTTGCTTGAAAAAATTCAGCAATTCTTATACAACTCATCTTACAATCACTTGATTTGTTTACATTCTGTATGCTATAGAAATTAGTTTTCATTGTAGAAATAATCAGAGTTTAGTGATCATTTAAAATAAAAATATTGCACAGAATTTATAGATACACAGATAATATACAAAAACAAAGCGGTTTTAGGACGGATGCAACGCTAAATATAAATATAAGCGTTCCTTAAAAATCGCGATTTTCACTAAGCGAAAAGAAAATGGATGCCAAATTTTATTTTGCAATGAGGTACGTGATCTCTTTATATAATATGAGTGTAATTATTATTTCAATTTTTTTTTTTTACACATTTTACGTGATAATTCGAATATTTCTTAAAATTTTCGAAGCAATTTGTGAATTTTAACTCTGCTTAATAAAATGTTTGAAAAATTATGTCTCATAGGGTTCAATGTATTTCATTTTTTTCAATCCCAAACTAATTGGGTGATATTATTCATTTTTATGCCCATATGTTCCACAGGCCGTCTCAGCGTCATACTAAAATTTCATTCTGATAGAGTCATCTTTAAGACAATTATCATTCGAACGGACAGACAGGCAGACAATGAACAAAGTCATAAACACTTGGCAACTATGTTGGAAAGTGTTAAAAAGACGCATTAAAATTACAAATTGGATATAATATCCAGTAAAGTCATGTCAGTTTGAGCAGTTTAACTCAATTCAATGGATTATGAAGCAGGAAATAAATTTGAGTCTATAGATAAAGTCATGTGCCGCCCACATCAGATATTTTTACATTGTTTCAAAGAAAATTTATAATCCTTCCTTCGCGGCGGTTTAAATTTATCCCTTTCCACTGAACACTCTTAGAGGAAAAACATGTTGGTATAGCTGTGTGCAAAGAAACTTCGCTGCCGTAATTGTAGTTCGTTGCCCGAACTTAAAAATACTTTCCCGACGCTCCAGGCCTGTGTTCGAATCCTAGCGATGATGACACAGTTGCCGGTTGGCCATAACTCCCCTTCGGATCTTTTCCTCAATCTCTTATATCCAAAAGTTTCGATTAATCGAAAGTGTGTCTGACCACAATTAAGACGACTCTAACCGATTCACAGAAACAATTCTCTCATTTTAATCCCGCAGGTATGCGTTCCTTAATCAGGCGTTGCCATTCGAGTTGAGGTGTCCGATAACAGCTGCTGGAAAAACGTGATGAAAACAATGGCTCTTTAAATGTCATCAAAACGTGATGCGCTAAGCCCGATTTGAAACACGGAAAATGAAATGACCCACTTCACGTTGGGAAGTTACGCTCACAAGTTGTAAAAGCGGTTACAGAGTACTTTATTTTTTTTTTATTTTTTTAATCTTCGGAGAAGAAACGCTTTTTTAGAATGAAACCGGTATTTCGAAGTCTACTGCCACAGTGGCCGACTTTTTTGAGGAGTGGCGTTGGGTTTTTCTCCCACGAGGAGAAATGACAAGTATTGCAGGAAAAACCTTTTCAGGAAATCTGCCCTGGTTGACGCTGAGAGAAAGAGATGATGAAGCATGTGTATTGTTCAAAATATGATTTTTCTCCTATTAATAAAATTTATTTTATGGTTGTTTGTAAGTCAGCACTGACCCAATAAACTAGTTATATTGTTCAATTGATGTACTTAGTTATTTTGGATCGATCATTCAAATGCATCTGTTTGTTCGCTCTTGCATGATTTTCGACTAGATTGATTGCATTTATGACAGATATCGGCTTGAAATAACTAAACTTATTAAAAATGCAGGAATAAAAATGTTACCAGTCTCTTGAAGATAGTCAACTGCCCCCCCTCCCCCCCAAAAAAGAAAAAAAATCTGATGTGGGCAACACATGACTTTCCTTATATAATACAATGAATTTACAACTTTTACAGTTAAAAAAATTGTTACTCTTATTGTAGATACTTACATACTTTCCAAGATATTAAATTTTCTTCAATGAGTCCTCATTTTCATTGATTTAGCGTCATTTTTATCCATTTGGCGAGATTTTTGTTAATTTGGCAACAATTAAAAATGTCGCCAAGTTGGCGACATTCCGCCAAATTCGTTGCCAAAATCTCGCCAGGCGTTATGGACGGAGAAATAAGTTATTCTTACAGCAGATAAATGACTATTGGCGTTCAAATACAAAAGTATTACTCAAAGTATATTTTTTCATGAATGGAACGAGCTAGATCCACGAGAATAATGTCACCCAATTTATCGCATGGTATTACATATGAAAAGTGAACATGTTTCTCAATAGGAAATGTATTTTTTTTTATTTTATATAACTTTTTGGTGAGTTTTTTGAAAAATGTGCAATATCTCGAGAACGGTTCATGTTAGCGTTCTAAAATTTATGTCAATCGTTTTCTAATGAAAAATTACATAGGAAATGTCTATTTACGTAACTTTACTAGGGGTTTTGATTTTTTGACGATTTTTTCAAAATTTCACTCGAAAATTTAGGGGGGTTCTGAACATTCGATTGCGAATAAAAACAACAGGCTTCCAGTATTTACGGATTGTGAGTTTTGTACCAAATTTCGTTCGAATCGGTCCATTCGTTCGTCAGTTATCGTCTCCACAAACTCACTGACACACACACGTCACACACACACACATCCTTTCGCACACACGCATATTTTCACACACACACACACACACACACACATGCCTTCACATACACACACACACACATACTTTCACACACACACAGACATCACTTCAAAAATGTTCAATTCGTGATCAGAGATGCTTGAAACGTGCTCTCCCGTCGAAAACTCGAATTCGAATTTTCGACCCCGTCACAATACTTTCCTTATACATTATGTATATAAGGAAAGTAAAAATATGTAAACTTCTTAAAGACATAAAATATCTTCAAATTCAGAATGCGTGTCTTAAGGTGAGATAGTCGTTTTTAACCTTCAGAAATCGATTGTTCAAATATTAAAATAAATCGGCAGTGGCTCCAGTCTGATGGAGCCGAAATGGTTTGCGATAATAACAATTTACTTTGTAGATGGTTTGTTCTCCTTTAGACATTTTCATAATAGTTCAAAATATTAAAATATCAAAATTAGAATCAACTTTTTAAAAATACAATTCATATATTTTTTTTAAATATTGAAATTAAAACCGCCTTTTTGAAATAGTTAAAAATATTAAAATATCGAAATTATAACCACTATTTTTCGGAAATTAAAAATATTATCCCAAATTCAATTATGTATCCTTATAGGGGTTTCAAAGGGTTACCAATTACTTTTTATAGTTCATATTTAGCACTTTTATTTTTGGAGATACAAGCATTACAAACAGAAAACCGGAAATCAATCTTCTTTCACGTGACATTATGATTCCTTGAAAACTATAATTGCTTCGTAAAAGCAAATTATTGATCTGGAAACTGGATTTCAAATTTTCATCCTCGAAAACTACTTACACCACTTAAAATTGTCCTTAACAAAAATATACTTGAAACATCAAATTTAGAATCAAAGTTTTTCTTTTAAACAAATTTA
Source organism: Amaurobius ferox (assembly GCA_951213105.1). Taxonomy (NCBI): domain Eukaryota; kingdom Metazoa; phylum Arthropoda; class Arachnida; order Araneae; family Amaurobiidae; genus Amaurobius; species Amaurobius ferox. The sequence goes on from OX578151.1 coordinate 50,282,757, forward strand.
AATCGTTACTTTCCAATCTTGTTCCATTCCCTACATTACATGGTAATGTATAAGGACAGTATTGGAATCATGTCGAAAATCGGAATTCTACTTTTCGACGGATCTGCACGTTTCAGGCACTCCAGAACACGAATCCCCCATTTTTAGCTCGACGTCTGTGTGTGTGTACACTGTAAAGCATTTGCAAGCATGTTACTGAAAATTTTCAGGGGAATCGGCTGTCCTAAGGTTCCTAATAGTTATGATAACATACACACACACTCACATATTTATATATATATATATATATATATAAGAAAAAAAAGTTTGAAGATCCAATGAAAGAAAAGTGAGAATCTGTAACACGAAAATTCAAATATCTAACAGGCTTACGAAATAAAAGTATAAATCAACAAATCCTCAAGCAAATGGAAAAAAGTAAAAAATAAATAAATAAAATAAATATCGAATCAACAAGTTAATGAAAAGTTTCAAAATACAAAGGTATGGAATCGAAAAAAGAATAATAAACGAAATCAAGAACAAACGCTATACAAGTGGACAAGGCTCTAAGCCTAAATCATGAATTGTTCACTTCCACAAAAATTGTATTCATGCCCAAGTTTTTTGTAGAAGCAAACACAAAAATGTATGTTTCTGAAGAAATATATATATATATATATATATATATATATATATATACAGGATGAATCAGAACTCTTGGTCCAAACTTTAAGAGGTGATAAATCACATCTAAACAAGTAATTTTTGTCATACAGGGTCATAACGCAAGAGTTGAACCGCTAGGTGGTAGCTCATGAAATGAGGAAATGATGACTCTCTCGTGAAAAGAGGAAACACAAAAATGACAGCGTAGGCACGAAGTACGTTTTACTGACAGAAATTGCAGAATGCATGGACAAAGTTACAGAAACTGCTAAAAAGTGCGACCACCAGCAGTAATGCAGGCTTCAAACCTGCGACGTAGCGCGGGGCGCACGTTAGCAAAAACCCCGGCATATCTTGGACAACGCCGTTAGCAACAGCAATCCTAGCAACAAGGACCTCATCGGAGTCGATGGGGCTATCGTAGATGAGACTTTTCATATTGTCCCATAAGAAAAAGTCGAGACAGGAGAGGTCAGGCGATCGTGCCAGTCAAGCTATGGGACCACACCGACCAATCCATTGCCCTGGGAATGTAGCATCTAAGGTGTAGAAGACCCAGACTGTCCGACTCGTCCAGAGGACTAAGAGCAACTATTAGCATCTAAGGTGTGTCGCACATTCACGCTAAAATGGGGTGGTGCTCCGTCGTGTTGGAACTAGATACATGCTTTAATGTTGGCAGGAACATGTTGCAGTAACTGTGGCAATATCTTCTGTAAACGTAAGAGGTATGTTCAGCCGTCCTAGAGTAAAAAATTAAAAGCTGTTGCCACAGGTACATAAAAATCGTCTGCAAACAAAATAATTATTTTTAATTACTTTACAAGAGAATAACAGTTACTCTGCAAGTTGAGGTGCGTTCGCTAGTTCTAATGTTTCCGCTACGATCGCATTTTTCGCAAAATGCTAATAGACTATCCAAAATACGAAAATGAAACAAGAGGTTTTAGCTTTTTTGCTAAAGAAATTTTAAACTCAGCTTAAACCCTGGCTAGTTCTGACGCAGTCGTCACTGTGTTCAATATCAGCGACGTCTAGCGGTTCACCTCTTGCGTTACGACCCTGCTTTGTATGACAAAAATTGCTCGTTTAGATGCGATTTATCACCCCTTAAAGTTTGGCCTAAGAGTTCTGACTCACCCTGTATATGTATATATATATATATATATATATATATATATATATATATATATATATATATATATATATATATATGTATATATGTATGTATATATAAATACAAAAATAACGCTTCGGCAGACGATAATTAGCTGAATATTTCAGAAATGAAGCTAGAATTTTCATAAACGCCTGTTATTGCTGCTTTTCTGATAGTTTACCAAAATTATCAACAAAGTAGCTGGAGGAAAATAGCAATGTTTGCAGAATGTTTTATAGTGTACGAACTCATATGTATGTGTCTGTCTGTCTATGCACTGTATGTATTCACTTTAGCTCAAAAACTGTTCAACGAAATTTTACAAAATTCGGTAGGTAAGAAGTCACTTGTGGGTCCCGAATTCATTTAGACCACATTTACACCTCCTGACACACGTCTAAACCATTTTTAGAATTATGTCCGTCTGTATGTCTATAGTCGATTTCTTGTGCACACTGCAGCTGCCGCAAATACTAACGGATTTTCACGAAAATTTATATCTGGCTTTGTTATAAAAAAAATCTAGAACTAGATAGAATTTTTTTAAAATTCGAGCAAAAACTTCAAAATTTTATATTTTTTTGACATGACGTCATTAGCTGGGGTTCGTGACTCCATTAGCCCCCCCCCCCCCCTCTGCCTCGGTGGCAAGTGAAGAAAAGAAAAAATATTCTGGAATGAGAAAATCAAGTTGAGCCACACTCTAGTTAATTTAAATGCTTTTTGGTTATTTTGTTTATCTACTTATTTGTTTTGTTATTTGTTTATTTTTTGTTTATTACATTCCCCCATCGCACCCCTCGAGATGCAAAATTCAGAATATTTTCAAAACTATTAAAATAGTTATACTTTAACCTTTCTTTCTTTCGACCCAAACCGTGCGACCTATCCGAAGGTTTAAGGTATCTGTCTGGACTGCCGGGACAGTGTCACCCAATTTAGACCAGAGTCCAGTGGAGGCGAGATCCACAGGGACTGTACCCTCCTTCTCCTACCACCAACCTCTCGGAAAGTACTTTCAGACCCACATATTTAACGGGCCTGTACTCTGCGTGAACATGGGGACAGCTTGGGCGGAGCCAGGAATCGAACTCAGGGCCTCAGAATGCAATCCCCGTGCCTTTACCACTGGGCTGTCCCTTCCTATATTCAAACTTTGAAATTATCAAAATTTGCCAGGTGTGGAGGAAGCACCTGGACCTTCCCCCTCTCCCTCTCTAGCAATTTATATGTTGTTAATAGTGGCCGCTTTTGCATCACGAAATTTTTCTTAGAAAAATTCCTTGTATATTAAGATTTTCAGCATTTATATATAGTAGAAGTTTTTATTTTCCTTTCTGCTTTATTGATCCTCATTTAGATTACGTACTCAAAATTCAATATACAGGGTGGTCATAAAAAAACTTCCCCGATATATGAAACCCTAGCGGCCTATCCACTCAACCAATCTAAAGAAAATTTCAGATATTGTTATTTGAGAAATTAGCTGTAAGGGAAGGAGGGTACGGTCACTGTGGATGCTTCCCCCACTGGGTTCCGGTCTAAATTTAAATTGTATGGCACTGTCCTGGCCGTCCAAACAGATACCTCACACTTTCGGGGTAGGTCGAATGGTCTGGGTTGAAGAAGAATTGGAAATATTGCTAATATCCGTAGCAATATAATCGATAGTATTAAAATATGTTAATTATTGATTCAACAATTTAGCCTCGTTTTCGTAACTTTATCGTCATTTTCGTCAATTTGGCACTACATTAAAAAAGTCGCCAAGTTGATGATATTGCCAAATAAGTCGCCAAGGCGCCACTAAATGTATAGCCAAGTGTTATATATGTGATAATACTACTGTTCATTTTTATGTAATTTTTTGGACACATTTATTTGAGAAACGCGCAATATCACGAGAACGGTTCACGTTAGAGTTCGAAAATTTGTGTATTCGTTTTAGAATAAAAAATTACATATAAAATGGTTATTTATTTAACATCATTTAATGCTCTAATTTAAAAAAAAAATCATTCGAAAATTTAGGGACCTTTCAAACGTTCGATTGCGTTAGGATTCCAGTATTCACGAATCGTGATAATCGTACTAAATGCACTCCATTTGTTCGTAAGATATCGCATCCACAAACTTACGGACATCTACACACAGACAGACACTCACAGAACAGAAATCACCTCAAAAACTTTCGATAGCGTCCGTCAAAAACTCCAAATCGAATTTTCAACCCTGTCACAATACTTTCCCTATACATTATATTATGTATGTAGGTAATATATATCAGAACATCTGGTAAGGAAAGTACCTCTTTTAACCGGCAGTTGACACATTAGTTTTAAAAAATCTGTTATGGGCAGCACATGATTTTCCTTACATAGTGCAGTAATGTTACTAATTTGATAGCAAAATAATAGTGTACAAGAACCACAACTTTGTCAGTGAATTAACACAATTTAAATTGATATTTGGACCTTTCGGCAAATTATTTATTCAAACCGAATGACTTATTTATACTTACGTGGAACAGCCTCATTAAATTGTAATGGACATCTAATTAATATCGCCTGAAATACAAAAGTATCACTAAAAAATCTTCTCTCTTGAATGGAACGAACTAGATTCACAAGAATGCTGTAAACAGATTTCTCGCATAACATTGCATATCGAGTGTTGAATGATACTTACCACTTTTTTAATTTTATGTAAATTTTTTGATAAATTTATTTGAAAAACGTACAGTATCTCGAGATTGATTCATTCTAGCGTTTTAAAGTTTGTCCTTTCATTTCCTAATGAAAAGTTACGTATGAAATAATTATTTATTTAGTATTATTGAATGTCCTAAATTTTTAATGAATACTAAAAATTTATTCGAAAATTGTGCACTATTTCAAGGACGACTCGTGTGCTTATCGTTCTAAAGCTCGTATCATTCATTTTGTAATAAAAAATTACAATTAATTTATTTATTTGTCATTATAAAAGGTTTGGGTTTTTTTTTTTCAAAAATTCCGTCAAGAATGGGAGTATTTCGAATATTCTATTGCTTTCAACATCAATTGGGTTCTAGTATTTACATATTGTACCTATATATTTTCGAAAAAAATAAATTATTTTATATTTTGGGATAAATATATCATTCCCTTCCTGTTTTTGAATAGTGGAAAATTTTCAAATTAAACGAACTGCTTGACGCGGGGGAGGGTTATTCCATTTTAATCGCTGGATATATTGCTTAGATTGTTGTGTTAAGGCAAAATTAATATGCTTCCTCATGATTTTTCCCAAGTTAATAAATGGAAAATTATTATAGCCATTATACTGTAAAAAAAAACCTACATTTCTGCCAACTTACAGTAAAATACAGCGCCATCTATAGGCCATTGGAAATTGCAGATTCAACTAGAGAAAATTTATTATTTTTATATTTGTCACTGGCAGCAGTATGTAGTGTTTTGATGGGACCATCAGTTTGTACATGAACTGCGGATGTTCCATATTTTCAAATTGATGGGAATTAAATTAATTTTTGATCTCTGTGAGTATGAAGAATCTTTAAACCAAAATTTAGTTCTTCCTTTCGTATATTAATAAATTGCTTTTCTTGAAATTTGTGTTTAAAATAGTGATTTTGAATCGAAATATGTTGACTGATCGTGATTTAAAATGTTCGCTTTTTCTTTCTTTTTTTGTAAATTTGATTAAACATTTAATCAAAAGTTGTTTAGAATGTATTATTATTATTAAACACTGATATTTAATTTACCCTTTTAGTGTCACGAGTTTTATTCTATAATTCAAATAGTGAGTTTGAGGAAGTAGTGTCCCGTTCCAGTAATGGACACCTATTCATTATAAATTTCTTTATTTCTTAAAATCAATCATGTTTCTTCCTAATGTTGCAGTTTAATATTACATAATCTAATCATGTTTGGAAGATAGGATGTCATCAAGAGATGATTTGCGCCAATGTCATAATTTATATGTCAGTCAACGTCACTTCACTTAAAAATTTGGCAAATATTTCCTTCGGATAGTAAAAGGCAATATATTCTTAATTTAGTTGTACAGATATGCATAATTTATATATTTGGATGCTCTAAGAAGTAACAAAATTATTTTTACAATTTTAGGGAAAATATGTTTCGTAGGTAGAATAGTGTTAAGATGAAGTGACTAACTGCTAAAATAAAATGATTTTTAAAATTTTATCAAAAAAACAATATGTCTCATCGTTTATGAAACTGCCATCTCGGTAATTTATTAAGTAATAATTTGTTTTCTTACAATATAGGGATGTAAACAAGATAACTTTTGAGTATTTAAAGTTTGAAGTTCCTTTTTACCGAATTTGTGAAATTAAATTTAGTTTATTTTTCTGATCATCTAGTAATTAGTCCAAAGATTTTGAGTAGACATTTCTAAGTCAAAAGTTATTGAACAGATTGATTTGGGGATAACTTGTTTCAGAGAAATTTATTTCTATTAAAATTGAAAGATACATTTTTGTTTGTTTAGGTGCAAAGTATGAATGTTCTAACTAGGAAAACCCTTTGTGGGTATTCCACCTCTATGGAAGAATTTCTATAGCAAGCTTTTGTTTTACTTTGTATATAAATGCATTTAAGGCATTTTAAAATATTCTTGATGTACATTGAAGTAATTTGAAACTCTAATCCCAAGTAAAGAAACATTTAACACATTTATATGAAAAACATAATTGTAACATGAAATAAAAAATTATTTTCTCAAGTATTGCATTTAATACAGAAAAGTTACTTTAATTTAACACCAAGTTTATTTAAAACAGGAAATAAAGTAGGTAATAAATGAAAAGGTATGAAATTAAGTTGTTTTATATCGGGGGTATGGAATATGATATAATAGTAGAATTCATAAAAAGTCTTTAATTGTTAATTTTTGGTGTGAAACATTTGTGACTAATATGTTTGTTTATAAGGTATATATAACTAGTATTATATTATTTATTACTATATTGTTTTGTTTTTCTTCTTAATTTTTTTAATATAAATTGCACCTTATATTCACACTTGTCTTGTAGGATTTTTATATCTATATGGTTTGGGTACATAACTGCAGTAGCAGATTTACTATAGGTTTAATGATATCCTAGTATTGTCTCTAAATTTATATATTTTTATTACACAGTTGGTTATCCTATTTGTAATGTCAGAAAAATCAATAGTCACAGGATATTTTAAAGATGTTTAATTTAAGGTTAATGTGCTGCTGGAAAACTTATATATGGTTTTGTGTGTACAGTCAAACTCTGCTGTAACGGTATTCAAGGGATCGTTGAAATTTTGGTGTTATAACCAATTGACACTGTAATTGATAATGATTTAAAAATGTTGATACATAATAATTTTGTTAGGATCCACATTGACTTATTTCGATGTATTATCCGAGTTATCTGGAAATTTTATGGCATTATAGCCAAGGCAAAATAATGTTATTCATATAGGGCTTATTAGAGGACTTTAGAATTTTGACTTAATAGTCGTGTTCTCACTACAACTGTGGTTATTATAATCAAGTTCAACTGTAATTCATATTTTTGTTTTCTGTGGATCCATGAAAGAATGAGATTGATTCTGTAGATACACCTAGTAACTTTTTTAATGGTCAGCTAAAAGTTTGTCTGCAGAGATTAAAAATCGATCTGTGACATACATCGTCCATCACCCTATTTTCTGCTATGGGGATGCATTATGATATATTTTATTCTTGCACTGATTACATGAACTACTTCTAACAAGAACAGGTTTTCAAAATCCCTTACTGTTCATATTAATGATTTTTGAATGTATCTGTTAATGTAAAGAAATGAACTGTAAAAATATTGTTGAAACGTTCCCCCATAATTGCAAGTTAATATTCCAATGTTAATATTACTGATTTATTAAATATAAAATTTCTTTTTATAGTTCATTATGGCTATATTCAATCAGTCTGTCGGGGGTGGGACAGACATTAATATTACTTGTGAAAACTCTGATCTTAGTATTGAGTTGCAAGAAAAAGCTGAAAGTGAGTTGATGGAAAAACCATCATGGCGTGAAAGAGATATTCAAGCACTAAGAGATATGATCGGTGGTACGTTAATTTTTATATATGAATTTAAATGAAAAGTTTAACTTATAATATTTTTAAATATACTGAATATTTTTCTGTTACTCAATGCTGAAGTTTTTAACTTTGATTTTTATTTTTCCGTTTTGTCCAATAAGCTTAAGAGCAAGAAATTATTATTTTTAATAATTTATTTCAGTAATTTTTTTAGTAATTATTTTATTGTTTTCATCTGCAGTATTAAAATGCATTTGACCATGTGTGTCAATCCAAGGATTTAAAATAGGAACTCTATTATGTAGAAAGTAGAGGTTTACCTTAATTAGGAGGTACAAATCTTAGGATAAAAGTTATGAGATTAAAAATTTAGAAAATTGTTATATTTTTTATTATTTTCAAACTGCCTTGAAATATAAAATGTTATAATCCTTGGCTGTTTATTGATTTTACACAAATTCCCTCCCTAAAAGAACATATAGTTTGGTTTAAATGATTGGTACAGATGATTGGATGAAAGAAAGTTATGTGCTTGATAGATTAGATAGGCTAATAGATTTTTAAATATTTGAAATTAGCCGGCAATTTTTTAACTAGATCTACAGTATTTGCTTCAAAATTCATTTCAGCCAATTCATTCAGGATAAGGCAGGTGTTCATTTTGCTTGGCAGCAGAGGTGCAGACTTCATGGGTTCGAGGAACTTTTCGAATCCCTAATAATTTTATTGTGGACTCCTCGAACCCCTAATATTTTTGCACATATTTAGTGGGGAAAATGTACACATATATGCATAAATTTTGCCTTTCGTTATCCATTCAAGTTTTACCTGATTCATTCCCTGTTTACTATGAAGTGTGTATAGAAATTTACCCCTCAGACTGTTTATTGTATTTTGGATACAAGATTTTAACTCAGAAATGATTTAACTAGAAATTTGTTGACATTTTTAACATTGATAAAAAGATCTAAAAAATAAATTTTACATTTTTTTGTTACTTTTATAAAGATAATTGAGTTGGAAATTCATACAGTATCAGTATATTATATATAATAATGTTGCACCTACAAAAGTAAAATAAATGAAATAAATAATTATCTAGAGAAAAAAAAATGTTTTTCTGTACTTAACTATAATTTGCTTCATTTTAGCATTTCAGATGTTTTATTGGACCAGATAATCTAACTGAATAAAATTTAAATTAGACTTAAATCTTTTTAAACATGCATGGGTCATTCGATTTCAAATTTTCAGAACTGCCAATAATTTTTCAAGTTCGCGCCTATGCTCGGCAGGCATATTTAGGATCGTGTCTGTTATCTACATGGAGAAAACAGTTGTCGATAAATTAAATGTTAAAATGAAATATCTAAATTTAATCTTTTCAAGGTTTGAAATTTAAAATCGAAGTATTCTTCACAATAATTAGTAAAGAGTAAAAAAATTGCATGATTCGGATTAAAGAAGAATTAGATTTTTTTAAATTAATTAACCACTGATGGGAAAGGATGTTATTCAACAAGGAATTTTTTAATTTTTTTGTTCCATTTTTCCCAGTGATAGGCAGTAATATTTTTGGTAAACTTATTTTGCTTTGATCTTACTTAGAAGTTACTTGATACTATGTGGGTGTATAGGAGATTGCAGATCGGAGGTGCTACGGGGACTACAGTCAATTGTGTATTGGAAATGAAAAGATATTGCATTTTTGTTTTGTTATTAAAGCAAAGAAATAAGTTAGCATTTTTGGTTCTCATGTCATTAGTCATGACTACTGTTCTCATGTCATTAGTCATGACTCACTGCCAGAAAATGTTGCTGTCTGCATGCAGCTAGGATTCTTGACAGAAACTAAAATATTTCGGTGGTTAAAAAAATAAATGAGAAGCAGATTATTATAAGAAAATGGCTTTTTTTAGATAGATGTAGGGTTGAAATATGTCAGCAAATCTGGTTTTGGAATGAGAAAATATTTGATGTTGATGCAGCGGGACTTCCCTACATAATGCAATGACTTCACTTTTTTCACATCAAACTAGATAATACAAGATTCATGACACAATGTTTTTAATATTAAATTGTAGATTAACATGGACATTTTTTTGGATGACAATGTATAAAACTATTTTAAAGTACCAAATTAATTTATATTTCACACAAATTTAACTTGACAATTTAAAATATTGCCAGTATCTGTTGAGCAATATAGTTCATATATTAAACAATTTTATCCTTAAAAAATATTGAATTTTCATTAATTTTGTGTTTTTTGTTAATTTAGTATTATTTTAGACAATTTGGTGACTTTTTCCTTAATTTGGCAAAACACACTGCCAAGTTTTCATTGTCAAGGTCAACTTATTTTAGGATACTTACAACCTATTTTATGTAAATTTTTCAATTAATTTATCTGAAACCATGCTATATCTCGAGAACTGTTCATACTAGTATTATTAAGTTGGTGCCATTCATTGTTTTATGAAAAATTACATAAGAAATGATTGTTTATATGACATTATTAAAGGTCCTGATTTTTTCAAAAATTCATTCGAAAATTGAGAGTCTTTCGAACATTTGATTGCATTTAAAATTTTTAGGGCTCTAGTATTCTTCACTGATTGTAATAATCGTACCGTGTGAGATATCATTTTCACAGACTCACTGACACACACACACATACACTAGCATATATACATTACCTCAAGTGTGTTTGATTTGAGTTTAGGGATGCATGAAACATGCTCTTCGTTGAAAACTCGAATTTGAATTTTCGACCACATCACAATATTTTCCCTATACATTATACCACGTATGCAGGAAAAGTAATAATATATTGAACAATTTCCTTCCATGCAGTTGAGGACAGGAGATACGAAAGTTATCCAGAAAGTAAGTTCTGTTTCCAAATATTGCTGCTGTGGTTATGATGGTGCACATATGTGTCAAGTTATTTGATTCTTTGGCAAGGCATTCATGCTATTTTCAGACATTCGAACAGCATGTATGCATTGTGGTGTGTGACCTTATTGTGTTTAAGAACAATGTTTATAGTGTTAAAGTATTTATAGTGTTCAATATGCCCACCGCATGTGAAATGCAGTCTGTGTTCCATTTCTTGAATGCAAGGAACATTAAACCAGCTCACCATCACATTTGGGATGTTTATGGAGAACATGTAATGAGTGATTAATGACAATGCCTGCCAGCACACTGTGGCTGGAACACAACATCTCGTAAGCTTTGACTGGGAACAATTTGATCATCCCCCTACTTAGCACCAAGCAATTTTTCATGTGTTCAGGCATCTCAAATCCTTCCTTGCTGGCCCATAGTTCTATGAAGATAACAAGGTTAAACAAGCCATTAACATGTTATTTGCATCATAGACAGTATCTTTTTATGATGAAGGGCTGCAACACCTGGTGCCCCGCTATGACAAGTGCTTCAGCAATGGTGATACATACAGGAGAAAAGAAGGCGACTGAACCTACAAAACCTTTATAGCTATATGCATGAAGTGGAATTTCATCTGCTTTCCCTAATATAGAAATAGGGTTGCGAATATATAGTTGCATGATTGTTTCCAATGCAAGTGGTGAACGTTCATTTTCGAAGTTAATAATTATAAAATTCGAAAAACGCAGTGGAATAAAGCAGGAGAAATTAAACGCCTTCAGCATTTTAAGCATTGAAAACGAGTTACTTAAAGAAATGGACTTCAACGATATAATTGATGAGTTTGCTAATAAAATGTCAAGAAAAAAGATTGTGTAAGCCAGAATGCATTTTGAGTGTTCTTGCAACTTATTTTCCACCACATAGTTATGTTACAGTGCCATTTTTAACACTTTACAACGAAGTTGAAAAGTGTTTATGACTTTGTTTTTCTGTCTGTCTGTCCTTTAGCACGATGACTGCCATAAAAATGACTTTATCAAAATGAAATTTTGGTATGTTGTTCAGACGGTCTGTGGGACCTATGGGAATATAAATGAATAATATCACCCAATTTGTTTTGGATTTAACCCGGGTTGAAAAAATGAAATACATTGAACCCTATGGAATATAATTTTTCAAACATTTTTTAAGCGGATTTAAGATTCACAAATTGCTTTGAAAGTTTTGGGAATATTCAAATTATCCCATGAAATATATAAAAAAAATTTCAGCAAAATACATTCAGTAGTTTTTTAAATAAAAATTAAAATAATAATTACACCTTTTATATGAAGCAATTACGTGACCATTATATGAAGAGATCATGTGACCCACTTCAAAATAAAATATGGCATCCATCTTGTGTCAAAATTGTGATTTTTAAAGTTCTTTTTAATTCATACTGAGTGTTTTATCCATCCTAAAACAGCTGACGTGGTGGTCGAGCGGTCAAGACAAGTGTTTCTAGCGATCGTTCGGCTGCCGGGTTGTGGGTTCGAGTCTCACCTTCAGGTATGGATGTTGTGTCGTTGGGCGGTGTGTGTTCCGACCCCCACTGGTGCATCGGGGCAACGTCATGTGATGGCTAAAAGGTTCACGGTTCCGACTGGTGTATAGGCGAATGATGAAATATCAAATGCCTGGCCATTAGAAAAAAAAAATATTGAAACAGCGCAATTACAATATATTTGAGTTTAAATGGTCATCCAAATTTGATTATTTCTACAACGAAGCCTAATTTTCACTTATGGAAAATGTAAACAGCAAGATATGTGGAATGAGTTGTAATAAGAATTGCTACATTTCTTTAACGCAAAATTATTTAGCTCATGGAGTCTGCAATATAGCTGATATGAATGAAATATTCATTGATTTTACAGAGAGAAGGATGATTTTTTCGATGAAGTTTTAAACATAGAGTTTAATTGCTTGTACCTCCATGGTCTTAAGTTTTTAAATAAAATAAATTATTATAGTATTGTGATGAATCAAATGAATGGAAAAAAGTTTATGAATGAAATGCTACTTTTATAGAGAGAACCAGGCGTGTTATATTTCATTGACGTCATTTGAATAAATTTCAGTTGTTTTCGATGAAGTTTTCAAATATAATAATTTATTGTAGTATTATGATAATTTTAAAAATATTTCTGAGGAATGCATCGAATTTTAGAGATGTTTAAACCAGGTAATTTATATTTCAATGCCCTCATTTGAATGAAGTTCATTTTTTTTGATGAAGTTTAAAGTTTTCAAATATAATAAATTAATGTAGTATTGTGATAATTTTTAAAATATTACCGAGTAATGTATCGCATTTTAGAGATGTCTAAATAAAATTGCATTGAAATTGGAAAGTGTTTCATAATCGATGCTTTATGCATGATTGATCTTTCTTGTTATATTTTAATATTTGCCTTAAATGTTGTAAGGAATATAAACACTTGATTTCAAAGACAAATGTAATATTGGTTGGAATCATGCAACTGGTGATTATTAAAATAATTTTAGCTATTTGTACATATATGTAAGTATACTTCTTACAAGTTAGTACTATTACTGTACATACACTATTACAAAGAAAGAAATCTGCAAAATTTACAGTGAAAGGGGAACCCCCACTTTAAGTTCTGGCCCGGTGCCACAGAAATGCTTAATTTGGGTTTGCTCCAAACTTCAATTAGTTTGAAGCGCATTGGAGAGGTTTATAGTAAGTCAACTTCTGTGTATCATAATATAAAATTCAGAGAGGTTTAAAGTGCACAAAATGTATATATATATATATATTAAAATTCATTAAAAATTATCTAATAATCATATGAATTTCATTCACAGTTTGTTTAAAAGAAAATTTTTGATCTTGCCGATGGTGTCAAAGTGAAAACTCTGTGATAATATTTTAGGTTGCTAAAGGCTCAATTTTGTATGAATATTGGCCAAAATTATTGTGAATTGAGCTAATATATAAAAAAAAACTAATTCAAAATTTTAAAAAATGCCGAGGTGCACCTGTGTACTGAATTTCATAATCATATGATACTTAGATTTTGCATCATAGACTACACAGAGCTCTTCCTTTATTTGTAGACTATAAAATAGAAATTAAAGTTTGTAAAATTTCATGAGGCTTCAATTTCTTTCACTGTGCTGAATAAATATAACAAAATAAAATGTAAGAATGCTTTTTATTATGTTTTTGATTAGCATAACCTTATAAGTTTAAATTTTATATACAATAGTTAACATAACATTATTTTACTTTGCAGATGACCCTGACCTTGTGTCGAGAACTGATGATGCTTTTCTACTGAGATTTTTACGAGCGAGGAAATTCGATTACAGTCGGTCTTTTAATTTGCTGCATAATTATTATATGCTGCAGGTTAAAAATGCGAATATGTTTAAAGATTTCACTCCCTCAGCCCTAAGGAACGTCCACCAGTTAAATCTCCAAGGATTTCTTCCATACAGAGATCCTGAAGGAAGGGCTATATTTGTCTTCAAAGGAGGTTTGATATTTAACTTTCAAATTGTATATTATATAAAATTCAATCTTGATTTATATGCATTTGATTTTTTTTTTATATGTATAAAGAATGAATTATGTGTTCACTGTTTTACATTTAACCCTTTGTGGTTGGCAGATGTGTCTGTGCGCCGACTGTGAAACTGCACTGATTGCAAAAATGATACTCACACATTTGCATGAAGGAGATATTTACCCTAAAGGACTATGGAAACCAATTCGCATTTTCATATGGAACATTTTTATTTGAATTTATTTAAATACTAGATGGTGCTAAATGTCCATTCTAATGTTCAACGTATTTTGTTAATACTCGACCTTGGTATGCGGGGTCCCAATGAATCATCACTTCATTTAGAGCAGTAAAACATAGTCTTATAATATAAACAAACAAATCATTTCTCGCAGACTCTGCTATATTGTAATTGAGTATGGGTTCTTGATTTGATTATTTAGTTTAATGATTGGTGAGTTATTGGAATTTAAGAGAGTATTTTCTTTTAAGTTTGAATTTTAGAGGAATGTGTAGTAGTGAATTTATTAGGTTATTTCAGATAAAAGAAAGGCTGGGTCAAGACATTTTCTGTCTATGGAAGAATATACTCGCATGGTAATCAAATCTGAAAGTTATGAAAGTAATGCAGATAGTGAAGATTCGTGGAACTTTGGTATTTCTAATGAGCGCACAGACTGTTTTTATGAATGCAAAGATTACAATGTTAATCCAAGTTTTGAAATATATTATACTTAAAAGATGCATTAGTGAACATAGCAACAAAATATTTTCTTCTTAAAAATTGTATGTAATCTCTAGTAGCCATATAAAGTTTTGAGTATAATCATTCGGATATTTTTCCTTCTTAATAAATAACCATTTTAATCACATTAATTAATCATTTTTAATCATTTAAATTTTTAATATATAAAAAAAAGATAGTTTGTAGAATGTATACATCAAATGGAAAATAAGTATTTCCTTTATTTCTGAAAAAAGTAGGATGCTCTGCTGAATGGGTGATTTTTGGAGAATTTTTCTTAGAAATTAAGCTTGGGCAAAAAATGTGCCGTTTTTGGGGCACTGTTCAGAAGTGAAATGCTCCACCTTTGGGCCATAGCAGTTCCGGGATGCCACTGTTCGCAAAGGGTTAAAAAAATCTAAAACTCCGTACTACTAGCTCATATTTTAATGTTGTTATTGTCCCCTTATGATGGGTTACTATTACCACCTTACTTTTAAAAATTTTAATTAGCCTTTTTTCATTTATTTTTATAAAGTTTCTTGGATATAATACATAGATATATTGCATATTTTGCTTGTTACCACTGAAACATTATATGAAGGGGACATTTCTAATTAGCCTAATTTCTTAAAAATTGTAAAAAAAAATTAGTTAGAAAATTTTAATAACCTATGTCGAAAAATTTTGAAATTTCTGGTAATTTTTAGTATGCTGTTTGGGTGCAATCTGGTTATATCACAACTAGCTGCAGTGCCTGCAGCAGGCAGCATCACTTTTTTACCAGTCACAATTGAAGATAATAGAATTGAAAAACCCTACTTCTTTCCTTCGTTTTTACAATCCAACATCCGTAGTAAAATAAATTATCCTCTCTTTCCCAACACAATAAACTATGCACCTGTATCACAAAGACACACAGGTAGGATTGGAGCATAAGTTCTTCAAAAATATCTCTACCTACTCCCCTCCCCCCCCCCAATACACACACTCCCCACTTCTCACAAAAATCAAAAATCAAATTAAAGTATTTTCTATTGAATAAATTTCTTACTCATTTTTTACTTCATAACACATGAGTTTGGGACACAATATAATGAAATATACTTACAAATCAAATTTGAAATATATAACTAAGTTTGAGAAATTTGTATTTTTGGATTTATAGTTTTTGTCCATCCTTTATAAACAGTGTTTCTTTTAAAACATAAAATAATTAAAAAAGTAATTAAAAAATATAATACCAAGATGTACCTATTCAAGTCCTGAAGTATCTGAGTAGCAACTTTCATGGGCATACAATGCTTAGATTTTCCACTACAGACCACATAGACATCTTCCTTTATTATGTAAGATCAGATGAATATATTTCTAATACTGAGGAAAAATTTAGATTGGATATATCTGTGGTTTGTATGTCTGTAAGTTGTGAACATTGTAACTCAAGAACGCTATGAAATTTGATGTGTGGATACATTATGTTAAAATCTAAATTTGAATAGAATTTCTATTATAATTTGCATAATAATGTATATTTGTATTTGCATAATAATGTATATTTGAACTTGCATAAAATTGTATTAACACATCAGACAAATGCTCCTAAATTCATCATTGTCGAAAGCCCAGACCATCCGACTCGTCCTAGGACTTAGAGCACTTTTATGGATGGCCGGCATAATTCATCAATGTAAAAAACCTCTTGTGAACCTGTTTTTTTTCTTCTTTTAATGCATATTTTTAAATGATTAATTATAATCAAAAGCTTATCGAAAAATATACAATTGTTTTGTATTTTGTAAATGATTATGATAAAAGTGGACCTATAGTCTGGAACAGTGGTGTAGCGCCCATTAAGGCTCAGAAGCTGAGCCTCCCCTGTTTAAAATCTAATTTAAAGATACTTTTATTTATTACTAGCCGCCTTCGGCGACCAGCCTGTTCGCTACCCTTGAAAATTCTGACTGTGGCAAACTCGCTGGCGCGACCTATCAACTATTTGGACGGCCAGATAGTACCACCCAATTTAGACCGGAACCCAGTGGGGGAGACTTCCACAGGGTCCGTGACCCACCTTCCCCTACCACCAACCTCTCGAAAGGACTTACGGACCCACATGTTTAACGTGATCGTGTTCCGCGTGAACACAGCGGTAGTTTTGGCAGTGGCGGGAATCGAACCTGGGCTTACCGAATGCAATTCCCGCACGCTAACCACTGGGCTACTTTGCCCTCGTGACAATCTCCATAACTTTCATTTTATTCACCCAATTTAGACCAGATCCCAGTGGGGGAGGCATCCACAGGGATCGTACCCTCCTTCCCTTACCTCCAACCACTCGGAAGGACTTACGGACCCACATGTTTAACGTGAAATACATCGCCACAATTAAGTTTTTACAATACAACAATACATTACGCCACAATAATACATCACATACATCGCCACAATTCAATCATTTAAATTTTATAATGACCATATGCTAAGCTCTTAATTCTGTCATTTTCTTCCCTATTGCGTATTCAGAACTGTGACGTCCCCACCACCTTCTCTTCTTCTGCGGGGAAAAATGCCGGTGAAGAACTACTTTAGCAGATTGCCGAGAAATTGAAATTCGGAAAATCTTAAAATCCCGATCCTGTGGGCAATATGGAATATTTCTTGACCAGATTGGATGTGTAAGAATGCCAGATAATTGAGCTTTCTAAAAATGTAAATTATTAGTCGAAATTCTCGGAACTTTTCCCGATGGAAGGATTTAAAAACGAAAGTTCGTTATTTTGAATCAAAAGTGACTTTTGTTTTAAAATCTTTAAATAATATTAAAGTTTGTCCCTGAGATTTGAAATTAATATATTTTTACTCGCAATTGTCTGCTCTTTCCGGTGGTGTGATTTTTTTTTTTTTTACGACGTCTGGATGGTGGAGAAAAAAGGGGAAAAAAACGGTCGAAATTGCATAAAACATTAAATAACTAAACAATAATTCAAATTAAAAAAATCAGTTTTCGCGTGTGTCATTTCGCGTTTTACATAAAATGATTGTAAAAGTTCATCTAATTTAGAAATAAGAAAACATTTAAAATGTTATATCTTGTATTCATCTTACACAGGTAACATTTTAAAGTCTCGTGAATTTCATCTTCATCCACTCTGAATTTTTATTTAAAATTATTTTATTCACTAATAAATAAAACTTTTTGAAATAAAACTTATGAAAATGCGAATTCCAATATAAATGTCACTTGTAATACCAAATATTTTGCCAAATTTTCAGCCTCCCCAGTAAAAAAATCTCATGCTACACTACTGGTCTGGAATAATAATGTATGTATGAGGATGTTGAGTGGAGCTTCATACTCCAGTTATATTTTGTTCAAAGCATTAAGCACTTTTAATTTATGTATCGCTTGTATATTTCACAGGTATGTGGGACCCTTCCATGTGTTCAGCTGATGACCTATTTCGTGCCAATGTTATTTGCTTAGAAAAACAAATAGACGATCCTTTAACTCAAATTAATGGAGTAGTAGCCATATTAGACATGAAGCTCTTAGGCTTTCATCACATTCGACATTTCTCACCTAGCCATGCACTGAAAATCGTATCACTAGTTCAGGTGTATATTATTTTCACATGATTATAATTTCTGTCTAAAATAGATTTACAATATTTTATGTAACTAGATGTTTAGCTCATCATATGATGGGGTGTAAAATGTTAAGTAAAATATTCTCACTTATTTATCTGCCAGCAACACTGGTGCTCTTAAATCCCTAAGTACCAAGTGGATAATGCATAGCCCTTTTCCCTTAAGTTTTTTGGTTATAATAGCTAACTCAGTATCATTTGCTTATTCTTAAGCAAAGCCTGTACAGATATTTTACATAAAAATATTCATCATTGTAATTCAAGGTTTAATAATATGAACTGTAATTTCTCTAAGTTTGTCTTATTGGACTCCAAGTTTTTACCAGGATTTATATGCCTCCATGAAAATCTTTAGTGACTCTTCGATTTAAAGTTTTTTTTGTATGTGTTACAATGGCCCTTAAAACCCCCCTATTTTATTTTAATTGAGTTAGATTCTTAGAAAATTGGTAGTAATTAAATCACAATCTTTTATTTTTGAATATGATGTAGGAATCTGTAATTTTAGCATTCCTTCATAAAAATCTCAGGAATTTTT
Organism: Amaurobius ferox; assembly: GCA_951213105.1. NCBI lineage: Eukaryota > Metazoa > Arthropoda > Arachnida > Araneae > Amaurobiidae > Amaurobius > Amaurobius ferox. The sequence goes on from OX578151.1 coordinate 50,302,045, forward strand.
CATAATTTTAGTGCACTTTTGTAAAAATCATGAATTTTAGCAGATTTTTGTAAAATTTTGTAATTAAATTCAAGGAACTCTTTATTGTAAAATCATGATCATGGATTTTTTTAATGCTTTTTCATAAAAAATCATGAAATTTAACACATTTTTTGTAAAAATTGTAAATTTTAATGTATTTTAATTAAAATTGTGAATGTTATCATATTTTGTAAAAATCACAACATTTAGTGTTCTTTTGTAAGAATCTCAAATTTTAGTGATCTTTTGTAAAAATTACAAATTTAAACATTATTTTATAAAAATCATAAATTTTTATGCATTTTCTTAAAAATTGCAAATTTTAACACTTTTTTTAAAAATTATGCACTTTAAATTTTTTCTTCTTTCTGGTGTTTGGAATGGGAAAAGTCTTTTAATTTTCTTCAATGTACAAATTAATATTTTTAATTTTTATATGTTTTAATGAAAATATTTTTGCATTACTAATATTTAATAAATTATGGAGCAGAAATTGGTAACCTTTTACTATTTTGATTTTTTTTGTGTGTGTGCATTTTAATGTAATTCAAGGATAATGAAGTTCTTGTAATGAAGTTCTTTATAATGAAGTGGCGTAGCTGGTACAAAACCAGGAGACCTGGCTCTAAGAGAAACGTCTGCAGAATCTTGGTTTTATTATTGCTTTTTAGGTCTTATAAAAACCTTGGGAAAATGTTCAAACACTCCGGGAAATGGGTTTGCAACTGAATTTTGCAAACAATTTATTTTGTTCTAATTGTATCACAAATGACGAAGTTATCGACAATGAAACATTTGGAATAAACGTTTGTTGTCACATCATTAAGCGTGTGCATGCAGTCAAGGCATACTGGCATATAGTTCAGATGTTGATGCACAGCTGTCACAGATCTAAAATTGAAATATTTCGCATTTTTCTACCAGAATTGTTTTTTAATATAGCTTAAAGGGCATATATAATCAGAAGAAAAATTATGGGGTTGTGTATTGAGTTGAGCATATAGTTTTATTCATACACATAAACAACCTAACTGGACGATGATGAGTTTTTACACTCTCTTTGGGAAAAATTTTGGAAAAAGCACATAACTCTTGGAGTTCTTAGTCAATCTACAAAGTTCAAGAAATTTCTAGATATCTTGAAAATCATATGTATGGTCATTGAATTTGTTGCCAAGTTCAAGTAGTCCAGACCTTCAAATTATATCTATAGTTTTCTGTTATGCATTCCTGAAAATTTGATGCCATTTCAGTTATGTATTTCTGTTTCATCCGCGTCATATTTCTTTCATGATTTAATCTGTACCCTATATCTAAAATGTTTCACATCCAAAACCCTGAAAATTATAGGATATAGTCATCAAGCTAAAGGAATCAATTTAGCAAATTTTATATACTAAAATAATATATACTAAATTTTATATATACCTATTTATAATCTGACTGAACGTATCAAATTAAATATTCAGTTGTATCATAAAATTGCTTCAGAAAAAGTTAGAAAAATGCATAGATATTAATTCTCTATTTCTTAGCAATGTTATTCAGATTTTTGTAATGTAAGGCAGAAAATTGTGTGAGAGTAGCTAAATATAATTCAGGACGGTTTGCTTAAAAATCTTGGTTTTTACATAATTGAATTTTTATATTTTTTAAAACTGGTTATTATTAATGTTTTAGGACTCCTTCCCTTCTCGATTCAAAGCTGTGCACATTGTAAATGAACCTGCTCTCTTTGACATAGTTTTAACTATCGTCAAACCTTTGATAAGTGAGAAAATTAAGAAAAGGGTATGTATTATTTAAATATGTTATTTTAAATCATTTCTGATTTTTAAACTGTTGCACATTGATAATGTTTTGTTTTGTAAGGTCAAAAATAACCTTAAATGCAAAAGTCTTCATTTTTACTTTCCCAACAATGTATAGCACTTATGTATGGGGGAAAATATTGAAAAGGAGTTAAAAATTCAAATTGCTGTAGTTTTTGAAAGATTTATACATTTTGAACACCTTTAAACACAAATCAACTATTTCTTTTGCATAATATCTGTGCTTATGCTATGCATGCACCCTTTTTAGTTCAAAAACTTTCCTACCAATTTTCAGGAAATTGGTGACTTATGCATTACCCAACTGAAAAAGACCCCACTTTTTTTACATATTTTTTTTTAGGTTGGTTTCTATCTAGGTAAAATCTAGAAATCAATTTTTGATCTATTTCTATTGAGCCGATTTTTTTCAAATTTTACACACATACATATTTATGATGGCAATACAATATTTCATTAAATGTGAGTTGATCTTTTACCTGCTCCCTAGATTTTGACCTCCCTTCACCTTAGATTTATGACCAGAATGGCCTGCAAAATTCCAATTATTGTAAAATAGTTAGAAATAGTTCCATATTTAGCTTCGCATATGTATAAGAGAATATTTTTAACACATAGCGCATTATAAATTGATGTTTTAAATTAGAAACCTCTATAAATTTATCATACAGGTTTGATTTGATATCTGATGAAGAATTGGTTACAAAATCAAAATAGACTAAAAAGTATAAAATAACGCATAAAACAGTAACATAAAACTTTTTAAGTTACACCAAAATGTAAATAATTTTTTAGCTATTGCATTATTTTTGGTCATATTAACTAAAAATAAAATTGTGGGGCGCCCATAAAAGGATTGTATTAGTTCGGAATGTATGTGGTGATTTAGTAAAGAGTAATGCTGAATATATTTTGAAATTAAATTGATTTACACAATTGTCAGTATATTTATATATAGATATATTTTTTAACTAGAATATGCTGACAGAACTCATAATGAATAAATCCATCTTTTGTATTCAAAAAAGTAGAGTTTTAAACCTATCGGCTAGCTCTGTTAAACTTTATATAAGTAAAAATTTTCAAAGAGATAGTTAAAATTTTACAAGTGAGATTTATAAACTTTTGTGAACTTATCAAATTGTTTTTCAAGGATTTCCTAACTGAAAAACCTGTAATTGTCAAGGAAAATTCTGACTTTAGTGGCATTTTGTTATTTAAAGGGATTTCCTACCTTATTGAATCAGATATTAAAGATGTCTTATTGAATGTCATAGTAAAAATTACAAAAGACACTAATTTTTAAGAACATGTTAATATATTGTGTCTGATTAAATAGAGCACATATAACTCCAGTACTGTTAATTACAGTATTTATACTGTCTATATATTTATACTATTTGTTTAAATTGCATATTAATTTGTTTATTAAATATAAAAACTAGCAGATATACTTATCAAAACTGCTCCTGATGTAATATGCAAATTCAAGTAATATTCTAAATGATATTATTCTTTAAAAAATTCTGTTAAAATATTTAATTTAATTCCTCTACAATCTCTGTATAACAATCTCTGTTCTTACTGTACAAAATTATCTGTACAGACAAATCTGAAGAATAAAACACCCTGGTTCCATTTGTGAATAATTTTATAAAAATTAATTAAGTTTGCTCAGCACATGCCAAAGTGAAAGATGTACTTGTGCCGTTTATCCTGTTTCAGCAATCAGTAAAACACGATAGATATTATATGAATTTGAAAATTTTTTTGTCAAAATAAAACAGATGAGCTAATAAATGAAAATATCTGTAATTCTCAGAATCTTATATCCCAAGGCCGAAACTGGTGCAATCTAATTAAAAATATAATACCATTCATATTTGAAATTTATTTTTATATCCATTTCTTTATTATTTACATTGGATAAATTGAATGAAAATTGTTTGCTGTATAAACACCTTTAATTTAATTTTGTTGCTGACATAATATTATTTTCTTCAAATAAGGTTTCGGGGAAAATCATCTGTACAATGTTATTTCTATTAATATCTCATTTTTTATTAATATCTCGATACAACCCCTAGACATAGAAACTAAAAACATGAACATAGTTACCTGCAGTGAAGTAGAGAATAACCATCCCAAATTTGAAAAAATGATCTGTCAAAGACTGCCCTAGGTGTAGAATCTAAAAACATGAACAGAGTTACCTGCAGTTAAGTAGAGAATAACCATCTCAAATTTGAAAAAAAAAATCTGTCAAAGACTGGGTTTGTATATGGAAGAGACAGATTTTCAGTTTCATATATATATATATATATTATTCAATAATTGTTAAATACATTATGCATTTAATTACATTTATAATTAGAACTTATTTTATTTAGAAGAAATTTTTATATATTGTTCTTATAATTTTATTGCATATTAAAATCTTGCATTGCAATGTTCCGTAATAGAAAGGGAGAGGGGGAGTGTATAAATATGTGTAGTATATTTTGCAGTATTATATAGTTTGTTAGGTTTTAAGTAAAATATTTAATTCATATCCAATTGCCATAAAATCCCAAGAAAACTTCCCTTTATATGTTTTTCTTAATATTTATTTTCTGGTTTCCTCATCTTATTAATGCCTCCTCTCTCCTTCTTCAACCTTTTCCATTGATAGTTTAAATTAACAAAGATCACTTATGTGCTAAAAACAGTTACACATAGTTGATCAATATCAACTGTATGTGATAGTTCCTATTCTTTGTGCAGTGATTTTTAAAAGGAACGAGAGAGAAAGGCTCTTGCTTAGAATTATACTGATCTGCGCCCCTATTTACATAAACCCCAATACTTCAAGTGCCCCCCCCCCCCAAATATTTTGGTGAAAAACGGGGGGGGGGGGGGGTTCTTGCTTGGAATTTACTGTAGTCCAAGGTTAAAATAAAGTTAATTAAATAATACTATGTTAAGTAAATCATAATATTTCAAATTCTTTATGAAATTTTTTTATTATAAAATTAGCAGGAACCTGTTTATTAATAGGACTAATTTTTAATTTTCTCGGTTATATTTCAAAGTGTTGTAGTTCTTAAAATCTTGTATTTCATTGATCTTTGCATTGCTGTATGATTGCAGTAAAATTTTGTGTTTACAATGTTTTGGTTTTAAAAGATCTGAGATTTATTTAAATCTTTAAAAAATAATTTATGCGTAATAAATTGGAAAATCATTGGAAATCCAAACTTTTATTTTCTCTTATTAGATTTATGCACATGGCAGCAACATGACAAGTTTACATGCACATATACCTCCTGAAATTTTACCTGCTGAATATGATGGACATTTGGGTGCATTTGACAACAGCAGCTTCATTGAGACTCTTGCATCGTGTGAAGAGATGTTTATTCAAAACCAGATGTATGGCTATATATCACAAATTGCTGAAAAGGGAGTGAAGAAAGCCGTTAGTTTAGATACCTTTGCCTCCTATAGACGAGTGTGCATTAGATGAATATTGTACAAAGTATTTTAAGAATGTATATATTCCTTTTATTTTTTATATCTTTTAATCTAGGTCCAATGTTAAATAGATTTGTATATAGTTTGGAACTATTTTATTACAACTTGTGTCTTTGTGTTGTAGATTATAATGTAGCGAAGTTAATACTTTGGTCATTTAGGAATTTAGTGTGTAATAAATTTAATAGTAGTGTATTTTTTTTAAATTTGCCTTTATTTTTTTATTTTAGTAATTTTTATTTATAAAATGCATTTTTGTACTTTTTCCCCTTCCTAGCATATATTAAGAGATTGTCATGTGTTCAAAGTAAGATGTAAATTAAACTTGCACAGTGTTAGATTGCAACAGTTAAATTTTTTTTTTCTTCCATTCTAATGTCTATTTGCTGTTGAAGTCTAATATAAGCTAAATTAGTCAAGTAATTCTAGAGATCTATCAGTCCAGAAAAAGTTTTGACCCATGAACCTTTCGCAAAATTCAGATAGAAGTTTTCTCAAAATAGCCAGCCCACAGGTTAGATCTGGGCTGGGTGTGGAAAATTTTAAATGGGCCTTACACACAGGCGGATTTAAATATTTGCTCGTAGCCCATAGACAAACTTTCACCCTCCTTCCCCTGTCTAGTAGATTTACACACAAATTCAATTATGCCAACCACTCAAACTGCTGCTGTAAACCTTAGGGTCAGCCGAGTGGTCTGGGTTTTTGACACAAATTTAATTAACATGCAAATTTTTAATTATTGCTTTAAATTTGTGTTTAATAAGCCTTTACAATTGTTTTACCTACCTTTTTATACATCATAAATTTTCATTTTGAATTTAAATGGCAATTAATTGCCATTTTTTTAAAGTTGCTGTTCGAGAGAATTATATATTATGATAATAGGTTATAATGGGATTTGTGCATACCCATAATAAACAGTTTTAGAGTAGCTTTACATTTAAATGCAGCTTTAGAATTGAAATCAGCCATCCCCAAATGAGCAGCTAAAAATAATGCTGAAATGGGCAGCAACATTTCATTTACAGTAGAAATTTGCTGTAAAATATGCTGTCACTTTTGTGGTAATCCGCCTCTGACCCATGAGGCAATGGTCCATGTTTTGATAAGTTTTCTTTGTTCTGAATATTAATGCTAAACATATGAAAAATTCTTGTTAGTTCCTGCAATACAAAGTGAAAGCTTAATAAACACATTTTTTTATACAATTGTAAACAAGTAGTTGATTTATGATTTTAGATACATTTGAAAAAATGATGATGATTTGATTTAAGCCAAGACTACGAAATTCTAAGGCTAGGTCAGACTCTAGATTGCAAAATGTCCACAGGCTAGGTCTGACTCTGTTAGTGTCAGACCAAATAAGTTTAAAATTTTGGTCCATGTAGACCTCTTATCAAAATCCCATGCAACTGTAATTTTCTGTCTTATCCTTTGTCTATCTATACCACATGATGTCAATGTACACCACATGTACTTAGTCCATATACACCATATGAGTTAAGGAGTCTTGAATCTTTATCAGACTCCATAAAAATTAAAGAATGAGTAATCATGATGCAAGATACAATATATTCTGGGAAAGCAGCCTCACTATTACATTTAAAACATATAGAAAAACGTTTGAGGTTTAAGTGGAAGGCCATGAGTTCAGGATGACCCATCCTCAGTCTGGCCAATGCCATGAAATCGTCCCTAGAAATATGCAGATCCACAAGTTCTGCGGGGCACACATATCCAGTAGTGGCTCATCAGTTGGGAATGTGGTAGTGCTGCTAATAAATTGTATCGTAAACTAAACTAGATCTTTAACATAGCAATATAGAAATATTTACATAACAGCATAACGATAAATGTTCCATTTATTTGTATACAAAGGACATTCTCCACATCGTTTAATTTTCTACCAAATACGCAAACATTAAAACAGTCACTTACTTTGAAAGATACAAACACACAACACAAATGAATGGCTTCTGAATCAAAAATAAAATCAATGGAAGAAGAATATCAGATGCGATACGAATAAAGTGTTGGGGCTGCATTCTCTGCAGCACATCGCTCATCCCGCTTCCTACGCATCACTCTGAGTATGTGCATTAGGCCTTTTAGCGGAGATAAAGAGCTGAGAGTTCTACAGCTCAAATGCGCCTTTCTCGCATGCTTTGAGGATACTCAAGAAAATTGACCTTCCCACTTGCTTTGTAATCACAAGAAATTACTTACAAACATTCAACTTGTATTTAGCTCCAATTCTATGCAGTAAAATTGTTCAAATGCGATGAGTGAATAAAAATATTTTTTAAAATGTATTACAGGGGGTACTGCAGCTCTGCAGCACTTTTAGACAAGCTGCTACTGCATATATCCTTTATACCAAGAGTTCACCAGAACAACCCTCCATTTACTCAGAATTTCTCTTCTAATCTTAGATATATAATGTTGCTTAGAGTTCTTCACCTTTAAAAGATATGTTAAGGCAGTTTTCTGCACCTTTTTTAGCTAAAACATCAGCCTTTTCATTTCTCAGAAAGAAATCAAGCAGCTATGTATGAAAATGAAAACACTCATTCAGTTTGGATAAAATAAAAATCTGAAAAGAGGATGCTAGCTTGTAGCTCTTTACCAGATATTTTCTTCATTCCTGCCATTTGCAATTCATAGTCATCACTGATTGTTATGGATGAATGTTATAGAGTTGCCAACCTACATACTTGGGAAAAAAAAACAGGGTAAACCTGGAATTGCCAAAGAATTTGAAAAACAGGCCAAATGTTAAGGAATTCTCAGGAAAAGATATAGACGAAAATCTGGAAAATTCGGGACAGTTTTTAATCTTTGTTGGCATTTTAAAACTTATTTACTTGGCTTTTCTTGCATATGTTGTGCTGTGTGGTATGTCATTGAAACGAAGCAAATTCCAAGTGTAACTTCCTTTATACTGACTCATCTGATTGTGTGTGAAAGTTTTGTTGACATAATAAAATTCAACCGATTCAAATAAAATGTTGTACATAGCTTGAATTAATTATGTTTTATGTCATGGCAAAGCCCGAATTTTAAATTTCAGTCTATGTACAGAGATATCTGAGATCAAAGTTCAGATAATGTCAAATGCATGGAGAAAAATTTATTTAAAAAAAAAATCATGCACCAAACAAAATTTTCTATTTAATATAAATTATACATTTATACAAGTTACTAGGCTGTCTTGTATATTGATTATTTAATAATGTTTTGAGTTTTTTTACTACTTTCATGAAATAAATTTCTGATTTATTAAAGATATAGCTAGATACTCCACTTTACTTTAGTTTTAGGTTATCAGAGACAGCCTAGTTATCTTTATACTATTCTCTATTCTCATTTTGTAGCTATCCCAGTTCGAACAGGTATTTACCCATAAGTAGGTATTTCTGTACATATTGGCATTTTTAACAGATATTCTGTAAGCACTTATGAATTTAATTTCACTGTATATATCCCAAACTTTACCTATTGTTCTGCATAAAGTACTAGTTATTTAAAGCATATTATTTATACATAGTTTGACACATATATCTATTATTAGAACTTGTTGCGGCCAATTATTAATGAAGTTGAATTTAAAGTAGACTAAATTTTGTGGATATGTTGTAGCGAAGGTTAGACTCTTAGAAGTTAAGTATAAACGTCCATATTACATATAATCCTAATATGTAATTCTGTCTATTGTATATAACAATATCATATATAGTTTATTGAAGTGTTTATTGTGAAACATTGTATCAAAGTTCAAGTCAGATGTTCTATGTACAATTTTTTTTAGAGATGTCTGAATGCATATTTTGTAATGTAGAATACACATATATGAAAATATATATTTACATGTACCACAGGTTGAAAGTGTCATTGGTTAAATTGAGCATGTTATTTACATTTGTTTCTCAACTGCTGAACCAAAATACACATCATTCTAGGTCATAATTGCTTAAGAAATTTCAACTCAGAATTGATAAACAAATTTCTAAAAAAGAAAGAAAACAGGTGATTCATTAGTGCCTGTGTGCAAAATTATGTCATGTCTTTTTATTCTATTATGAATATTATGAAGGAGGCAATAAAACGGAATTATCCAATTGGCTTCCTGAAATGTTATTATAATTCCCTATTTAATACAAAAAAGGGAGAAAATGCTTACTTAAAGGATATGGCAGAGGTATAGAATGATGAAAGTGAAAATAACGAATAGCGCATGCGTGGACTTCTGTTATATATGATGCACTCCATCTTAACCGACAGGGGCATTTGCTGCATTTCCATTCTTTCCCTTGCGATCCTGGTCGATTCCTATTTGTTTTCTTTGCACTTTTTCGAGTGTTTTTGATTTGACACATATACGGAAGTATGGCTTCTGCATGGCATTGGTACCGTGAGTGTTGCCCGGGCATAAAAGCAGTCTTTTAAACGGGAAAGAGGGGTCGCCATCCCCCTCTACCATTTTATGCCTTGCATTTGGTCATTTCCCCTCTTTTTCATATGAATCTTGTATGTTACTTTAGGAGAATGTGCTGCATTGCGCCAACTTCTGGAGAAAAATTGGATAACTGTGTAATAATTTTATTTTAATATGTTTACTATGCTATATATATATATATATACATACAAAAGGAAATTTCCAAATCTGAAAATCAAATATGATACATGAAAAAAACAAGAAAAAGAAAAGTACCAAAAATTGGCTTACTTCCCATGGGGCTATAAAGATAATGTTAAATAAGATGAACACCGTTTGATATATTTGTTAACCCACAAATAACCTGGCCTATTGATCTTAAAATGAAATTTGACTTTAGACTAATGGTTTAGGTACTAAATTCTAGGAATTGTATCATGTTTTCTTGGGGTTTGTTCTTTTTCGTAGGAACCTACTATTAGCATTTCTTTTTACTATTCACAAGAATTCTACGCAATATATTTGTGTATAACTCTGCAGTTTCCATAACTAAAGATTTGGTATTCATATGCTTTTTTGAATTTGGGTGGAAGATATTTCTCTGGGGTGTCTGATTGTTGTTTCCAAAATCCCTAAAAAGTGATTGAATTTTATTTTGGTTTTCAAGCACCTATAAAAGTACTTGAATTTTACACTAGCTCCTTGAAAGTCCTTGATTCGTATACCCTCATTTCAAACATTTAGTTTTGTTGCACTGCTTGACCTCAAGCTCCAATCAACCAAGTAAGATTGCACAACAATTTGCATCATTCTCTGGCACTGTTTGAAATACCAACCAAACATATATGTAAAGATCCCCCCCCCCCCTAAATTTAGCCCTTAAAAATTCCTGTCATAAAATTTGAGTCTTTGAAAGTGCTGGATTTTTATTTGGGGAAAACTGTGGGAACCTTAATGATGTGACCCTCTGCCCCCAGTGTATACTCTCTTCCCTACTTCAACATTCATTTATGAACAAAGTCAAAATATTTTTCTCTTGATCTGCTGTGTATCATCGTCTTTTGATATTTTATTTTCTTTTACAATTTTGCATGTTAAAAGGGAGCAAATAAAGCTGAAATTGATATTGCACCAATTAAAAAATCACAATTTCTTTAAATGTGGAGTTGGGTTCTATTTTATCTCAAAAGATTTGAAAGTTGAATGTTAAAATGTAAATAAGAATGAGAAATTCATGCAACTTATTAAAATTCCAAATTCACTTGTGGCCATTTGAATCATTCTTGAAAGTTCAACAATCCAACATATCAAATATGAAATACATAAACTTTATAATTTAAACAAATAAGCTAATCTTGTGAGATTTCTGATTGTACATGTTATGTACAGTATGCTGTTGGTATGTAAAAATATGTGGGACTGAAAAAAGTTCAACATGACCAAAGTTCTAGATATTGTAGAAGCATTTTATCAGCTCTTTTCGCAGGTTGAAATATTGAATATTGATATTAAACTGTTTCAATATTTATATGGGCTAATGAATTATGAATGTTGTTTTAAAAAGAAATTGTGATATTGTCAAAATAAAAATAAAAGAAAATTTGTTATAAAGATTACATTCCATAACATAGTTTCAAAAACTTTCACTGTGTGAAATAATTTATAGTGTTACTTATACAATTTCAATCTTTCTTACATAATGGAATCTATATGGTCTTTAATGATCTGAAAATCTAATGAAAACTTTTTGCCGGATTCAGTGTTATTCAACATCCTTGATATTTCACTGTATCTTCCTTATTAAAAAAGTATTTTTCATAATCTTAAATCTATCGGGCAACATTATTGGCAACTTAACTGTGTTAATGATTGAAGTTGTATTATTTCTGGAGTCTCAGGAGAAGAGGTAAAACTTAAGACCCAAGCAAGCATCTAGGAGAGCAAGAAAAAAAAAAAAAAACAGGAGGCGAGAGGGGTGCAGGGTTTTGAGCTTAAAACATGTTTAGATCAAATGAAAGAAGGGAGGAGCTTATTTTTCATGTTGCAATTGAAATCCAAATTTTGATATTATGGCTATTTAAGAATATTTTGTAGTACATTATCATTATTTTACCAAAAAAAAAAAAAAAAATTAAAACAATACCTGATATAAAAAAAAAACTATCATTTCTCCTAAAAATGATAGGTTTTTTTATCCGGTATTTAATTTAATTTTTTTTTTCTTTTGTGAAATAATAATGACGTACTACAAAATATCCTGATTCAAACTGTAAACTGGAGGAATTTTATTTCCATGTTTGAATAGGAACCCTGCCTGTACTCAGATTAAGTTTTCCTTTAAAGTCCAGGTACCTAAAAGAGCCACCAGAATGTTTTGCAGTACATATGAATACATATTAGGGAATTTTGCAATATGATACCACCCAGTAGGGCCCAGATTACAAATCTACATTTGAAATTTAGGCTGGAAATAAAATGCTGCCAAATGTAAATTATTATAGAATAGTTGCTCATGATAAATAAATATCAAACGAAAAAATTGGGTAATAAAATTTTACTTGCCTGTTTTGAATTCTCACTTATACATGATAAGTTACTCACCAATTAATGTCTGATAAGAGCTAAAATGCAGCTTTAGTACAAAAAATGTCAGTATGATAAACATTTATGGAGCAATCTATGTTATAAATGACCAATTTAATTTAAGTTTGTGATTTTTCATCTTTTTTTCTTTATCCTCAGATTGTTTTGAAATATATTCTGTTTGCATTGGGATCTTCCAGTTATTTTTATCAATGCAAACAATGTGTCATGCTTTATTATTGCAGTTTTTCAACTTTTTTCAACTTAGTATTTTCATTCATAATATGACTGTTATATTTCATTCATAATATAACTGTTGTATTCATTCATAATATGACAGAACAGCCTATAGGCAGAGCTAGGATTTTTAGTTTGAGAATGCTAAAGCTCCTTTAATTTTTATCATTTCAATGTATTGCAATGTATAATACCAATATTAATTTTTAAAATATCCTTGTAAGTACTTATTGCCTCCAAGCTTCACCTCTAGCTCTGTAAATTTTCACAGTCAAAATCAAAGATCATTTCTTGCATTTATTAAGTATTTCCTTTTGCTAGTTCTCTCATATCAGTACTGTTTTAATAAAGTATGAATCCTGAAAAATACGTTCATCTAAATAAAAAATGATAATTATATTATTATCAAAATTTGCCAAAAAAAAAAAAAAAAAAGCTCAATTTATGTCACATATGTTTGAGTTTTCTATTGTAAATTGTCTGAAAACTATATTAGAATTGAAACATGATTTGACTATTTATAGAAAAGTTTTAATTATAATCGAGTATAAAGGTGTACCATAGCTAGTACTTGAAATATGCTAAACATATACAGAGAAAAGGATGTCAGTTCAGTAGAAATGTAAATCTTTTATCAGAACTCTTCACAGAATTTCACATTTTTAAAAGAAACCCTTTAAAATTCAGCCTCAAAGTCCATCACAAAATTTTAGAGTTTTAAGATATTTCAAATATGAAGTTCTCACAAAATTTCAGGCATCTATCTGAAATGAGCCCATCTCAATATATGAAAATGCTTAATCATTTTTTTTTAATTTTATATTAAAAAATAATCTTTTTTTAAAACATTTGAATTTTAAAATATTTCAAAAATTGAGTTCTTGTGATATGTTGAGCAAAAAAATTATCTTTGATACAAACAAGAATATACCCAGTTTATCATTCCTTCACCTTTGGACCAAGGTTTCTATGTCTTTGTAGAGCAAGAAGTAGACAATGAGATGACCAGAAATTTGCTTCACTGTAATTAATTTTGATATTCAGAAATGCTAATTTTTTTTATTAGTATCTTCCATCATTTTAGTGTTATTTTCTTAGTTTAGAATAACAATTATAAAAATTGAATATATAAATGATAGAAGGAAAGAAATTACTTCGTTTATAAAAAAAAATGTGCTCAAAAAATATATTTTTTAATTTTATTTTTCATTAAAATTTCATATCAAAATTAATATAAAAATTTCTTTTTCAGAGAAAGGGACCTCCTGAACAGAAAAAAAAAAAGCCCAACATAGACCCCTGATACAAATCTGACTAACTGGATTTAAGTTTTCACTTTAGTTAATTTTTGATCTAGAATTTAGATGGTGTAATTTAAAACAAGGGCAAGCTATGTGCGCCCTAGAAACTAGCCTGAAATTTAGGGACCAACATGTGCCGGTCTGTCATGTCTGGCAAAACCAAGGAGTTAGGTAATCCCCATTGGTTGAACAATTATATTAGCTGTCTATAAAGTGTACACTGACTAAACAATATCTGGCACTATAACCCCTATTTGAACACAAGACTCCCCTTTCTAAGATGCTGGCTATGTGTCACTTTAACTTTTCACAATGCAATTTTCATACCCCTTGTTTAATTTTGATTAAAAAAAATTTAAGAGATTAAAAATTGTGCACAGCTATATCTATAACTTAAGTGAATTAATTAAAACACAAAATAACATATAATACTGAGCTATAATAACATATATCTATTGAGCTAGTTGTTTACCTTTGTGCTCAGTTGTTTACATGGCTGAGTATACTAACATTAGTTGAAGTTGTTTTCTGATTTGAAATTGGAGATTGTATATGTCTGTGGTGATGTGGCACAATTCGAAGAATTCTGTATCGTGTCGAAAGTAGAAGGCTTTAAATTTGTACTTCAAATGTAACATTTCTAGAGAACCAAATTTTGAAACTGTTTAGACAAGGCTAAAAAATGTTTGGTGCCATGACCAGATTCTTGGGTGCCATGGCAACTTTGTGCCCAGAATTTGTCAATCTCTGACTTATCTTGGCTCGAGATTTGTAAAGTTCTTCAAACTAATTATTGAATGTTGAAAATTCAATGTAATTAAAATAATAATCAGGCTATGACATACTAATAAAATGTCAGAAATCATAGACGTATAATTTGGGGATATAATACTGTTACCACTTTAAAGTCTTTGAAGCAAATTATCTATTAGATGCTTAATTAAATGTGTAAATTTTGTTAAAAATATGTATAATCTTTTCAAATGACTTGTTTTGGTAATTTAAAAAGCATTTATTTGCACAGTATATAAATATTTTATGTATAACTAAAAATCCATTTACAATAATTAAGTTTGTAAATATCTGTTTTAAAATGAATTTGATTCTGTGCATGAATAGATTTATTTTGTAAATATCTTTACTTTTCTACAATAAATGCATATTTGTAAATTAATTTATTTTATATTTTTCCATTTAAATTCCATGTCAATTGTGCTTTATTTTATGCATTGATTGTAAAACAATAAATATTTTTTTTAAGTTTTGTATTTGCTTTTTTATTTTTAACATACTTTAAATTGTGGAATAATACATGTACAATTAAAATGTATAATAATGCTAAACAATTTTTTTTTCTGTTTACTGCCCTTGAGTTTGCAACATTGCAAAGTTCTTTTATGTTCTGAAATTAATGCATCTTGTATTAATATTTAGAACAAATCCTGTCAAAGTACTCGATAAGATTTGTTCTAAATTTTATCAGTAACATTAATAGGTATTTCGTGAGTTTCTCTCTTGACCTGGATAGCTCAGTTGGTAGAACATTTGTTTGAATATAAAGAAATCTTAGTATCAAGCCTTGCTCTGGGTCAGGGCAGGGGTGGAAAAGTTAAAAAAGGTTGAAAATTTTACGTTTTTCAAGTTTGTAATGCTTATATCTCAAAAACTAAGAATTCTAGCTTTAAACAATAAGCATTTTGGATCAAGCTCTTAGTTTTCGAAGTATAGTGGTTATAATTTCGATATTTTGGTATTTTTACCTGGGTTTTTCAGTGGGTTGGGAAAAATGTAATATTTAAAATACCACAGTAGCTGCAACTCAATCTGTTTGCTTACTTTTTGGTGAAATATTTGTACATGAGATATTTATTATATGTTGCATGAGATATTTTATTTTGTTTAAAACAAAAAAAAATTAGGATGTTAAATGCACTTGGGGATTTTAAAGATGTTTAATGAGTGGCAATGTTTGGACAGAATAAATGAAAATATATGTATCTAAGTGCATATTTATGTGCCGCCAAATTAACTTTAATATAAATTCTTTTTACATATATTTCATAAGCTTAATTTATATACCGAAAAGCAAATTATTAAAATATTTTGATATGTTGACGTTGAAACGTTTTAAGTCTTTTGTCAGAGTATCCAGATAAAATTGGAGCGAAAACTAAAAGTGCTAACTAGCTATACACAGTTAGCAAGTGACTTATAGCACTTTGAAAGCCTGTAAATGAAATAAATGAGTCTGAATTATCCATTGAACTTAACCGATGTTTTATTTTACAAAATGTTATTCACTCAAAACTATTTCAAACAAGACGATTTCTTGAAAACTATAAGAGATCTCTCTCTTTTTCTTTTAAATAAATATAGATTTAGAAACTAAATTTCCTAATGCATATTTTTGTCGTTTGCTATTTATATTTATCTTTTTATAGTTTCGAAGATATTTCAAGTGAAAGTAAGAAATACGAGGGGGGGGGGGAATTCAGCTGTACACATACTTTTTAAGGACTGTCCTTTTGTGACACCCCTGCTCCTCTTTATAGTTGAAACTCAGCTTAAGTTTAGAATGCAGTGTGGAATTAGATAGACATAAGAGACCTATGCTTTCTGATTGGTTGATCTGTTTAATGGTTCAAAACAATCGACAAAAATAAGATGCTGTCCTACGCAGAGGTATGCGTAAATTTTGTTTAACCGATTGTGCATGAACCAAATTATTATAACTTTGCATAATAAAAGATGTGTGTGCGTCTTTGGTTAAGTGTCGAATGGAAATGTAAGTGTCGTGCGATCATGAAATTTGGTACCCAGATATTTAAGGACTCTTAAAGATACGCCTCGGTCAGTTTTTAAAATTCGAATTAATCTTTTAGTTATTTTATGTTGAAACATGATTTTGAGCGATTTTCACACAAATCGGTTATACGATATTCTGCAGCAGATTGTTCTGCCTATGCTGTCAAGCGCTTTGGGTTCCATGTACCAACAAGGCAACGCTCGACTACATACTGCACGACTTTCTCAACAATGTCCTTTAGGATTTAATACCCTCCCATGACCATCCAGGTCCCCAGATCTATCACCAATAGAAAACATTTGGGACATGCTGGGATGGCAATTACAGCCTTCTCAGAATACCACTGGAATTAGCTGACCAGTTGCAATATTTTTGGCAGAACCTTTTGCAGAGGGACATAAGCAACTTTATTGACTCTATGACGCACTGAATAACGACTTATGCTGCCTGTCAGGGGAGGATTTACAACTTACTAAAGTGTCATCTTGTTGCCACCATTTCTTAATAAAACGTTTTATTGCTCCCAAATTCTAATCCTTTGCATATCTCCTCAAACGATACATACATCTAAAATTTCGCGACTGTAACTCAGTTTCTTGTGTTCATACATTTTTTTGCAACAGAGTGATTATTGTGCAAAGTTATCGCTAACATTAAAAATTTGAAATTATTACTTTCCTTATATACATAGTATAATGTATAAGGAAAGTATTGTGACGGGGTCGAAAATTCGAATTCGAGTTTTCAACGGGAGAGCACGTTTCAAGCATCCCTGATCAGAAAGCGAACATTTTTGAGGTGATGTCTGTGTGAAAATATGTGTGTGTTAATGAGTGTGGAGACGATATCTCACGAATGAATGAAGCGATTCTAATGAAATTTGGACCAAAAATTACAATCCGTTAATACTGGAAGCCTATTGTTTTTAAACACAATCGAATGTCAGAACTCCCTCTAAATTTTCAAGTGAAATTTTGAAAAAATCATCATAAAATCAAAACCTTTAAAAAAAGTTACGCAAATAGACATTTCTTTTGTATTTTTTCCTTAGAAAGCGATTGACATAAACGGTAGCATGAACCGTTCTTGAGATATTGCACATTTTTCAAATAAATTTATCAAAAAAAGCCCATAAATTAAAAAAAACATTAACTGTTGAGAAACATGTTCACTTCTTATATGTAATATCATGCGATAAATTTGGTGACATCATTCTCGTGGATCTAGCTCGTTCCATTCATGAGAAAGGATGTTTTGAGTAATACTTTTGTATTTGAACGCAAATAGTCATTTATCTGCTATAAGAATAACTTATTTCTCCGTCCATAACGCTTCACGAGATTTTGGTGGAATGTCTCCAAC
This sequence comes from Amaurobius ferox, assembly GCA_951213105.1. Taxonomy (NCBI): domain Eukaryota; kingdom Metazoa; phylum Arthropoda; class Arachnida; order Araneae; family Amaurobiidae; genus Amaurobius; species Amaurobius ferox. The sequence continues at coordinate 50,320,138 of OX578151.1, forward strand.
TTGGTGACATTTTTAAATGTTGCCAAATTAACGAAAATCTCGCCAAATGGATAAAAATAACGCTAAATCAATGAAAATGACTAATTAATGAAAATTCAATATCTTTGAAATAATATAAGTATCTACTATAAGAATAACCTATTTTTTTTTTTTTTACTGTAAAAGTAGTAAATTCATTGCGTTATATAAGGAAAGTCATGAGCTGCCCACATCAGATTCTTTTTTATATAAGAAGTTATATATTAATAACTAGACATTTTCACTCGCGCATTCGAAACGGTCACATAAAATGACCAATACGGTCATTATATGTGACACCTACACACTTAATAAAAGTTGTTGATAACTTTAATGAATAGCAAAAGTATTTCAGATTAAGGCAAATGGTGCATATCAGATATGAGAACGACGTTGCGTTTATATAATTTCTTCAAAGAACAACATTATTTTAACGTTATGGTCTTTTAAATTTTTCATCAAGATATTGCAGAAGTAAATTTTCGTGACCCTTCAATATTTTATTTTTTATTCGTGGCCCCCAATAAATACGCAGTGGCATCTGTTGAGAATTGTTGTTATATAGGAGATAAGCCAATTAGTGCTATTTTATTCAGAATTTTTTTTTTCTGGCGTAATACGCCTTTAATAGGAGAAAGAATTGCATTTTAATCGGAACAACAGTGATTAAGATAGATCAGGAGGAGGGGGGGGGGTAACTTTGGTTCGTAACTGCTAAAATAGTAACCGACTCTGGCTGCTTTATCAAAAAGCATATAAATATAATTGGCAGTTAATTAAATTTTGTATTTGTGGGCAGCGTCTTTAACGACCGCTTCTATACCCGGGGCCGAAGTACACTTAATTGTATTACTCCAATGTGATCGATCGGGGGACCATTGTTAGCCGTGCAGTGGGAGGGCATTTATTGGTGCCCGATGAATGGTTTCACTGATTGTGTCCTTGAAATGGGGTTTTGAACCCCATGGCTCGCGGTTATCGTGAGGTAACCTTTCCTAACCTAGGGCGCAGCGGCCTAAGCTATGAGAAAAATGAGTAGAACCGCACGTTATACATTTTTTCACAAATCTAACGCAATTCCCTCTTTAATGCCCCCCCCCCCCCCCTAAAAATAAATAAATAAAACTAGCTAAAAATCGCACATATTGACTTTCCAGTATATCAAGTGGCTCCACTTAACACAAACAATTGCCCCATCGTGAAAATTGAGCTACAGCTATCCTTAAAAAAAAAAAAAAAATCCATAAAAGATTCATTCTCACGCATGAATCACGTATTCACTAACATTTCCGGACTCTGCATTCATAACTCCACTCTGCAGTAATTGATGAATGAATTACCTCCGTAATCCGGAAGAATGCGTTGTTACGTGGCCGATGTTATAGCATTTTAGGCACACGGATAGGAAGACTGGGAACTCGGAAGTTGAAAGGGGGGGGGGGGAAGGAAAATTCGAATCGATACCGCATATGGAGTTCGGGGTACTCCATGAAGTAGAAAGATGGGGATTTTAAGGATGAGGGGGAGTTATTTTCTCCACGAATGTTCGAAACAGGAGGGAGCTGATAAATGGTCTAGAATCAGTGGCGTACGAATACATAGGAATAGGTAAAGAAAGCGAAAGTACTTTGATGATTTACAGTACTTGCAGCATCCATGAATACGAATGAACCATTTTTTAATTATGTCTGTGTGTCTGCCTAGGATCAGGCTTTCTCTTGAATAAATTGATGTAATAATAAATGAGTGACTCAAAATGATATTTGGTTCGATTATTTCAATGAAGAAACGGCAGAGAACCGATTTTCTTTCTTTTTGGAGCAGGGGAAGGCTCTCAAATTTTCGAACTGTTACGAACATGTAAAATGCCTTTACTGGAGGCTCTTTTAAGAACCAGAAGGGAAAAACACCTTTACAGCAGCCATTCTTCTTACTTCAATGTAGGGTTTGAACACTCAGGACAGGGTTCCAGATTTGGCAATTTATCGTTAATTTGGTGACTTCTTGAAGGTATTAGAACTTTCTCAAAATAATAAATATTTTGGGAGATACGAGCCCCTCTCTGGAAGTTTCTACGGAGAGTATATAAAGGGAGTCATCGCTCAGTTGATGTGATACGAGCTGTATTGAATTGCGAGATACGTCAGTGCTTTGAGAATAGTACCTTCCAATTCTGTGAGTTAAACGAGCATTTAATTGCTGTTTTATTGTATCTGACAGCTGTTTAGTGATCTTGTAAGATAGTAATCGAGCTATTCGCAGTATAAGTATTTTTATTATAACACAATCGCATATAAGTAATATAATAATATAATAAATATAATAAATAATCGCATAAAAGTAATACAGTAAATCGCAGTATATAAGTATTTTTATTATAATTATAAAAAATATATAATTTATATTATTATAAAAATATAAAATTTATATAATAATATAATAAATAATCGCATATAAGTAATATAATAAATCGCAGTATAAGTATTTTTATTACAATTATAAAAAAACATCAAGTGTTCTTGATGTTTACACTTATTAGTGATTTTAAATAAAAGTGTCAGTTATTCAGAAATTTTGGACTCATTCTTGTATTGGGAGAGTACACCCACAATTCCAGAGGTTACGCTGTAACAGAACAGACATACTGGGCAGCATATGACTTTCTCTACAGATCAAATTCATTTTATTTTTCTACAATAATGCATAATTACGAAAGAATGTCTCGAGAGCGGTTCAAGAAGCTAAGTTCGGGTCATTCATTTCAGAGTAAAAATTATGTATAAAATGATTATTTATTTAATATTATTGAATATCCTGATTTTCTTTATGAATTTTTCAAAAAATCATTAAAATATTTAGGAGTCTTCTGAACGTTTGATCGCGCTTACAATTAATAGGGTTCCAGCATTCACTGATTGTAATAATAATCGCACCAAATTTCGTTCGAAACACTCCATTCGTGAGATACCGCATCCCCAGACTCACGGATTCACACACACACAGACATCACCTCAAAAATGTTTGATTCGTGATCAGGGATGCTTGAAACGTGCTCTCCCGTCGAAAACTCGAATTCGAATTTTTGACCCCGTCACAATACTTTCCTTATACATTATGTATATAAGGAAAGTAAAAAGCAAGAGAGGTCCAATAAAATTAATAACATGCATAACTATAACATACATACACACACAGACATCAATTCAAAAACGTTCTATTCGAGTTCAGAAATGCCTAAAGCGTGTTCTGCCGTCGAAAATTCGAATTCGAAAGTTCGACACCGTCACAATACTCCCCCTACACATTAAAATATGTATATACGGACAGTAATAAGCATTCGCATTATTTTGTGCAATTAAACTCAAAGTAATGGGCTGTGAAAGAAATGATGAAAAAATGAATTTCAGCCTGTAGAGAAAGTCACGTGCTGCCCACATGTGGGCGCGGCAACCCAGTGTTTAGCGCGCGGGAGTTGCACTCGGTAGGCCCGGGTTCGATTCCCGGCACTGCCAAAACTGCCGCCTTGTTCACGCGGAGTACGATCACGTTAAACATGTGGATCCGTAAGTCCGTCCGAGAAGTTGGGGAGTAGGGGAAGAAGGGTACGATCCTTGTGGATGCCTCCCCCACTGGATTCCGGTCTAAATTGGGTGGCACTTCCTGGCCGTCCAAACAGTTACCTTACACCTTTCTGATAGGTCGGACGGTCTGGGTCTCAACAACAACGTGCTGCCCACATAAGTATTTAAAAAAAGAAAATGAACGTGCTTATAGAAATATTGCATGGAGTATGAATTTATGAGAAGTTGAAAGCAGCTCCGTACTCCAGATTTCTTTTTTCTGGCGAATCGATCGAAAATTATAAACTACTTCCACCCCCTCCCCCAGTTTTTCTTTTCATCCAATCATTCACGTTGTCCATTTAAACTGCTTTTATCAAACTATGCAGGGAGATTCCATAAAATGAGCTTCCATTTTTTTTCTCCCTTCCTCTTTTAAAATTCTCATTTCAAATGAGTGGCAATAAGATATTTTTCCGAAGAATGCCTTCCGTGGAATGACTTTTTCTAGAAGAAGTCAAGAGAGATGCATCAAGACCGTTCGTAAAAATGAAGTAAATTGAAAGGATTTATATGAAAATGGCTGCGCAATATAATCGGAGTTGTTTTATAACTAGGTTTACCATATAAATTCTTTTCTCAATCGGGACAAAATAAAATAACTAAATAAATACAATTGTTTATTAAATATAGGAAAGCAAAAGTGAAACCTGACATAGGACATTATCCACTTGATTTTGACCATTTGTAAACTTGGTGCTAGCGTGAACTTTTTAACGAAACGCTTGTCGTTTTTAATTTTTTCATAAAAATTTGAACATTCCCAGCCAGTAGCTTCCCGAGGGTTTCCTGAGGCCCCAAACAAACTTTCATGAAAGGCTCTACAGGGTGAGTCGGAATTGTTTTTACAAAAGCAGAGGTGTGATAGTACCTCACCAGACGAGCAATAATTACCATGGAACATAGGGCCGCATTGCACTCAGAGATGCAGAAAAGAGTAAAATTAGAATACGAACCTGCACGTACACCAGTGTTGGGAAAGCGAATGAACGATACCAAACGTTGCACAAACAGTTTTATTGTGCAGCGACAAACTCACAGCAAGTGCTCAAAGTGGCGACCACGCGTGTCGTTTCACCGTTCACACCGGCGAAGGAATGACTGACGCAACCTCTCGAAGATTCCGGGTGTTGTGTTAATGTGGTCTGCGGCAACAACGATTCGCGAGATGAGATCTTCCGCCAAGTCCACAGGCGTCTCGTATACTAAAGATTTCATGTGGCCCCAGAAGAAAAAGTCCAGTGGATTGAGGTCTGGTGAGCGAGGAGGCCACGCCACAGATCCGCCACGTTCGATCCAGCGTGCGGGATATGTGGCATTCAAGAAGTTCCGGGCTGTGATGGAAAAGTGTGCCGGGGCTCCATCGTGCATAAACCACATGTCGCTCTGTATGGGGAGCGGAACGACCTGCAATAAACTGGGCAGCACGTGTTCTAAAAAGATACGGTATGTTGCGCCGGACAAACGGTTTGGTAGGATGTACGGACAGACCAGGTAATCACCAAGTATACCTGTCCAAATGTTCACGGTAAATCGGTGCTGCTGTTTACGATGGATTGTGCAGTGGGGATTACATGCAGACCACACGTGTTGATTGCGCCTGTTGAAGATGCCTTCTCTGCTGAACGTTGCCTCATCGCTAAATAAAGCTAATGCAGGCAATCGTGGATCGGTATTCCTCATCCCGAGCATCCACTGCACAAAGGCTGCCCGGCGGGGATAATCATCTGGGTGCAAAGATTGCACCTGTTGCACGTGGTAGGGGTGCATGCATTCTTCGTGTAAAATACGCCACACCACTTTCTGAGAAACACCTATTTCGTGTGCCACCGCTCGCGTACTAGTGGACGGAGCTGCTGCAAATCTCGCCAGGACTCACTCTTCCAGTTCAGGCGTTCGTGCAATTCGCGAACGTCCTGCATTGCTGTTAGTGATGGCGAACGACCCGGTTTCTCGCAGTCATCGATCGACATTGGCAAAGGTAGGATGACTGGGAATACGACGCGTTGGAAACCGCTGCTCGTACAATCTTCGTGCTGCGCGTCCATTCCCTTTGACTTCACCGTATGTGAGGTGTATGTCGGCCAATTCCTCGTAGGTGTACTCTGCCATAGCATACACGCAACGTGTCGGACGATGTTATCACGGGAATAACTTGCAGCGTTGAAGTTGTGCCGGTTTTTAAAAGGCAACGTGTGCTCTGATTGGCTATAGCCGGAACCTAGTAGGAGCCAGTTTTGCTGATTCTGCTCCCTGGACATTTGCATACGGTAACTGCGTTCGTGTCTGGCGTAGGAGATACTACGTAGGCAGGTAAGTACACAGTGACGTCCGAGGCGCTGACTGCGTTATGCTCGACGCGGTTCGACGTGCCACTTTTCTGCCTCTCAGAGTGCAATGCGACCCTATGTTCCATGGTAATTATTGCTCGTCTGGTGGGGTTCTATCACCCCTCTGCTTTTGTAAAAACAATTCCGACTCACCCTGTATAAGAACAAAAATCTCATGTGGGTAGCACATGACTTTCCCTGCAGACTCAAATTCATTTTTTCTTTAACAATTCATTAAATTGGATTTAATTGCACATAATAACATTAAATTTTCAATTTGAATTCAATTCCTGTTTTTATTTGGTAATTGGACATTTTTTAAAAGCGGTATAAAAAAATGCGAAAAATCTCAAATATCTCGAGAACGGTTAGTCCTGGAGTAATAGAGTTCTTATTCTTTTCCTCGTCAAAAATAGCATAGGCGGCGCCAGGCTTTCACAATTGGGGGTGCTTATGTGAAGCATGTCTAGCAAATAGTTTACTTGGGTGAGCGTCAGTAAATCTTCTGTCCTATCCGCGCTTTGTTAACTTTCGGGGCACACATTTTTCGCCGAAATTCTGCTCAAACAGTTGCGAAATATTTTCTGATAGATAAAATGCAATGCTTAGAATATATTAAAACTAAATTTATTACCCAATAAAGCATAGAATATATTTTTTATTTTAATTCAAAATATTTTTGGTGCTGCCATCTGTTGTCGTAATTTAATTCATATCGACTATTTTTATTTTTTAATGAACATTTTTAAATGTTTGTTCCTCCTAATACGCTATTAAATACAACAACAGATCATATATAATAATGCCACAATCACGGAAACGTAATTGAACTTGGACTTGAACTTCAAGACAAAGGAACTTGAAGACAAAACTGCAGTCTTCAGTGATGTACATTCAGTTCCCCTTATCAAATTTACTGAATGAGAAATTACTTCTCCCTGATTGTGGCATAAGTATAAATGATCTGTTGTTGTATTTAATACTGTATTAGAAGGAATAGATATTTAAAAATGTTCATTAAAAATAACAGCAATCGGTATGAATTAAATTACGACAACAGATGGCAGCACCAAAAATATTTTGAATTAAGGGTGAGCGTCAGTAAATTTTCTGCCCTATCCGCGCTTTGTTTCGACGAAATATGTGTGCCGCGAAAGTTAACAAAGCGCGGATAGGGCAGAAAATTTACTGACGCTCACCCTTAAAATAAAAAATATATTCTATGTTTTATTGGGTATTAAATTTAGTTTTAATATAATCTAAGCATTGTATTTTATCTTTCAGAAAATATTTCACAACTGTTTGAGCAGAATTTCGGCGAAAAATGTGTGCCGCGAAAGTTAACAAAGCGCGGATAGGGTAGAAGATTTACTGACGCTCACCCTTAATCTTATAGTTATATGCTTCTTAAATTGGACATGCACTATTTCATTATTACGGCGATATACCCCAAAATTACGCGAATCGGAGTAGAAATGCATGAGTTAGGAATTTATTCAACGGGATTTTTTTTATTTTTTTTTTCTATTATATTTTGTAGAATTCTTGTGAGAGATGGGCAGGAATATATTTAGTGAAATTATTTTGGTTTGATTTTGCCTGCGTGACACAGAGCTACGGGGGAGGGGGGGAATGTTTTTTTTTTTTTTTAATTCTTGTTTTGTTAGGGATTGAGCAACTGAAGGAAAAATAATCGGGTAGTATTTTCGGTTCTATCATCGTTGGCCGTGACTGTTTGAAAACGTGACCGCTGCCTGCGCACATTGAGGTTACAGTTAAAAAAATTACTTTCACTATAAATAAGTAACATTGTTTATAGTTTTTACATTTTTCAAATTTCTCGCTGACCCCCAAAATACCTGGAAAGGGGCGGGGGCGTCCTAGCTCTCCTTGGCCCATTAAGTAATACGGCTCTTCACACACAAACATACACTAATAAAATGGCTTTAAGTGATTGGAGATTTCATGTAATAATAAACAAAATAAATGAATTAAAAAAAATGGAATATTAAACTGCTGTATGAAATTCGAAGATGACCAAAACAAGAAAGTTTTAGAATGCCAGGAAATATAATTTATCCAAAAATCCTCATAAATTAATTAATTCTTAAAGAGAAGAGCAAATTTAGTATTAAATAAAAGGAAGTAAAAATGGGAATAAAAATAATCCCAATTTAGTTAATTTACAGATATTTACATTACTAATACGAAAAAAAAAAAAACTTTTCGCTATTTTTAACCACATGGAATAAAAGAACACTTATGAAACAGAATATTATAATTCTATAGAATATTATAATCGACACAAACATCATTTCAAAAACGCTCGATTCGAGTTCAGGGATGCTTGAAACGTGATCTATCGTCGAAAACTCAAATTCAAATTTTCAATCCTATCACAAAACTTTCCCTATACATTGTAATATGTATATAGGGAAAGTAATAAAAGTAAAATGTGTAAGTAAAATTTAGTGAAGGAAACATTAATAAGTAAATAAATCTCCCAAACCCGTTAAGATAATTAATAATAAATTTTCTAAAATTATTTAACACACATGCTAATAAGATGACTCTTCTACTGATTGGCGAATTTATGAGCTGCATCACATACCGATACGAAATATCGATGATTCGTTGTAAACTCTATCGATACGCCCATCACAATTTCTAATAAGTGTCTGCAGAAACTATTTACAAACCATTTCTTCTTTCACCCAATCATTCACACTTATTCCATTCTAAATGCTTTTATCAAAACCATTCATTTAAAATCTGCAAAAATGAGCTTAAATTTCTCTTCAAATACCCCTCGTTTAAAACCCTCATTTGAAATGATAAGCAATAAGACGATATTTCATCCAGGAAACATTTTCTGGAGAATTAGGATTTTTTCTTTGGAGGAGGAAATCTGTAGGGATACATTACTGTCATTTGCAAAAATGATGCAAATTGAAAGCATTATCGTCTGCGAAAATGGCTGCACTATATACTAATCGAAGTCGCCTTTGTAGAGAAATAAACATATCAAGATATTTGCGATTGACACAATGGCGTCATTCTTAAAGGGACAGCGAAGTTTGGAATCCCATTTTGCTTTCTTCGTATTTTCAAAAGTTTTAATTTATCCGGTAATTTTAAATATAGGGTTTTTATGAAAGTCCTTGAGCACCCAGTCCTTAAGCATGAACCTTTTATTACTAATAAATTTGTAAGAAAAGGTCCATGCGTGTGCACGTTAGGCTTATTTAGAGCAAAGTGACCATGTTCGATTTATATATATAAGTGATTGCAGCGCTCCTAGCGGAAAATTAAAAAAAAATTAGAATAACGAACACAGCAACAGAGTTAACAGTATCCACGGGCCGTTTTCGTGCTTATTATGCGCTCATCAGCATGGGATAACCGTTAATTTCATTAGCAGCAAGCAAACTTGCTATTTGCCGCAACTTTGCGAACTTTTATTTGAACTGATAATTTAGGTCTTTCCACGTAGCCGGAATAAAATTCATTACAATTTAGGCTTCAGAATTTTAGGCCGGCTGTGTGGAATGGATTGAAATTGTCAGTTCCCACATAAGTTCGCAAAATTGGGGCAAATAGCACATGTGTTTGCTGCCATTCAGTTAACGGTTATTTCAAGCCGATGAGTGCACAATAAGCGCGAAACCGGTCCATGGATATTGTTATCTGCAATGGGAGTGTCTTCTTTAATTTTGGAAATGCCCCTTTCTGGTGAATTCATGTGAATTTGTATAGCATTGTCTATCTAATGAGTAAGAATCGACACCAATGAGCGAAACGCGTATATAGAAGAAATTATATGTGTCAAAATGCCGCATCATCAGGGACTGTAACACGATGACACCTGCGATGCTTGTCAAAGTGCCGCGGAAATATTCTTCCTCAAATTCAAATGCGCATTGTTGCTGACGGAGGGTATGTTGAAGTACTGTTTATTGAAGTACTGCATGCAAATTTTCAATAAATCACCGATTTCAATAAATATTTATTTAAATTGCTAGGGGTACTACTAACTCACTTCACGAGCTGTTTTACGTCAAACCAATGTTTAAATCGTAAAAGGGTTTATTTCAGCGTGGTTCACTATTATTTCTCCACAAATGTTCCAAATTTCAGGTTATTGTATGCTGTAGTTTTTGCGATACGAACCTCGAGAGACGCTCCTATACGGAAGAACATTTTTCACTTTAGAAATGCATAAAAAGTAGAATAACTCATTAACTAAATCGAAATTTGAAAAAACAAGAAAGATCAATCATGCATAAAGCATTGATTATGAAACACTTTCCAACTTCAATTCAATTTTATTTAAACATCTCTAAAATGCAATACATTCCTCGGTAATATTTTAAAAATTATCACACTACTGCATTAATTTATTATATTTGAAAACTGAAAACTTCATCCAAAAAAATGAACTTCATTTAAATGACGGCATTGAAATATAAATTGCCTGGTTTAAACATCTCTAAAATGCGATACATTCCTCGGTAATAGTTTTAAAATTATCATAATACTACGATAATTTATTATATTTGAAAACTGCATCGAAAACAACTGAAATTCATTCAAATGACGTCATTGAAATATAAATCACCTGGCTCTCTCTATAAAAGCATCATTTCATTCATAAACTTTTTTCCAATCATTTCATTCATCACAATACTATAATAATTTATTTTATTTAAAAGTTTAAAACCATGGAGGTACAAGTAATATAACTCTATGCTTAAAACTTCATCTAAAAAATCGTCTTCTTTGTGTAAAATCAATGAATATTTTATTCATATCAACTATATTGCAGACTCCATGAGCTAAATAATTTTGCGTTAAAAAATGCAGCAATTCTTATACAACTCATTCTACATATTTTGGTGTTTACATTATCCATAAGTGAAAATTAGGCTTCGTTGTAGAAATAATCAAAGTTGGATGATCATTTAAACTCAAATATATTGTAATTGCTTTGTTTCAGTATGTAGATGCACAGAATTTAAGCAAAAATAAAGTGGTTTTAGGACGGATACAACACTAAATATAAATTAAAAAGAACTTTAAGAATCCAGATTTTGACACAAGATGGATGCCACATTTTATTATGAAGTGGGTCACGTGATCTCCTCATATAATGGCTCTTCATATAAAGGGTGTCATTATTATTTTAATTTTCATTTAAAAAACTACTGAATATATTTTGCTGAAATTTTATTTTATATATTTTATGGGATAATTTAAATGTTTCCTAAAACTTTCGAAGCAATTTGTGAGTTTTAAATTCGCTTAAAAATGTTTGAAAAATTACGTCCCGTAGGGTTCAATGTATTTCATTTTTTCAACCCGGGTTCAATCCAAAACCAATTGGGTGATATTATTCATTTATATTCCCATAGGTCCCACGGACCGTCTGAACAACATTTCCAAAATTTCATTTTGATAAAGCCATATTTACGGCAGTTATCGTGCTAACGGACAGACAGACAGACAGATAGGCAGGCAGACAAACAAAATGAACAAAGTCATAAACATTTTTCAACTACATTGTAAAGTGTTAAAAAGGGGGGCTCCGTCCTGCAAAACTTCAACTATGTAGGTATATGTCTGAAAAAATTCGTCTTTTTGCTATTATTATTCTGTTCAGGACGCGAACTCGCAAATCAAATATTTTGTCTTTGATTTTGACAATGTGTATTTCTTAAACTACTAGGGGAACTCTAGCTCGCTCCGCTCGCACAACCCCCCTCGGGAGGCTTCGCCCCCTATTCACTGCGCTCGATTCATATCTATCTTTCCTAAAAATTCTACTTTCAAAAATCTTTTTTCTATCCCTGCCTATTTTCTGCAGGAGGGAAAAACAAGGATTTTTCTTAGCCCAGGTAATCTAAAAACTGAATTCCTTGAGCATGAGCTATTTCATGCCAAAATTTAAATCGATAAACGGTTTATTTCATCGTGTCACCCTATTATTTCTCTATAAATGTACCAAATTTCATATTTTTGTAAGCTACTAGGGGACTTCGCCCCCTACTCGCTACGCTCGCTTCGTGACCACTTTCGTGCCGCCTGCTATGCAGGCATAACACGCAAATGGGTACCTCGATGGTTTCTTGATTGAAGAAGTGCCTAGCACATTATGCTTTAGACTTCGGACTGTGGCTGGAGTATCCTGAGGATATGGTATTAGTTGTACGGATTGCAGGTTGACTAATGGAAATCCTCTTGGAGTGGAGGTGGGCGGTCTTTAGTTTCCAGTGTGGACGGTCTTCCAGTTGCCGAGGTGGGCGGTCCTTCCAATGGAAAGAGTTGCACGAGGAGTACTGGAGAACTGCAGCCTGCCGCAGCTGTACAAAACCACATTAAGAATTGTACTGGGGGGTTTCCTGACTTTTAAGATTTGAGAGGTACTTTATTAACTCGAAAGTTTTAGCCATGGGATCTCTGTCGGATTTTAGTATATTCATGATTTCCCGAAGGAGACCCTGGATGTCTGTGATTTTAAATACTGTCTCAAGCTCTTTAAAGAATTTTAAGAATTCTAAAAATAAATTAGTGCCCTGATCGGGGGTTTTAGTACTATGTTCAGATGACGTGGTGTTCTCCTGCTCTTTGGAGGTTCCTTGCTCCATCTCGGCAGGGGACACAGTCATCTGAGCAGGAACTTTACTGGTTTGTGGAAGCTCAGGGAAATTTTCCTCATCACGGAGGGGGACGGTATGTTTAGGATTTTTGGGTCCAGGGTTTTGGCTACGCATTAGTTTACGATAATGTGGGTTTTTTGGGCAGTGCCGAAAGTTTGGCGGGGTGAGCCCCACCACAATTTGCACATTTAGCCGGGGTTTGTCTTGATTTTTCACACGAGCGGGTCTCTCGGACGGTCTGGGTCTCAACAACACGAGCGGGTCTCGTGGCCTTCGCCACACTTAACACACCTAGGTGGGAGACTGCAGTTCTCTGAGGAATGATTAAAAAGCTGACAGTTGAAACACATCGTATATCCTTTACTTTTGAATGCCTGGATCCTAATTCTCATGCTTAAAAGGTTGTCTATCTCATATATCCTCTCCCATTTCTCAACCGGCTGGAGGCAGACTAAGAAGATGGGGAGGGGGGATCTATCACGCCTACTTTTGAGTTGCGAAACCCTGACGAGTTGGAAACCCTGGGATGCAATTGCATCCTTCAGGTCTCCAACGTCAGTGTTCGCGGGCATACCTTTGATTACTACTTTTTTGGGTCGCTCAGATTTTAGATTTATTGCACTGAAGGGGACCTCTAATTGGGTTAGATGACTCTGAACTCTCCTGTAGTCCTCAACGGACCCAGGAGTGATCCGAATCACCCTTCCCATCAGCAGTCCTTGAACAGGGAAATCTAACACTTGATTTAGTCCGATTATGAGAGCTCCCCAATTGCTTGAGGAGTCCACATAAAAGGAGGAGACTTTACTTGGTTTGGGGTCATTTTCTGTGCTGTCTACCTGGTTTTCCAGGGGCTGAAAACTGTTTTTTAAGGGAGGTACGGCCTCGGGGCGCTCAGTGGGGCTAGTCCCCTCGCTTGGCTTCCTGCGCTTATTGCGCGGAGCTTTGAAGTTTAAGCCAAAAATATTGGCGATCGCTTCTTTGTACTCCTCGTACAACATATCCTCATCCGTTGTTGGATATCTGAGTCTAACTACGACGCATTTCGTGGTATGGTAAGACTTCCTTGCCACGAGGGTCTCAAGGGTTGGGGAATCCGCTAGAAGAATAGCTTCAGAATGTATAATTACCAAGAGTTCTTTGGTGGGTTCCGCCTTGTCCACGTCTTCCGCCTCTTGGATGGCTATCTCAGCTTGCGTGTTCCGTATCGCCCAGTCATACGCTTTGCAGTGACTGTAAATCCGGAAAGCTACATCTTTAGATTGGTCTGGAACGTAGCCCAAGCTTGCCGCACATCTGTCCGCCATTGATGAAAAAGGGGGTGCACGTGCTTGTCGATCGTTACCAGCATATTGCGCCGGCTTCTCCCTCCGTGCGTCAGTGTCTGCTACATTTCTCTTTTTCTTTTCTTCATCATCAATTTCCATAGTCTCTGCCCAGGTGAGCTTCTCCTTCTCCTTGTCGAGTCTGTGTCGCTCGAACAGATTCTTTTCCTTCCTTTTGGCTCCATTTTCTAGGTCCACTGTGGCACGCTGTCTCTCAGCTTCCTTCAATTCCAATGAGCGTTGTTTCTCTGCCTCCTTCAGTTTTTTAGAACATGCGTAATCTGCGTTATGTTTTTCCAGTTCCTCTTGCATATTAGATCCGATCTTTGGCGTTGGCACAGATTTCATATCCTTAGCTTTGCCCGACATGCTCAACCGTAATTAGGCTTCACACGCCGAAGTAAAAGCACTAAAAGTCTCCACGTGGTAGAATGCCTCCAAATCGCTGATGTTCACTAACGCTCGCAGAACCTAGGGGATCCGTCCTCCATTGGCTGCCGCTCATTCTCCCCCTTAACTGGATTCGCGAATCGGGAGGCTTCGCTTCCTACTCGCTGACGCTCAGTCCGATAGCACTTTCGTACCGTCTGCTACGCAGGGATAATATTCAGATGGATACCGTCCTTGTTAACTGACATTCACCAGTACTAGAACTCGCTTTGCTAGCTCTTACAATCTGGACGGCGCATGCGACCTCTTACGTGTCCCATACTCGCTGAAGCTCGCAGAATCGCGGGGCTCCATTGGATGCCGCTCATTAACACCGTATCTCGATTCAAGAGTCAGGAGGCTTCGTCTCCAAATCACTGACGCTCACTGACGCTTGCAGAATCTCAGGACTCCGCTCTCCATTCACTGCCACTCATTAATCACAACTCGCCGCAGATGTGGTGTCCACGTAGGGGCTTCGTCTGATAATTAGTTGACGATCATCAACCTCCTTAGCTAATGTTAAGGGAGTTGAAGAAGATCGCCCCTAGCAATGTCACCAAGCTCAGCCCCCAAATCGTTACGCTCCCCAACTAAAAATATCGCTTCGTGAGTTGGAAGGCTTCGTCTTCTACTTCCTTGCGTTCGCTGAATCTGCATCACGAATCCTTTCTTGCCGCATGCTATTAAGAACGATAGCTAACTGTATTAGGAAGAAAGGGCAAAATTAAGGTGCTTTTCAATCGCAATTTTATTGTTAATAAAGCAAAAAGAAAAACTGAAATGTTATTTTAGTGATAATTTTGACAATGGTTACGCAAGTATTTTTCATTAACTGTAAAATGATCGGTGTATACTAATATATAAAGGTTTAAAATAAGTTTGAAAGTTGCCAAGAAGTTTCATAGAAGAACCTGTCATGAACTTTTTTTATGAACTATAAATCATGTTTCTTAAATAAAAATCAGAAATCACATTTTTGCACACATAAAAACATATAATTAATTTTCTGTAGAACGTAGAACTATTCAAAAATGTGTCTTGGTCTTTCCAACGACAAGTTTAAAAATTTTATAATTAAAAATATATTTTATTTTTTATAATATAATTTAAAGGTTTAAAAATTCATATGTAAACTTGAGTTTAATAAAATGACATTTGGAGAAGTGAGAACTATAAATTTTTATGTTGAACTTCCCCCCTTTCTCACAGACACACTTACATTTTATTTTGTCCTGGCAACACTAATGTAGAAAATTGTCGCTTCCTGAAAATTTCAATTCGAGATTTTTGAAAAAAAAAAAACTTTTTAAGACAGCCTGAACGCATTTCGAACACTTTTGAAAAGACTATTTCCAATGGAGAATAATGGTACATGTGAGAGTAAACCACACGATTAGGAATAAATAAAAAAAAAAAAGCAGAGTGAAGACTCGCATTTTACATATTTCGACCGAATTTAAGTCCTTTTCAATAATTCATGTGCTGTAGTATTACTGAACATGGAAAAGGTGGTTCAGCAGGAAAATAATTTCTTGTAATTCGTTCGAAGACAATTTTTGAATCAATAAAATCGCTGAAAACGGGATATGTGGTACACACCTGCGTGTTGTTCTTTTCTTGTCGAACGTCCAAGGCAGAAGCGCCATGATAAATGGATCTGGACTCGAAATCAAAAGGGCGATTTTAAAATGTGTTGAAAAATTTTGGCACTTGGGGATTTTGGAATACCGCCGTGGGATATTGTAAAATTAACTCTGGTTCCCGCCTCTAGCGGTGACCTTTTTAACGGTCACCTGTTCTGCATTCACTTTTTAGCATTAACTTTTTAAGCTTTTGTTTAGCAGTTACATTTAAGCGTCAACTGTTTTCAGCCGTCAACTTTTAAGCATTCACTTTTTTTAGCAGTAACTTAAGCATTTACTTTTTAACAGTTATATTTAAGCATTAACTTTTTTTAGCAGTCACCTTTTAAAGCATTCCCTTTTTATAGCATTCGCTTTTTTTAGCAGTGATTTCTTAAGAATATTCTTCTTTAGCAGTTACATTTAAGCGTTACCTTTTTATAGCAGTCACCGTTTAAGCATTCCCTTTTTGCAGTATTCACTTTCTTAGTAGTCACATTTTAAGCATTCGCTTTTTTAGCAGTTACCATTTTAGTTGCCACGATTAACGGTAGGCATCTAGATCGCTGATATCGTATTGACAGAACCGAAAATATACTAGTGTCCAAAAGTGATGCATAATTGAATAAAAGAAGTTTATGCGAAAACTTTAAAGAGCTGTATTAAAGAAAGCATTATTACCTTGCCTGATCTACTTCGCCTAAAGGTGTGAGGTCTAAATAAACTTTCGATTATTATTTCCCTCAAGTTTCATTATAATTTATGTTTATTTTAAACTAACCATTCTGACTGGTTCGGTTAGATAGACCAATCACTGAGCTAATCAACATTTCTGCATTCCTGATAACAGGATAAAGTTTCGGATCGCAAATAAGGTAAGGGATTTCGTAGAGATTCGAAGTTGGAATTCAAGGAATTCAGGAGTGATTTTGTTGTAAGTTGGATTGAAGGATACATTAAGAATTTGGCTCGTAAGGATGAGTGCGGAAGTTGGATGGCAGCCTAGTTGAATGAGCCCCATTTGGATACCACTATGACTAAAGTCTAGTATCCTGGGTTGGCGCCAATACGGTGCGAGGCAAAAGAAAAGCGTTTGGGTTAGCATAAAAGCCTTGTAACTCGTCTACGGTGTAAGTTTTATCCGTTTTACCGCTCTCTCTCCCTCGCAGCTTCACGTGCAGCTTCTTATGTGCGCATGCGCACATAGGAAGCTGCCGTCCTGGGAGAGAGAGCTGTGTTTGACTATTGAGCGTATGCGCACATAAGAAGCTGCAAGCGATGCTGCGAGGGAGAGAGAGCACTGTCGTTCCCGCAGTGCCACAGTGCCTATACGCGAGCCGCCACTGATTCGTGTGTTATTGCCCTGAGCCGAAAGGTCCTGGATATCAAGTTAATTTAGGTTAGAGTTAAGTCCCTTTGGACAGATCTAAATAAAATCTTCTACAATGGCATATAAAGAGGATAAAGAGACAAGCTAGGTCTCTACAAAGGGTGGGGCGCTTATTAGACTGATCACTGGCCACGATTGCCCAGCTAAACATTTGATCCGCATTGGAATCTACACAAGCCCCTGCTACCCGCTTTGGACAGACCCTACCTCGTCCACTGTACTGTACAAGTACTGGGAGGCGTGACATCGCCTTGGAAATTTGTAATGTTCTGTCATATTTGCATGACTTTGTTTTGCATTGTTCTTCCAATAAAAAATGTACTGATTTCAAGATCTCTGCCTTCTATTTAAGACAAATTTCTACATTTTTTTATGCCGTGAATTCGGGTTTTAAATCCATGTAATTAGACACGGACGCGCATTCCCCCACTGGGTTCCGGTCTAAATTGGGTGGCACTTCCTTGCTGTCCAAACGGTTACCTTACACCTTTCTGGTAAAACATTTAATTAATTTATGTTGGGTTAAAGCCCACTCCGACATCTCGGGTAACGAGGTCGCAGACAAAAATGCAAAACTAGCTACTACCTCTGGCTCTCCAACTTCTTTACCTTTCCCTTATTCACTTCTCAAAAAACATTACAAACTTGATATCCTTAGTAATTGGCAATCCTTTTTAAATGACTATGTCTCCCCCCGAACTCACGATCCCGCCAGAATTTTAAATTTCCTTCCAAAAGTTAACTTTAATACACATATTACTAATAAATATTTAATCTACTTTATTACGGGCCACGGCCCATTCCCCGATTATTTGTTCTCTTTCAAATGTAAATCTACTTCCTGCTGCTCCTGCGGCGCTTTCAGCGACGCCGATCACTACGTTTTTTCTTGCCCCCTTACCAAAGCTTTTCACCTTTATAAACCTTCACCCCATAATACGGCGACCTGGTTCTCGAGTGTCTGCTCTAACCCTTCTTCAATCAATAAAATAAAAAACTGTGTTCTCATAGCGAGAGAAATCTCTAATAAAATTTCATAATCAGCCTGGGGATCTCTGCTTTTAATTTTTTCGGTCGGTGACTCCTCTTCTTGTTGTTTTTTTTGTTTGTTTTTTATGTTGTTTTTTATGTTGTTTTTTTATATGTTGTTTTTCTCGGTGGTGTCGTCTGCTTTTGTTGTGTTGTCTTTAGTTGTTGCACCCCATTTTATAATATATAGTCAACTTCAAAATGTTTTCAACTACTATCATAATACTTATATTATCTCAGATCATTATGTCATTTGTAAATATACTATCAAGTCTTCAATAATGTAAATAAGTCAACAAAATGTATTCAAGTCTACAAGAGTATAAATGTAATCAAGTCTTCAGATATATTTTCATATTAGCAAAACTATGTTATTAGCTTATATCCTTGTAACCACTCCTGTAAAAATTTTTTAAAGATTCAATAAATTTGGTGTTGGTTGTTGTGGACACCCGGACATCGGCCGGACGCCTGCCAACTCCTCTCCCGGCCGTCCAAATAGATGCTCAAGTCCTCAGGACGAGTCGGACGGTCTGGGTCTTCAACACCTTTCTGGTAGGTCGGACGGTCTGGGTCTCAACAACAACAACACAGACGCGCATGGTCGGACTCGTTTCCACAGTACAGATTTTGCGATAGGGAAAGTATGCAAGCGTTAGAATGTCGCTGATTTTTGAGCGTATTTGAGGGAAATATTATTATTATAATTACGATTGATAGCTAATTTGGCGAAATGTCATCAATTTGGACACTTTTTGAGCAGTTTTCGAAAGTTTGAGAATTTACACCGGAAGTCAAGAGCTTTTCCAGTTATCAGAAATTTTTTTGGTATTTTTTATAGGAGGTATATAAGGATTCTCTGTGCTCCTTCAATTTATTTAATTTTTAATAAACGAATTCTGAAAAAGGCAGTGTTTTGGGAATACGATTCCATTGTTTATGAATTCATTGAGTATTTCATTTCTGTTTTATAGTATCTGAGGATTTTTTATTTAGATTTTGTCAGGTTAGAAAATTATTATTATTATTTCTTATTATTTATTTGTTTGTTTTACATTTCTTATCTATTTATTTATATATTTTTAGAATTAAACCACGGGTTTTTTAAATGTTTTATCGTGCTCAAAATTAATAAGGTTTCGCATATTATAATTACTAGCCGAATACCCGTTGAAAATCAACTGGCTCGCAATAAGCAACCCCTGAATATTGTAATTTTTTAATAATTCGCGTTTCACATTTATTCGGCAAATCGAATATTTTAAACAATAGCAAAGGTTGGAAAACTGAAATTGCACACTTCCTTTCTTTCCAACTATCTACCCGTAAACCAAATTTGAAGTTTCTAACTCATCGCGAAGCATGCCTTTTCTATCATTTCACCTGTCGAATGTTTTTCTGTGGAATACCCACCCCCTTAAATATGCCTTTTTGAAAAACTCCATTTTTCTTGGGTTTTCTATCAAATGATTCGCCCATATACCAAATATCAAGCCTCTATCACGTTCTAAAAAGGATGTTTCTATTTCATTCCGTAAATCGAACATTTTTGTGTGCGACACCCCTAAAGTATAAAATATTTGAAAACTGAAATTGTACACGTTCTTCCTTCCAAACTATCTACCCGTACACAAAATTTCAAATCTCTATCTCATCCCGAAGTATGTTTTTTTATCAGTTCACCTTTCGAACGTTTTCCTCTGGAGTACCCTCTTAAACGAACGTTTTTGAAAAACTATATTCGGCTTGGGTGTTTTCATCAAATGATTATTCTATATACCTAATTTCAAGCTTCTATCAAAATTTAAAGGAGTCGTTTCTCATTTATTCGGTAAATGGAACATTTTGGTGTGCGGCATCCCCCTTAAGTAGAAAATATTGGAAATCTGAAATTGCACACTTTCTTCCTTTCGAACGATTTACCCATACACCAAATTTGAGGTCTCTATCTTATGGCAAAGTATGCTTTCCTATCATTTCACTTTTCGAACGTTTTGGTGTGGAGCACCCCCTTTAGAGAACGTTTTCGAAAAATTCGATTTTTCCAGGGGGTTTTATCGAACGATCGAGCCATGTACCAAATTGCAAGTCTCTATCTATTTGGGAAGTGCCTAAAAAAGGCGTGACAGACAGACGGACAGACAGACGGACGGACACTTGGTAATTAGTATATATAGATAGTATTAAATTTTATTCAACCCCCCCCTAATTCATTCGGGAGATGTCGCGTCCCCATCCCCCCCCGCCCCCCCCCCCCCCCAAAAATGTCCAATGCAGTTAAGAGTTGATTTAAGAGTTAAATTCATTTCTATAAATAATACATACGGCATTCCCTTAACAACATTTTATCGTCGCATGCCGTCAAAGTATTGTGACTGTGCTACTTATTCAACAGGGAAAGGGCGGCTTTGCTAAACGGGAAATTCTTGTAATGAGTGCGAAGAAATTTTTTGAATTAAACTGTGGAGAGCAGTTGCAGGTGGTGCGCGAGTGTTCTTTTTCAGTAGAATGTCCAAGACAGAAGTTCCATGATCGGAATGGGAGCATAATTTGAGAGGAAAGCGATTCTAAAATGTCTGGAGCATGGAGGTAAAAGTAAGGAGTTAACACTTCATATTAAGAAAACGCCATGATCGTTGGAGAAAATCATTCAGGTGGCGCTGAGATAAGATAAGTAGTACAACACTGTATGCATTTCTATGGGGAAAGGTCTAAAATGTGACATATAAACTGTCAATTTTATAAAAAGAAATTATTAACGCAATGCAAAGGGGAACTGAAACAATAAAGAATATTCCTGCGTATTCAAAATTATTTTTACCCTTCAATTTATTATTATCTCCATATATTCTGTATTCTATCCTACAACTATGAAAAAATACTGGTTAATTATACTTATAATTAGGGAACCCTTAAGGGGACGGTGGACGTTGAAATGAGCAAAAATCGACTAATAAACGTTTTAATATTTAACATTATTTTACACATTTAACATTTGCTTACGGGTGGGACTATCGTCCATCCCAAACGAAGAACCTCCCAAAAAGACAAGTATTTGACATACCCTATCACAAACAGTTCGACCCCCCCCCCTTTTCAGGCATTGGCGTCCATGGAAATCGCTGACAGAAACATTGCACCTGCTGCAGCAGGTGCAATGTTTCTGATAGGGTATGTCAAATACTTGTCTTTTTGGGAGGTTCTTCGTTTGAGATGGACGCTGTTCCACTTGTAAGCAAAAGGTTGAATGCGTTTTTTTCGAAATAGAATTTTCAAAGGTTTTACATTTTTAAAATGCTCCATGAGTCTTATTTTTTGTCTGTGATGCATGAAATTTGGCAAGAAGACATCTCTCATACATTTCAATGAAACTGAGTATGTATTTTATAATTGGATTTTATTAAGGTAATTAAAAGTGAATACGAACATAATTAAATGGTGAAAATTAATTTTTTAAAAATATTTTTCTGCATTAAAACTTAACTTTCTAAGGGATTTGAAAATGAATACCCGAATTTTTTCATAATGTGGTTTTGAGTAATCATAATGTAAAATTAATCAAAAATGTGAACAAATGGCACGCAAGGAGCATTTTCAAATTTTCATTTAAAAAAATTAAATTAAAGAAAAATACAAAATTATAACAAAATTGAAAAAAAAATTAATGGTATTGTATATAGTAATGTTAAGAGGAATATTTATACAAATTTTCACGTTTTTAAGTCAATAAATAAATAAAAAAAAATTTCAACGTCCACCGCCCCCTTAATTAAAAAAAAAAAAAAAAAATCAAAAATACAAATGCTAACTATGTCTTTATGTATTTTACTAACAATAGTGACTACTTTACTAACACTAGTGACACCTAGATATAATTCTCAAAGCATAATGGCATTTTCAAGCGTTTCATCCATAGGTGTTTTATCTCCTGCTTTATAACTCCATGGACTAACACCTGTAGGAGCGTTCAATTTGATAGTTATACATTTCAGATCAAGTGTTCAGGTAGAAGATCCGAGGGTATTCTGTTCTAAAAGTAATTTCAAAAACTGGTTTATTCACGAGAGATGTCCCGTATAATCGTTTCAATGAAAAAAAAATCTCATGTGGGCAGCACACGATTTTCCTTATATAAGGCAATGAATTTACTACTTTTATAGTAAAAAAATATAGGTTATTCTTAAAGTAGATACTTATATTCTTTCCAAGATATTGAATTTTCGTTAATTATTCTTAATTTTCATTGATTTAGCGTCATTTCTATCCATTTGGCGAGATTTTCGTTAATTTGGCAACATTTAGTCGCCAACTTGGCGACATTCCGCCAAATTCATCGCCAAAATCTCGCCAAGCGTTATGGATGGAGAAGTAAGTTATTCTTATAGCAGATAAATGACTATTGGCACAAAAGTATTACTCAAAGTATCTTTTTTTGTGAATGGAACGAGCTAGATCCACGAGAATGATGTCACCAATTTTATCGCATGATATTACATAAGAAAAGTGAATATGTTTCTCAGTAGTTAATATTTTTTTTTCATTTATGGGATTTTTTGATAAATTTATTTGAAAAATGTGCAATATCTCGAGATCGGTTCGTGCTAATGTTTTAAAGTTTATGCCAATCGTTTTTTAAGGAAAAATGTTATAAGAAATGTCTATTTTCGTAACTTTATTAAAGGTTTTGAGTTTTTGATGATTTTTTCAAAATTTAACGCAATTTAGGGGGGTTCTGAATATTCGATTGTGTTTAAAAACAGGCTTCTAGTATTCACGGATTGTAATTTTTGTACCAAATTTCATTCGAATCTCTCAATTCGTTCGTGAGATATCATCTCCACAGACTCACTGACGCACACACACAGACACAGACATCACCCCAAAAATGTTCGATTCGTGATTAGGGATGCTTGAAACGTGCTCTCCCGTCGAGAACTCAATTCGAATTTTCGACCCCGTCACAATACTTTCTTTATACATTATACTATGTATATAAGGAAAGTAAAAATCGAGGGGGGGGGGGGGGGTAGGGGGTTGAGTTCAGTAAGCTGTGAATTGGTGATCGCTTAATTTTGTACTATTTTGATTTCAATCTTTAGTTTATAAAAAATAAAGAAATAATTAACGCTAAATAAATATAAAAAATAAAGAAATAGTTGACGTTTGAATTTGTGACAACATATTTTAATAATAAGTTAAATAATATGTTATCTTAACTTGCGCAATAAATATGTTACATAAGAGATCAATTTATAGGGGTGATGAGACTCTATGGATCAGTTGATTTTAAATTACGATTCACTCTATCTGTTGTTTGTAAGAAGGAAAATTGATTGACGCTATTATGTACTATATACGGTTTAATACTTGCTCATTGATGTCACATGCAAGCGAGCAGCGTTTCGAAAAAAAAAGTTTTCTTCCCATTATATGGCGAAATTAAAATTTTCCAGCACGGTAATTTAATTTTGAAAAGAGGAGTTCAAAATCTATAAAAGCTCTTCAACCTCTTATCAAAGTTGGATATATATATATATATATATATATATAAATATATATATTTTATCCTTAATCTTGGTCTATAGTTACTCATTTGTAACAGATATGCTAGTGATGGGGTTTTTTGTACATACAGTAGTTTATGCGTAATTTTCGATTAAAATCTTTCAACTTTTATTTATTTATATATATATATATATATATATATATAAGATTAAAAATGCAAAATGATTTATAAAGGTGGAATGATTGTGTTAACAGGGTTGCAGTAAGGTCAAGGGGGATTGCGACCCCTTTTTCCTGGTTAGAAGCTAGCTTTGACTTCATGAAAACGCTCCCAGGGACTCTGCACGCCCGTAACAACAATCGAACATGTACGTGGGGATAAAATGTCCGAATCCCAGACAACATATAAAAAGGATCATGAAAACAATAAAATTGGAAATTTTACAAACCAACAATATATATATATATATATAATAATAGAAGTTTGAAAATCCAATGAACGAAAAGTAAGAAGATGTAACACGATAAACCTAATTTTTTAAAACACCCACAGAATAAAATATAATACAGCAAATCATCAATCAAATGGATAAAAAATACAAAACACAAGCTATCAAGTTACAGAAAATCAACCAAATTAAAAGGTATGGAAACAAAAAAGAAAAACTTAAACTAAATTCAACTATCTAACTGGCTTACAAAACAAAAGTTAAAATCAACTAATCCTCAAGCAAATGGAAAAAAAATAAATAAAATAAATATCGAATCAACAAGTCAATGAAAAATATATAATACAAAGGTATGGAATCGAAATAAGTATAACAAACGAAATCAAGCACAAACACCTTACACGTGGACGAGGCTCTAAGCCTAAATCATGAATTGTTAACCTCTACAAAAATCTAATCATGTCCAAGTTTTTTGTAGAAGCAAACACAAAAATGTATGTTTCTGAAGAAATAGATAGATTAAATCTATAAACTATTTCTACTTGGACGACATACATAAAGAAGGAATAAAAAAGAAAAAATGAATACCTGGATAAAGCACAGCGTATGTACAATCGATTCAATACAGGGAACACTGATAGAAGAGACCAGTGTTGCCATTCGTAAAGAAAAAATAAAAAACCATTTACTGTTGCCATTCATAAGAATTGAAAAACTGTGAAGCGAAATGTTAAGAAAAAGTATTAATATACAAAAAGAGCTACTAAAAAGAGGGGCAAATAATAGTAATGCTTAAGTGGTAAGTGAATGTAAAAAAAACAAAAAACAACAAGAGAATGGAGATGTCTTTTTTTTTTACATTCACTTACCACTTAAGCATTACTATTATTTGCCCCTCTTTTTAGTAGCTCTTTTTGTATATTAATACTTTTTCTTAACATTTCGCTTCACAGTTTTTCAATTCTTATGAATGGCAACAGTAAATGGTTTTTTATTTTTTCTTTACGAATGGCAACACTGGTCTCTTCTATCAGTGTTCCCTGTATTGAATCGATTGTACATACGCTGTGCTTTATCCAGGTATTCATTTTTTCTTTTTTATTCCTTCTTTATGTATGTCGTCCAAGTAGAAATAGTTTATAGATTTAATCTATCTATTTCTTCAGAAACATACATTTTTGTGTTTGCTTCTACAAAAAACTTGGACATGATTAGATTTTTGTAGAGGTTAACAATTCATGATTTAGGCTTAGAGCCTCGTCTACGTGTAAGGTGTTTGTGCTTGATTTCGTTTGTTATACTTATTTCGATTCCATACCTTTGTATTATATATTTTTCATTGACTTGTTGATTCGATATTTATTTTATTTATTTTTTTTCCATTTGCTTGAGGATTAGTTGATTTTAACTTTTGTTTTGTAAGCCAGTTAGATAGTTGAATTTAGTTTAAGTTTTTCTTTTTTGTTTCCATACCTTTTAATTTGGTTGATTTTCTGTAACTTGATAGCTTGTGTTTTGTATTTTTTATCCATTTGATTGATGATTTGCTGTATTATATTTTATTCTGTGGGTGTTTTAAAAAGTTAGGTTTATCGTGTTACATCTTCTTACTTTTCGTTCATTGGATTTTCAAACTTCTATTATTATTGAAATCATTTTATTTATGAGCTGCATTTGCGCAATAAATTAAATGTATTTTGCATTTTCAATCCATTTACTTAATAACTTTAAATCCTTTATTTAATAATATTTGCATAGTATCCTTCATATTTTAGTAAGCTATAGTATATATATATATATATATATATATATATATATATATATATATATATAAATTCTTGGTTTTGTCAGGTAGAAAAATATTATTATTATTATTTATTTATTTTAAATTTCTTATGCATTTATTTATATATTTTTGCTCAAAAGTACTAGGGATTCGTATATTATACTTATAGTATTACATTTTATTCGAATCGCCTAATTTATTCGAGAAATGTCGCGGTAACCCCACCCCCAACCCAAAATATCGAATTCAGTTAAAAGTTGATTCAAAAGTTAAATTCATTTCTATAAATAATACATACGGCATTCTCTTAACAACATTCTTCCGTCACATGCTGTCAAAGTATTGTGACTGTGCTACTTTTTCAACAGGGAAAGGGCGGCTTTACTAAACGGGAAATTCTTGTAATGTGTGCGAAGAAAGTTTTGGAATTAAACTGTGGAAAGCTGTTGTTCGTGGTTCATGATGAGTGTTCTTTTCTAGTAGAACGTCCGAGACAGAAGTTGCACGATAAATGGATTGGGATGCGAGAGGAATTTGAGACGAAGGTGAATTAAAAAAGTCTGAAACTTTTTTGGCGATCATGGGCTATCGGATTCTCGCTAAGGATTAGTGCTAAATGTTATTATAGAGAAATTATCCGGATTTTATTGACTTGTGAGAAATTTGAGAGATACTTATCGCTTGAGCTCAAATTTGGGTTGCCGCCCGTTTGGGTGCAAATTATCGTGCTTATTTGTAAAGCGCTTTATATTTCTGAATAACTTTTTTTTTCAATAATTTACATATTTAAATATTAAAATACTTTAGAAAATCAGTTTCCTTCTTCAGGATAAAAAGACACTTCAAAAAAATTAAGAAATGATTCTTTGGGCAGAAAATTGCATATGTGCACGTATGCAACTTTCACATATGAAAGAATTGCTAAAAAGAAATTAGAAAAAATAGATGGATAGTAAAAACTAAGGAGGCATGTAAACGAACAGCAAAAGGATTAAAATACTTGCTCAGGGAATATGACTATGAATTCAAAGTGCCTTATGGTGAATAAGAAAACAACCGGTTTTGTAAACTACATGAACAAAAATTAGCGACTAATTAAAGAGGAAACATGAGCGCAATATATTTTTTATTTCTTTCGATATAAACCGTCCGACCTACACGAAGGTGTAAGGTAACTGTTTGAATGGCCGGTGGAGAGTCACACAATTTAGATTAGAACCTAATGGGGATGGCAACCACGGGACCGTACCCTCCTTCTTCTGACCCATCACTTCTCAGAAGAACTTTCGGTGCTACAGATGTATTGTGTCCATACTTTGCGTAGATACGGCGATAGTTTTGAGCGACGTCGAAGATCGAACTCGGGTACTCCTTGTGCGATTATTTCGCAATAACCTCTATTCCAACTCTGCGTACAATATATTGTAAAAATACCGTGAATAAAATACTAGGAAATAATGTCGTATATATTAGGCTATAATAATATGTAGACCAGTATGCATATGTGTTGTTGTTGTTGAGACCCAGACCGTCCGACCTACCAGAAAGGTGTAAGGTAACTGTTTGGACGGCCGGGAAGTGCCACCCAATTTAGACCGGAACCCAGTGGGGGAGGCATACACAGGGACCGTACCCTCCTTCCCCTACCACCAACCTCTCGGAAGGACTTACGGACCCACATGTTTAACGTGATCGTACTCCGCGTGAACACGGCGGCAGTTTTGGCAGTGGCTGGAACCGAACCCGGGCCAACCGAGTGCAACTCCAGTGCGCTAACCAATGGGCTACCGCGCCCAGTATGCATATGTGTGTATAATTTGTAGATTAGTATGCATATGTGTGTATAATATGTAGACCAGTATGCATATGTGTCGAAAACCCAGATCACACGACCAACCCAAAGTAATTTGTAGACTAGTATACGTATGTGTCTATAATTTGTAGACTAGTATGCATATGTGTTGATAATATGTAGACCAGTATACATATGTGTTGTTGTTGTTGAGACCCAGACCGTCCGACAGTATGCATATGTGTTGAAGACCCAGACCACACGACTAACCCTAAGACATATAGCTGCTTAATGTGTTGCCGGAGTATGCATATGTGTGTATAATTTGTAAATTAGTATGCATATATGTGCATAATATGTAGACCAGTATGCATATGTGTGTATAATATGTAGACCAGTATGCATATGTGTGTATAATTTGTAGACTAGTATGCGTATATGTGTATAATTTGTAGACTAATAGGCATATGTGTGTATAATTTGTAGACTAATATGCATATCATGTGGATAATAACCGGAAATTTTGTAATTACTAGTACGAAAACATTTATTTGGGACTTCAACGATTTGTTAAGAATGCAGATGGTAAATAGGATCCCAGATCCTAGAACAATATTCTGAAATATATTTAACAAAAGTATTATAAAGACAAATAATAGTCTTAGCCCTGACAAGAGCATGAGATCGTCTTAAGGGGAAGACACGTCTTCGGTGGGCTCTTTTAACAATGTTATCAATATGCCTTTGAAAGTTAAGTGAATCGTCAAAAGTGACACCTACATCAATAAAACGAGTATACATCCATCTAAAGGAAAATTGTTTGAAAGGTAGTCATATTTGTGGACATTATAGACGTTAGCAATAATCATAATCAATAGTATCATTAATGTATAATTTAAAGCCAAAAATATCGCGCTGTGCATCTTGAACATCTTTATTCCTCAATGAAAGGAGTAAAGTCATTCCATAGTGTTTGAAAAGTCATGTGCCGCCCACATTAGATCTTTACTTTCCCTAGGGAAAATAGTGTGACTGCAGTTTTCGACAGAAGAGCCCATTTCAACCATTCATGAATTCGAATCGAACGTTTTTGAGATGAAATCTGTGTGTGTCTCTAATAAGTCTGTCGACGCGAGTCTCACAAACGAATGGAAAGTGTCGTACGACATTTGGTGCAACCATTACAATCGGGGAATACTGGAAGCATATTGATTTTAAATGTAATCGAATATTCGAAAGACACCCCCCCCCCTCACACACACACATTCGAATAAAATTCTAAAAATATCATTAAATTTAGAATCTTTAAAAATTTTTACGTAAATGATCGTTTCTTGTGTAATTTTTTATTAGAAAACGAATGAAATTAACTTTAGAAAGCTAGCATAAACCGTTCTTGAGATTTTGTACGTTTTTTAATAAATTTATCAGTAATTTTGCATAGATTTAAAAGTATCAACTATCATGAGATATGTTCATTTTCATGCAACATCGTGCGACAAATTTGGTAACATCATTCTCTTGGATCTAGTTCGTTTCATTCAAGAGAGAAGATACTTGTATAATAGTTTTGCATTGACTAACAATTGGCCGCCATTTATATACACTCTTTTGTTAAAAAAAAACGAAGCATTCCTAAAAAATAATCCGATCATCTAGAAATTCCGCATGCAAATTCTTTATACCAAGTATGCAAATGATTAAATTTGCAAGGCAAATGAGTGTTAACTTCGATCATAGGGTGCGTTTCTACTGCGCAACTAGCATCCTTAAAAAAGGTGAAAAATGTGGACGGTTTATCTTTGCTCGTTATCTGCGTTGCAGTTCCGTGGAGACACAACCAATAATGCCGTTATGACGTTGCCGAAGACCTTATAAGCAATTAGATGAGTTTGAACATGGTCGTATAGTCGGGATGCGTGAAGCTGGCTGGCTATACCGAACAATAGACCGCCACCTTCACGGAACGGACACTGTTCAAAGGTGCTGGCAGCAGTGGTTGCAGCAATGGTTGCTGAACTCATCGGCGGAATGACGACTCTGGAAGGCCAAGGTGCACGAATGCGAGTTAAGATCGGATGATTGTGCGACAGGCCCGAACTGGCCCAACAGCATCACTGTCCGCCATCCAACGTGCTACACCTCTTCCATACCATAATGGAAATGAACCTCTTCCATAATAAATGAACCTCTTCCATACCATAATCATTGTAAATCTCTTCAATATGTTAGTACACCTTCTGTTCAATCATTTCCAACCATTTTCATCCACATTGACCTATCATTTGGTATAATTATCATCATCATATCATACTTCATCATCATATGTAAATTTTTGGAAAAACTGCCATCAAAATATTCTTCATATTCTTATGTAATTCCAGGGAAAACTTTCATCCTTTTCCCATTCTGGTTATACCTGAATTTATTACTCCTGTATTTTTTGTGCACTCTGTGTTTTAATTGTGTTGTTCTATGTGTTATAAGTATCTGTGTAGTTTTCTGTGTTCCTGTGATGTGATTCATTTTAATATATGTACTGTAATCTCTTGAATCAAAAAATAAAGTTCCCGGCCACACATCTTGCTACCATAAGCCTTCGGGTTGGTCGTGTGGTCTGGGTTTTCAACACTCAACCTCTTCCATACCACCAGTGGTACCTTCCACTATCTCACGGCGCTTGGCTGAGGTGGGGTTACGCTCACGGTGGTCTTTAAGACGTTTGTCCATAACCCCACAACATCAACAGAGTCGTTTGGAGTGGTGTCGTAACCAAGCATCATGGCTGTCAACAGACTGGCATTACACAGTGTTCAGCGATGAATCTTCAGTCGTTTCTTCTCTTCGCTTCAGTCTTTCAGTAGATAACCATCGGGCACCAGGGCCAACGGTCCCTATTAGCCTTTGTTTTACACAGGCACACAGCCGTTACCTTACACCTTTCTGGTAGGTCGGACGGTCTGGGTCTCAACAACAACAACAACAACAACAACAGGCACACAGCCATTACCCCTGGTGTGATGGTGTGGGGGTGCTATCTCTTACGACAGCAGATCGCCGCTAATCATCCTGCGTACAACTTTAACAGCTCAACAATATGTTGATGAAATCCTGCGGTCGTTTGCGTTACCCTTCATGGCACGTCATTCTGGGGCCATTTTCCAACAAGATAATGCCACGCCACATACGGCTCGCATATCTGTGGACTGTTTCCGTGCTGTTGATACTGTTCCTTGGCCAGCAAGGTCACCAGACCTTTTGCTAATCGAGCATGTATGGGACATGCCAGATTCGGGCACCCCGAAATGTAGCAGAACTGGAGCAACAATTGAGGAATGCCTGGCAGAATGTATCTCAGGATGACATTAGGAAACTTTATCACTCCTTACATAGACTATACAAGCATGAATTTCCGCCCAGAGGGGTTTCACCGTTACTGATTTGACAATTCAATGTGCAATTGCTAACCACTGATGTGTCCTGCGGCTTTGATTTTGTGATCATTTCATTACCTGTGTATGTGCTGTACGTATATTTAATATCAATAAAAAGAGTCACTTTCTTCACGGTACTTCTTCTTTTTTTCAAAAGAGTGCATAAGGAAATCTCTTTTCTCGATCTGTATGTAACCTTAGCGATCCATTTGGGGACTCCTTTAGCGAAATATCGCCAACTTCGCGATATGTCTCTCCAGATATACGATAATATAAATAGAATTGCAAAAATGACGCTGAATTAACGGAAATCACGCCAAATTGATGAATTCGTTATTAAAATATTTTAACATATGATCTCTATTGCCTTTTGCGAATGCAATCCATATTGATCGTCGTGAATTTAGAGTTGCGCGAAATATAAGTCAGTTGGGTACTCCGAAATAATTTTACATGTGGTCATTTGGAAAACTGCCTAATGTACAATTCAACATTAAAAGCATTGTGCGTAGATCTTATGCATCATTTTTTCACTGTAAAAGAAGTAAATTCATTGCACTATATAGAAAAGGTCCTGTGCTGCCCATATCAGGTTTTTTTAGGGGTGGGAGGGGGGTGATACTACGGTTTTTTGTACACATATGTTCTTAACTTGTAGAACGTCCAAGGCAGAAGTTTCATGAAAAATGGAACCGAATTTGAGACGGAGTCGATTTCAAAAATCTTCGGAATATTTTTGGGGCGCTCTTGAGACCTGCGTTGATCGCTGCCGTCGAATTTGGTGATCGGGAAATAATGCGAGCGAAGGTTCGAATTCCACTGATTTATGGGCGCTTTGAGAGATTGTTATCGGTCGGGTGAGCTGGAAGGGATTGTTATAAATTTCAGATGCAACTGCTCTCGTTTTACAAATTTATGCAAATGCATCGCGGATGAATAATGGCGTAAAAATTGATTTCTTCAGGTGGGAATCATTTTTTTTTTATTTTCTCGTACTGCTGGATAGAGATCTGATTGTTTGCTCGAAAATGATCGATAATTCAGGACTTTCGATAATGAACAATAAATTATCATTTCAGACGTAATTTTTATTAGTAACAAATGATACAAACCTTAAAACGCTAGCATGAAAACGTTCTCGAGATATTGCGCGATTTAAGAATGAATTATTGAAAAATCATTAAAAGAAATTAGGAAATTCAATACTGTTGAATAAATAATCATTTCACACATAATTTTTTTATTAGAAAATGAATGATGAAAACTTTAGAACATTAGCATGGACCGTATTGCATATTTTTCAAATAAATATATAAAGAAAATTACATAAAATTTAAAAAAAGTATTAAGTATCATCCAATAGGTTTATTTTCCGTATGTAACTACTATGTAACATATATATGTCAACATCATTTTCGTGGATCTAGAACCATTCACGAGAGAAGATATTTTTTGTAATTGCTTTATATTTTGACTCAAGAATTCGCAAATAGTCATTTATTTCAAAGCATATTAATTAAATGTCAATAGTATTTTATTGAGGATTTTGCACGTCAGCATGAATAAGTCACTCTGTTTGGACTAACAAATTAGTCGCCAAAAGAGGCCAATTTTAATTCAATTAATTCAATCACATTATGCCGTGAATTTTGCACGTCATAATTTCGAAATGAAATTAACTGAAGTGTGGCTCAACTCAACTTTTTCATACCAGATTTCGTTTTCTTGTTTTTCTTCAAATTTTATAACATTTGAAAAATCGGTATAGTGGGTCCAAATTATTACAAGCATAAGGTGTTACCCTCCACTTTAAAGGGGCTTGAAAAAATCTTTCGATTGATGGCATTCTTGACAATGTATCCCCCCCCCCGGCCTGGGGGGAACTTGCCTCCCAAGGGGGCTAATAATGTCACGTACATAAAAAAATGTATCGCATCTATTTTTCACAACAATGATTGAAATTATTAAGTCTTGTAATCATTGTACCATAAATAAACCCCATTTTATGCATGGTTTATGTCAAATTTTGCTCTATGCTGCCATGTTAAAAAAAATATAAAATTTCGAATCAATTTCAAAGTTTTCGCTCGAATTAAAAAATAAAATCTACCTAGTTCTAGTTTTTTTTTTTTTTTCCTTTGTTAACAAAGCCGGATATAAAATTTAGTGAAAATCCATTAACATTTGTGGCTGCTATAGTGTACACAAGAAATCGACCACAGACATCAGAAAAACAGACAGACATCACTCCAGAAATAGCCGAAACGTGTTCGGGAGGTTTTGAAACATATATTGGCATCAAAATCTGGAATTCGAAAATTTTCCTGAAAACAATACTTTAAACTATATTACATAATATGAGAAAGTAAAAATTTAAGTCATTGCGTCATGTAGAGAAAGCTATGTATTATTGCCTACACCAATTTCTTTCTCCAAATATATTTATGTACTTCATTCTAAAATAGATGCATGTATAGTTTCAAGGGATCCATTAAAATTAATTCTAATTTATTTTCTAAAAAACGCAGTCAGAGAATACACAGTATAATTTATTGTCCATAAACAACTACGAAAATATGCCATCATACAGCGGATTTCTTTTTTCTCTAGTTAAAAAACACAAGTATGTATTTTTCTTTTTTCATTTCAGTCGTTTTCTAACTCTCAAAGAAAGAAGTTAATCCTTTTTCTCTATCTCAGAACACTTAACAGACATTATCATTAACACTTCAAGAGTCTAATGGCATTTTTTCCGACCCATTTCTAAAATCGTCTGCCCGACTGGAAGAACTATTTATTTAGAAGGAGAAAATAACACCTTAACTCGAAAACAAGGCGTAAAGGAAGAAAAAGAAATACTTCGTTTAAGGTAGGGAAGTAAAAATAGTAAAATTCAGTTCGGAATTAAAAGGTGTGTTACTAGTTATGTTAAAATATGTTGATTAATCGTAGTGCCATTGTAGCGTTAATATTCTGTAGAAGACCGTAACGTTGTAATGGTTATATATAATGTGTGAAAATGGATGTTTTTTTTTAAAAACTTATAATGCGAAAAATAAATATTTCATTTGCGGACTACCAAATAATATTTTGGTTATAATAATGCGGTTTAATTTAAAAAGAACTTATTTCCCAGCCGATGAAGCCACCGATTTTTGTTTGTACAAACAACGTTTTATTCATTTAGAAACTGAGAGGAATATTTTCCCTTCTCTATTTGTAGTAGATAGCGCTCTGTCAGGACTGAACCAACGAGCTTGTAAAGGTGGTGAAATGATCACGCAGGAATTTTTTGATAAAAACAACACGTTTATTCTTAAAACTGTAGAAAATCATAAAATAAACACCAATTAACGCAATTTACAAATAATAAATCATAATATACATGGTCAACCCAACCTTTCTAGCGCCGGCTGCAGCCACATACGCCACGTTCTAACTCGTGCTTCGCATTTTAAGAACCTGGTTGCCAGCTCCCCCCCCCCCCTGTCGTCCTCAATCTGCGCGGCTGATATTTAAATTTAAACACTTCTTTCCCCGGGGAAAACACTGCTTGTAAAATAAGAAGTCGAAAATAGAAATTGTTAATCCTTACAAGCTTAGGCCTGCCCCCACTAGCAGGGTGTATTTCTCTTAGACGGTTTCGAGGTTGGGCTTAGGCTTAGTTTTAATTTTTAAACAAAATTTTTCCCAGGAAAAATAATGGCTCAGGTATGCCAACCCGTCTAACAAACACTTTACGAAACTTCTGTTTTCTACTGAAAACGAAATAAAAAATCAATCACTTCAGCTATGGAAAAAAAGAAAACCATACAGTCTCAGGAGTGCTAAAAATCACACAATAGCTCAATATCTTAAAGGTATTTTATTTGCTTAGAAATACCCGAATGGTTCGATTATTACTTTGGATAACTCCCTACATACCTTCGCAAATATGACTTATGCCTTAATTTCCCAAGAGTAGAAAAGATTACATCAGTGCTTTTATTTCGATTGTTATATACCAACCGGAAGCCAATCACGATACATGAAAGGGGGAAAGGGAAAAGTCTTGGGTTGATTTGTGTTTTACAAATTTGTTTACTTAAATTAGAGTTAAATATTAAGAAATCAGCATCACGTGACTTTCTCTACACATTGCGGGAGTTCTGTTAGATTTAGATAAATTTTCTTCTCGAGTTCGGTAGTAACCGTATTTGCGACAAAATTAACTTACAGAGGTTAGGTAAAACTGTATTATCTGCTTATATAGTGTTCCTAAAAAATTGTAAGGAAAGGGCCATGACATGAGTGTATCCATTAGGTTTATATATAGTAAAGTGATAATGCCCAATCGAATAAAAGGGATTGCAGCGCTCCCAACGAAAAATGTAAAAAGTTAGGATTACGACAAAACTTGATAAACGAAAACAGCCAATCACGAAATTGTAAAGTATTGTATAATGAAAAGGAATTGACCCTAGAAGCAAACGAAACGCGTATACGGAAAACCATAAATACATATGAATAAGTTGTGTCATTAGGTCCTCTAACTCGATGACACCTACAATGCTTATCAAAATGAGCGGACATATTCTTTCTCGAATTCAAATATGCATTGTCTGCGATAGAGAGCATTTTAAACATGCGATGTACTAGATTTTTGATCATGTAATTGTTATTTATTGTATTATTCCTGAATACGACAGGCACTCACTAATATCCTTATTGAGTCAAAATAAATCGGCCTAAATAATTAAATCCTAAAATTTTGTTCTACTAAATCAATGGTTTGAGTTATTGATAATTAAAACCTAAAGTTTTGTTGTATTAAATTAACGGCTTGAGTTACATATAATGCTATTAGAAATTAACACTTAAAATTTTATTGTATTAAATTAATGGTTTGAGTTCAAATCAACTGATTCCCATAATTAAAATTCAGACTTATGTTCATGTTATTTCATATTTCATTAAAAATATTCCTAATTAATGTCTAAAAGCGAGTTTTGTTACAATGGAAACCAGCTCAGTCAACGCACAGATAATGGAAGTATGAAGAACAAGAAAGATCAATCATGTATAAAGCATTGATTATGAAACACTTTCCAACTACAATGCAATTAAACATCTCTAAAATGCGATACATTCAGCAGTAATATTTTTTAAATTATCACAATACTACATTAATTTATTATATTTGAAAACTTAAAACTTCATCGAAAAAAATGAACTTAATTCAAATGACGTCATTGAAATATAAATTGCCTGGTTTAAACATCTCTAAAATGCAATACATTCCTCGGGAATATATTTAAAATTATCATAATACTACAATAATTTATTATATTTGAAAACTTCATCGAAAACAAATAAACTTTATTCAAATGATGTCATCGAAATATAAATCGCCTCTATATAAGAGCAGCATTTCATTCATAAACATCTTTCCATTCCTTTCATTCATCACAATACTATAATAATTTATTTATTTAAAAACTTAAAACCATGGAGGTACAATTAATTTAACTCTATGCTTAAAACTTCATCGAAAAAATCGTCTGCTTCTCCATGTAAAATCAATGAATGTTTCATTCATATCAGCTATTTTGCAAACTCCAGAGCTAGATTATTTTGCGTTAAAGAAATTCAGCAATTCTTATACAACTCATCCTACATCTTTATTTGTTTACATTCTCCATAAGTGAAAATTAGGCTTCGTTGTAGAAATAATAAAAATGTGATGATCATTTAAACTCATATATTGTAATTGGGTTGTTTTAGAATGTAGATGCACAAAATTTAAACAAAAATAAAGCGGTTTTAGGACAGATACAACACTAAATATGAATTAAAAAGAACATTAAAAATCACGATTTTGACACAAGATGGGCGACATTGATCATTTAAACTCAAATATATTGTGATTGCGTTGTTTCAAAATATAGATGCACAGAAATAAAGCAAAAATAAAGCGGTTTTAGGACGGATACAACACTCAATATAAATTAAAAATAACTTTAAAATATACGATTTTGACACAAGATGGATGCCATACATTTTTTTGAAGTGGGTCACGTGATCTCTCCATATAATGGTCATGTGATCGCTCCATATAAAAGGTGTAATTATTATTTAAATTTTTATTTAAAAAACTACTGAATATATTTTGCTGAATTTTTTTTTATATATTTTATGGGATAATTTAAATATTTTCTAAAATTTTCAAAGCAATTTGTGAAATTTAAATCCGCTTAAAAAATGTTTGAAAAATTAGGTCCCATAGGGCTCAATGTATTTCATTTTTTCAACCCGTGTTCAATCCAAAACTAATTGGGTGATATTATTCATTTATATTCCCATAGGTCCCACAAACCGTCTGAATAACATACTAAAATTTCATTTTGATAAAGTCATTTTTACGCCAGTTATCGTGCTAACGGACAGACAGACAGACAGAATGAACGAAGTCACAAACACTTTTCAACTATGTTGTAAAGTGTTAAAAAACTGAGCAATTAATCAGTCATAGCGGAAATAAAGTATTCAAGTTAGGCTTGCCTTGAGTGAAGTAATCGGAAAGTTATCAAATTTTAATTCCTGGTTAACCAGAAATGTTTTCTATCGATTAACCGGTTAAACAAATTATTCCGTATATTTAGAATCAATATAAAAAGAATTAGACTCACTAACGTGAGAGGTATTCTCTACCTATAAGCTACGAGAATATCATGTAAGAGTTCTATAACTTGGGACATAAACGTCACATGTTTGTGAAGTGGAATTTATTTATTTATTTTTTTTTTTTTTGCCAAAAGCAAGTATACCAAAAGCAATCGAAACCTAAAATAGTATTTAACCCTATCTTCACGATTGCAAAAAATTGTTTAATTCGAAATCGTTTGATCTGATTTACTAAATGAAATAATTTATCTGATAAATAAAAATTCTGTTAGACATAACCTACAAGGTTAAATAAAGTTATCAGCTGATTAAAAAAAAGAAATCTGATGTGGGCAACACATGACTTTCCTTATATAATATAATGAATTTACTACTTTTACAGTAAAAAAATAGGTTTTTCTTATAGTAGATACTAATATTCTTTCCAAGATATTGAATTTTCGACAATTAGTCGTCATTTTCATTGATTTAGCGTCATTTTTATCCATTTGGCGAGATTTTCGTTAATTTGGCAACATTCCAAAAAGTGGCGACATTCAAAAGTTGGCGACATTCCGCCAAATTCGTCGCCAAAATCTCGCCAAACGTTATGGACGAAGAAATAAGTTGTTCTTACAGCAGATAAATGAGTATTGGCGTTCAAATACAAAAGTATTATTCAAAGTATCTTTTTTCATGAATGGAACGCGCTAGATCCACGAGAATGATGTCACCCAATTTATCGCATGGTATTACATATGAAAAGTGAACATGTTTCTCAATAGGAAATATTTTTTTTTCATTTTATATGACTTTTTGATAATTTTTTTGAAAAATGTGCAATATCTCGAGAACGGTTCATGTTAGCGTTCAAAAGTTTATGTCAATTGTTTTCTAATGAAAAATTACATAAGAAATGTCTATTTGCGTAACTTTATTAGTGGTTTTGATTTTTTGACGATATTTTCAAAATTTCATTCGAAAATTTAAGGGGTTTCAGAACATTCGATTACGTATAAAAACAATAGGCTTCCAGTGTTTACGGATTGTGATTTTTGTACCAAATATGGCTCGAATCGGTCCATTCGTTCGTCAGTTATCGTCTCCACAGTCTCACTGACACACATACACATACTGTTACACACACACACACACACACACATACATCACTTCAAAAATGTTTGATTCGTGATCAGGGATGCTTGAAACGTGCTCTCCCGTCGAAAACTCGAATTCGAATTTTCAACCCGTCGCAATACTTTCCTTATACATTATGTATATAAGGAAAGTAATAATAATAATCTTCTTCGGGATAAATGGGTCAAAGAACCAGTATCAGCAAAGGGAATAACGCATGTGTCAGGTAATATTTGTAGTTCGGAAATCTCGGAAACGTAATCCTTGTTAAATGATAATTTTAAAAGAATGAAAGAGAAAACCCAGGAGGAAGGAGAAATAACAGTTAAAGGATTCAAACTACTTTCTTGAGGTTTATTCGCTAAGAAAGTATTTTGAATCATTTTATTATAATTTCTCCTTCCTCCTAGATTTCCCTTTCATTCTTTTAAAATTCCCTTTCTTTCATCCATGGATAGGAGCGAACAGCAGGGCATCGGAGTAGGGGTCACGTGCTCCTTCGCAGATATAGAAAGATATACGTCTATATATTTTCCGAATAGAACCCGTCCTATATATATATCTATGATCCTCTTGAACAGGAAACCCGTAATAAATATGTAATTTTTCGTCTCATACGGAGTGTTATGAATTTGCTAGTTATTAGGGTTTGTGTATTTGTAATTATAGATTTTTACTTACCCTTACGATATATGGTAATGTATAGGAAAATTATTGATATCGTGTCGAAAATCGCAACTCGAGTTTTTGACGGATTTAGATGTTTTGGGACCTCTAGAACATGAAAAAACTATTTCTAACGTGATGTCTATGAGTGTGTGTCTGTGTGTGCAATGTATGTATCCGCTCTAACTCAAAAACTAATTGACCCAATTTCATAGAATTTGGTAGGTAAGCCGCTTGTGGATTACTCTGGTGTTGATTAGATTCTTATACGATTCAAGAAAGAAAGAGCCTGATTGTTTTTGCGAAATGGCCCGCAAAAATTGTCAAAATCTAAAATAAAAGACTATTAAATGTATTTATTAAATGCTTGCTTTATACGTAATTTTTCGCAATGAAAAGATTAAGACCAACTCAATTACACTAGGACTAGCCGTTCTCGAGATATTTAAGATTTTTTTTTCGCATTTTTGCTATTAACTGTTTTAGCACGACGTCTTTGTGTGTGTGTGTGTGGTGTGTGTGTGTGTGTGGTGTGTGTGTGTGTGCGTGTGTGTGTGTGTGTGTGATGTCTGTCTGTGTAATGTATGTATACACTCTAACTCAAAACTACTGGACCAAATTTCATAACAATTTGTAGGTAAGTCACTTGTGGGTGACCCTGGTGCTGATTAGATTTTGGTATGATCCGGGATAAAAGAACTTCCCCCCTTCTTTTTACGAAATGTCTCGAAAAAATCGCATGTATCCAAATATCTCGCATGCATATAAATATCGAAATCCTATAATCGCATGTATATAAATATCGAAATCCTATAATCGCATGTATATAAATATCAAAATCCTATAATCGCATGTATCCAAATATCGAAAAAATCGCATGTATCCATATTTCATATCTCTATATGAAAAATTAATTGACCTAATTTCAGAAAATTTGGTAGGTAAGTCACTTGTGGGTTACCCTGGTGCTGATTAGATTTTGGTACGATTCGGAAAAGAAGGAACCTGCCTTTTTTATGAAATGGCAGGCAAAAATAGTCAAAATGTAAAATAAAAAACTACGTATGCTCAAATGTATCCATTAAATGCTTGTTTTATACATAATTTTTGACTGTGAAAAGAATACGATTAGGCCCATTACTCTAGGATTAACCTACTTTGAGATATTTTAGTTCTTTTTGCATTTTTGCTTCGCTTCCTTTGTAAATGCGCCCCGTTACTAAATGAAAACGAAAATTGAGTTAAAAGTGCCAATTTGGCGTCATTTCAAATAATGATGCGTGCTGTTTTGTGCCATTAAACTCAATTTAATGAAACTATTGCGGCACTTCTCCAGCGATTTGCGGAAAGACT
This sequence comes from Amaurobius ferox, assembly GCA_951213105.1. NCBI lineage: Eukaryota > Metazoa > Arthropoda > Arachnida > Araneae > Amaurobiidae > Amaurobius > Amaurobius ferox. The sequence goes on from OX578151.1 coordinate 50,361,324, forward strand.
CCAGATCAAGTGCTTAGCATAAAACTCACACAGCTTCATGATCTCCAGAGACTCTGTTTTGCATGTGACGCATGCGCAAAGCCTCTGCACTGGCATATAAAAGCCAGCCCCAGAACATTCTCATCAGCGATACGGACATTCGTATTCGGATGACTACGTTCACGCGCGTTACGATACAGCGCAATGCTATGTAAATAACTTGTAACTATTTAATATTAACTTAAAACTATTTAAGTCAGGTGCTGCCCACATCAGATTTTTACTTTCCTTATATACATAATGTATAAGAAAAGTGTTGTGACGGGGTCGAAAATTCGAATTCGAGTTTTCGACGGGAGAGCACGTTTCAAGCATCGCTGATCACGAATCAAACATTTTTGAGGTGATGTCTCTCTGTGTGTGTGGGTGTCAGTGAGTCTGTGGAGACGATATCTCACGAATGAATGGAGCGATTTGAATGAAATTTGATACACAAATACTGGAATACTCCGTGAATACTGGAAGCCTATTGTTTTTAAACGCAATCGAATGTTTAGAACCACCCTAAATTTTCAAATGGAATTTTGAAAAAATCATCAAAAAATCAAAACCTTTAATAAAGTTACGCAAATAAACTTTTCTTATGCAATTTTTCCTTAGAAAACGATTGACATAAACTTTAGAACGCTAGCATGAACCGTTCTCGAGATATAGCACATTTTTCAAGTAAATTTATCAAAAAATCCCATAAATAGAAAAAAAATATATTAACCGTTGAATAATTTATGTCTCCGTCCATAACGCTTGGCGAGGTTTTGGCGACGAATTTGGCGGAATGTCGCCAACTTGGAGACTTTTTAAAATGTTACCAGAGAGATTAACGAAAATCTCGCCAAATGAATAAAAATGACGCTAAATCAATGAAAATGACGACTCATTGACGAAAATTCAGTATCTTGGAAAGACTATAAGTATCTACTATAAGAATAACGTATTATATAAGAATATCTACTTTCCCTGCAATACATTGTAATGTATAGGGAAAATATTGGAATCATGCCGAATATCGCAACTCGAGTTTTCGACGGATCTACACGTTTCGAGACCTCTAGAGTACGAGAAAACTATTTTTAGCGTGACGTCTGTGTGTGTGTCTGTCTGTGCAGATTTTGTATCCACTCTAACTAAAAAAGTAATTGACCGAATTTCATAAAATTTGGTAGGTATGTCACTTGTGGACGAATCTGGTGCTGTTTAGTTTTGGGTTCGATTCGGGATAAAAGATCCCGCCTTTTTTTGCGAAATGGCCCCCAAATGCTTGTATCCACTCTAGCTGAAAAACTAATGGACCGAATTCCACAAAATTTGGTAGGTAAATCACTTCTGGGACACCCTGGTGCTGATTAGATTTTGGTATGATTCGAAAAAAATAACCTGCCTTTTTTTGCAAAATGGCTTGCAAAAATCGCCAAAATCTAAAATAAAAATCTACGTATGCTCAAATATATCCATGAAATGCTTGTTTAATACGTAATTTTTAACGAAGAAAAGAATAAGACCAACCCCATTACACTAGGGCTAGTCGTTCTTGAGATATTTTAGTTTTTTCGTGTTTTCTCTACGCCACCTTTGAAAATAAGTCCAGTTATCAAATGAGAACGAAAATTGAATTAAATGTAACTAAAATAAAGAGAACGTGAATATAAGTCTGCAGGGAAAGTCATGTGCTGCCCACATCAGATTTTTTTTTAATGTAAAAGTAATAAATTCATTGTATTATATAAGGGAAGTCATGTGCTGCCCACATCAGATTTATTTATGTTGTAGTATTATCCAATGTCGTGAGTATTTTTTTTTGGGGGGGGGGGGGGGGGAGGGGGGTGCACCGTATGTTATCGGATAGTCATTTCTAAAAATTTTTTAAACGAATTTCTGGATTTAAGCTTAAAATTTGACGATATGAAAGAAATGTAAAATTGTAGAGGATGGCAGATTATTTAAGTGATAAGTGGATCCCAAAATACTTCACAGAATACTTTACAGAAAATACAGGTATTTGTCTTATTTGTTAGAAATCGATTAGCCAGTTAAAGAATTTCAATCTTTATTTGAACCTCAAAAACTATTACTATAACTCTGCTACTGTTTTAGCAAAATGGCCAGATTTTTTTTCCCTTAACAGTGAAAACAGAAAACGGAATACCGAATGGCATTGCTAGGTATTTTAATATTACTTTACGTGGCAAGAAAGAGCGAAAGAGAAAAACAGAAGAAGGGACTTAATATAAAACAAGCCCCATTTCATCGCAGACGATTTTCCTTCATCGACTTTTATAACTGCAATTGGAATGAGAATGGCTAATAATGGAAGTCCCATCTTTTCCATAGGTGCTAGAAAAAGTAGTTTTTTCTTCCTTTTTTATATTTTTTTCGTGTGAAAGGGAAATAATATTAATTTTGACTTAAATAAAATCTATGGTATGGGGGTATCCAGCCGAAATCTTAGCGTTACGTAAAATGTAAACACTTTTGCTGCTCGCATCTCCTAACCTAATAGACATAAATATAAACAATCTATACTTGTTTTGGCAGAAAGGGTTAAACTTTATGAATATACAAAAAATAATCTCACTTATTTACTATTTTGAACTTTTTTCTTGGGAAATTTTTTTTGTTTGTTTGTTAGAGCTGGGTTTTGCTTCACTTTTAATTCTTTCACTCCAGATATCTTATAAACTACAAAAGATGTAAACAGTAAGCGACAGAAATGTTCAGTAGAGAAAACAGTTTCTAGATCACTAATTTGTTTTTACAAAGCTCTTATAGTTTTCGAGCAATCGTCTTGTCAAGTTGAAAGTGATTTATTGCTCAGGCCGTCCAGCTCATCCAAAGGGTGTAGAGCAGTTACAAGGGACGGTCGAAGTTGAAGATGATTGAAAATTTTCCGTTTCTAAAATTTGCAATGATTATATCGAAAAGTAAAATTGCTGGCTTCAATTAATAAGGAAGTAATTTATAGCTCTTTAAAAGCCCTACAAGGATATATAATTCGATTTTTGAGTCGGATTATTCGTTTTCGAAATCCACAATATTAAAATGTGTTCTATCATTGGTATATATCTATATATCTGTCGTCTCCTATTCTAAATCCCCTAGCCTAGAAGGTCGCTGGTTTTTTTTTATGTAACTAAGAATTAGGGAACGTGCACAACATTAAAAAAATTCAATTGATTTTTAAATAATTTCAAAAATATCTTTTCGGAAAAATCTCTCTTCTAATTCAAAAATCAAGTAAAACTCTTGATTACTTTTAATAGAAGCCAGATAACTTTACCGTGTACTCTATAAGCACGATTTTCAAAAACCAACCATACAGATTTTTAAAAACGAGTAAAATTAGTTATTTAAATATTTTCGACTATTCTCCGTATTGCTCATATTCAAATTGTCTCCGAAGAATGACTTTTCGCGGTAAGTTTGCGGTAAATTCGTTATCGCGAATCCTTATTCATTAGATCTGAAAAACATGCAACATATTTGTCACTTCATTTGTTATTTTTAAAAATTTAAATTAGAGATGCAATTACTTTCATTTCAATTTTCGAGTATTCTTCGTATTGCTCGTTCTAAAACGGTCGGTATAGAAATACTTTTCGAGGAACACTTTTCAAAATGTCTTATCGTAATGCATTAGCTCCAGAAAACTTCTATTGCTTTTATGTCACTTTATTTGGTAATTTTTTTCACAATTAAATTGAGAATTCAATAACTTTCAAAGATACAGTGCTACACGTCCGGAAACGATTTTGCATTGCGGGAATTTTCGTTTTGTTGCTCTTGATCGAGGGGGCGGGATGGAGGTGGAAGGAGGCGGTGACGGAGGCAACTTCTTTTTAAAATCTTTGTTTTAAGTATCTTAGCGACTGTTGTTCCGATTTTTATATAAAATTCGACCTGATCACGCTAAACTTTGACCCACTTTTCTTGCATTGCGGCATTTTAACGTAGACATAAAAAAACAGAAAATGCAAAGTTATTAGACTTTATGCAGACAATGTTAAACTTAAAACTTGCATTAGACCGTTTAAAATCTATTGCGAGTGATCAAACTTGTATATACCTGATATTCGAGCGTAACTTTTATTAAATATTTAATTGTTTCAATTATGCATCTTACTTTAGTTACCATATCATCTGTAGTAAACATAACAAACTAACAAAGAGGACTTCTTCTGCGACCCAGACCATTCGACTTACCCGAAGGTGTAAGATATTTGTTTTGACGCCCGGGAAGTGCCACCCAATTTAGGACGGAACCCAGTGGCGGCATCCACAGGAACCGTACCCCTTACCATCAACCTCTCGGAAGGACTTACGGACCCACATGTTTAACGTGATCGTACTTCGCTTGAACAAAGTGACAGTTTGGGTAGAGGCGAGAATCGAACTCGAGTGGTTCGAGCGCAATCCCAGCGCGTTAACCACTGGACTGTCGCGACCTTAACAAACGGGACTGCAAGGAACGAGTCAATTATTGAATTTTTTTGAAGTTTTATTTTACAATTCCCGCCATTTTAGCTCCATGAGACTGGAGCCACCGCTGATTTTTAACACTTTACAACAAAGTTGAAAAGTGTTTATGATTTTGTTCATTCTATCTGCCTGTCTGTCTGTCCGTTAGCACGATAACTGCCGTAAAAATGACTTAATCAAAATGAAATTTTAGTATGTTGTTCAGACGGTCTGTAGGACCTATGGGAATACAAATAAATAATATCACCCAATTAGTTTCGGATTGAACCCGGGTTGAAAACATGAAATACATTGAGCCCTATGGGACCTAATTTTTCAAACATTTTTTAAGCGGATTTAAAATTCACAAATTGCTTCGAAAGTTTTAGGTAATATTCAAATTATCCCATAAAATATATAAAAAAAATTTCAGCGAAATATATTCAGTAGTTTTTTAAATAAAAATTAAAATAATAATTACACTTCTTATGTGAAGTGATCACGTGACCATGATATGAAGAGATCACGTGACCCACTTCAAAATGAAATATGGCATCCATCTTGTTTCAAAATCGTGATTTTTAAAGTTTTTTTAATTCATATTGAGTGTTGTATCCCTCCCTAAAACCGCTTTATTTTTGCCTAAATTCTGTGCATCTACATACTGATGAAACAACGCAATTACAATATATTTGAGTTTAAATGATCATCCAAATTTGATTATTTCTACAACGAAACCTATCTTTCACTTATGTAAAATGTAAACAGCAGAATATGTAGAATGAGCTGTATAAAAATTGCTGTATTTTTTTAACGCAAAATTATTTAGCTCATGGAGTCTGCATCTGATATGAATGAAATACTCATTGATTTTACAGAGAGACGGACGATTTTTTTCGATGAAGTTTTAAGCATAGAGTTTAATTACTTGTACCTCCATGGTCTTTTAAATAAAATAAATTATTATAGTATTGTGATGAATGAAATGAATGGGAAAATGTTTATGAATGAAATGCTGCTGTTATAGAGAGAGCCAGGCTTTTTATATTTCGATGGCGTGATTTGAATAAATTTCAGTTGTTTTCGATGAAGTTTTCAAATATAATAAATTATTGTAGTATTATGATAATGTTAAAAACATTACCGAGGGACCAGACGATTTATATTTAATTGACATCATTTGAACGAAGTTCATTTTTTTCGATGAACTTTTAAGGTTTCAAATATAATAAATTAATGTAGTATTGTGATAATTTTTAAAATACTACCGAGGAATGTATCGCCCTTTAGAGATGTTTGAATGAAATTGCATTGAAGTTGGAAAATGCTTCATAATCTATGCTTTATGTATGATTGATCTTTCTTGTTATTTCTGGATCTTATTTGTGGATTCATTTACTTCTTAAACAACTTATGCCTCAGGGGTTAATCCAACCATAGAAGACCGGCTGGGGCAGACGTTGCTGTTTCTATTGAGCTTCTGAGACAAAGATTATCCTTCCTTCCGTATTTGAGGCAGACGTAATAAATATTTACCACTTTTCTTAAATTTGGATGTTAAAACAATCTCTGGTCCATTTAGAAAAATTAACTAGACAATTTTTAAAGTACATAAATCTTATTTTGCGCATTTTCTGCACGATATTAGCATCTACAGTAAAGCCAAATCATTATTTAAACCATAGAAACCATTACTGTTTTTCATAATAATGGTCAGAGTTTTATTCTTGCTAGTGAAAGCAGAAAACAGAATACTTTGTGACAGATGACAGTCATTGCTAGGTGTTTAATATTACATCTCGTGGCAAGAAAGAGAAAAATAAAAGAAAAATGATTGATTGGAAACAAGCTCGATTTCACCACAGGCGATTTCTTTTTATAGACTTTTTAAACTGCTACCGGAATGATAATGGTAAATAATAGAAGTACATTCTTTTCGATTTTTGATGGAAAATTACGTTTTTTATTTTTTTTTAAACCTTTAATATTTTCTTTGTGTGAAAGAGAAGAAGCATTAATTATTGTCTTCGTTGGTTTTATTTATTTATATATTTAAATTCTCTGTTTAGTGTATTAGGCTGCGGTATTTTGAAGGTTTCATATACTTAATTTCTTTTAAAACGATGCTATTTAAATTTATTTAATTGTTTAATACTACCACTTATTTGCAGTATATGATATGAATGCCAAATATATTTGTGTTCTCCTGAACTAGAAAATATCCAAAGAAATTATTAAATAATCAAAATTGGTATCACGTCTGTATTCAATAAATAAAATCAAGGACAAAACGTCTTTAAAACGAAAGGTCTTTTATTTAAAACATTCTACAAGACGTACAAAATATATATTAAAAACTGCCAGAGCGCTTGCGGACGTATATACGCCATTCATCAGTGGCTACATGAATAGTAAAAACATGGAATGTTTATATATATAGCGACCAGTTTAAAGCAAATTTGCATAAAAATATAAAATGGTAAATGAACTTACTACAGAATAATACAAGAAATATACACGGAAATTACAAAATTTAGTTTAAACGTTTTCGAATTTTTAAAAAAATATTACAAGAAAAGAACTAATACAAATTTTGGAAAAACGTCAAGCTTGATTTTTCCGAGAATGACGTCACAAGTAACTATTAAGAGGTTTGAATTGCATAGAGTCGAGAATGAGTGGCCAAGCATAACTTAAAATTTGAACGGGATCAAAATTACAAATCGACTCACGGTAAATATAAATAAACAGGGATTCATAAAGAAGAATACTACGTGGATGGTTACAACGAACTAAAAGGAAAGTTTCTTCAAAAACGGGCAGAAATTTTTCATTAACCACATATTGAACAAGAGCCGTAGAAAGTTTACCAAATTTGACATCGCTAGCGTGTTCTGCTAAACGGATGCCAACGGTACGTTTTGTGCTACCAATGTAAAATTTATGGTCACCATCAGGAGATAACAGGGGAACGACATACACCCCAGCAAAGGTTTTAAAGTCATCAAAATTTCCAAGTTTATCGGATCGAATACGACTAAATAAAGGGGTAATATTAGAGTGAGCAGGTTTGAAACCAAATTCATGACAGAAATTAATAAAAGGACGGAAAATCTTACCATCCTAAGATTTTTCGAGAGAGAGTTCGATCACAAAATCCAATTATATACACTTATAACATGCAATTATTTACATTTAATCTACTAGATTTCAAGAGTTACAAATTATTGCTTATTGTTCATACTTATTACTGCTTATTGCTTAGTTTTTGAGATATAAGCACTACAAACTTGTGAAACGTAAAATGTTCAATCTTTTTCAACTTGACAAGACGATTACTCGGAAACTATAAGAGATTTTTAAAAAAATAAATATATATTTAGTATATTTAGAAACGAAATTTCCTAATACATATTTTTGTCCTTTACTATTTCTGTCCATGTTTTATAATTTCGCAGATATTTGGAGTAAAAGTAAGAAATATGAAAAAAAAAAAAGCACTCGCGACAAATACTTTTTAATTTTTTTTGATAAAAATGAAAAATGTTCAAAATATTAAAATATTGAAATAATTTTTATATATTCATAATTTGTATCATATTCCCGACAAAACAAAATAAAATTATTTACTATCTATTTGAGTCGGAGATATAAGCGTCCAAAATGTTTTCATTTTAGGCAAATCCCACTACATTGTATGTATTTTTATAACGAAAGACTTGTATCGTGCCAAATGATATTTAATGAATAACATTCTAACATAAAGTAATAGTTTTTTAAATACATCGTAATCATCGCATCGTAATAAACCAAAAATATATCATAACATCGAATGCGGGCATCAAGCGTCGAACATAACATCACGTGATTCACTGGGTGCTGCTAGAGCAAGGTTACAAGAATAAAAATGAATATGAAATAAAATAGTTCTCGGTTGACGCTTACATATTTAATTAAACTGCTAATTTTGCAGAAATATATCAGTGCAATGTAAATTAGAACCGAAACAATAAATAATATTCCTACGTATTCAAATTTATTTTACCTTTCAATTTATTTTTATCTCCATATATTCTGTACCCTGTTTTATAACTAAGAAACTTACGAATTTACTTACAAATTTTATTTATGAATAAGAAACTCTAGTTTAAAAAAATTCAAAAATACATATACTGAACATTACGCCTTCCGGTTACTTCAAATGAAAACAGATGGGACTTTACAAACAATAGCGACACCTAGTTGTAATTCTCAACACATTATGGTATTTTCTATTTTTATTTAATTCGTTCTAACTCTATTTACATAATATGCACTGAACTGAGTAGGTGAGTCAGGGGATGATGTATAAAAATCATCGTGCTCTTCCAATATAGATAGAATTTTGGTTTGGATGTCATTCGATCCATCTCAGCTTCGAGACTAATGAAAAAAGCAAAATTTCAAAAAAATGAATTAGGGGTGGCGGTGTAAAAAAATCATTAAAAATCTCAAATCTAATTTGCTCAATAATAGAGCACTTTCATTCTCGCCAGAATTTTGGTTTTGGTCTAATTCGATTTGTTTTATCTTTCAGATCAACGAAAAAAAAAATCTAATTTTTTGAAAATTCTTATTAGGGGTGACGATACAATAGATTATTAAATTACGTTCTTTGGGCCCAGGCCGTCCGACCTATCGAAAGGTGTGAAAGCCCCAGGCCGTCCGGCTCGTCCAGAGGACTTGGAGCAACAGGACTATCGAAAGGTGTAAGGTATTTGTTTGGACGGCCAAGATAGTGTTACCCAATTTAGACCAAAACCCGGTGGAAGTAATGTCCACAGAGACCGTACCCTTCTTCCCCTGCCACCAACCTCTCAGAAGGACTTTTGGACCCACACATTTAACGTGCCTGTACTCCGCGTAGACACAGAGATAGTTTAGGTAGAGTTGGAAATCGAACTCGAGTCCTCCGAGTGCTATCCTCGTGCAATCTAATCCTTTTTTTTATCCTATGCCCGTTTCCGACCTCTCGGTCATAAGTCGACGAGCAGCCCAATACAAAGAAGAACGATAAAAGTAGTCACTAAAAGCCCTGTCAGTAACACATAAAGGAAAACAGTCAAGAACAGCAGGGCAAATATTGAGGTGTTCTCTCCAGTCATGGGAACGCCATGGTCGCAAAGAGGGCAGACATCTGTATCTGTCATTCCCATTCGATACAGGTGACTTTGTAAGCAATCATGACCCATGGCAAGTCTAAAGCAAGCCACGCCAACTACTCTATGCAAGGAACTGGGTATTCTTGCCGACTTATTTAACAGGGAGTTCCATTTTTTCCCAAAAGCTTTCTCCCTGTACAGACTGAAACGATTAGCTTTAATAGAGAAGGATATATATCGTTTTATATGCCGCACAGGCAAGGGAGGATCCGGTTGCATCATTTGCTTCTAACCACCATGCTTTCTCGTCTGCCCAACAAAAAAAATTCTTCTTCTTTGATCCAGATCGTACAACCTACCCGAAGATGTAAGGCATCTGTTTGGATGACTGGGAAGTGCCACCCACCCAATTTAGACCGACACCCAGTGAGGACAACATTCACAAGGATCGTACCCTCCTTCTCCTTCCACCAATTTCTCGGAAGGACTTACGGACTCACATATTTAACGTGTCTGTACTTTGCGTGAAAACAGGAACAGTTTGGGCAGAGAAAGAACAACAAAATAAAAATAATTGAAAATTTAAAATTTTCGAATTAGGGGTGACGATATAAAGGGATTTACACACACACACACACACCTTTCTGGTAGGTCGAACGGTCTGGGTTTCAACAACAACCAGAACACACACACACACACACACACACACACGAAAAAAAAAACTTCCTCTCAAAAAAATATATGCCATTCCATTTTTCTGCCTATACTTGAAACGGTTTAAATGGTATTTGATATTCAGAACTTTTATCCAGCGCCTAGGTGTCCCATTTAGTGACCACTAGCTATTGAGAACGCGCGAACTTGGAGTGAAATAGTTAGTAGTGAAATAGTTTCAATCATGGAGATAAAAGTAAGGAGTTAAAACTTCATAGTAAGAAAACGCCAATATCGTTTGAGACAATCATTCAGGTGGCGCTGGGATAAGATAAGTAGTCCTGCATTGTATGCAATTCTACAGGCCTAAAATATTTATTTAAACTATCCATTTTGGAGAAATAAATTATGAGCTCAATGTAAGCAGGACTGAAACAATAAAGAATATTCCTACCTATTCAAAATTATTTTACCTTTCAATTTATTTTTATCTCTACATACTCTACTCTATCCTACAACTATGAAAAAATGCTGGTTAATTATACTCATAATTAGGGAACCCTTAATTTAAAAATAATCAAAAATACATATACTAAATACAACACCTTTCTGTTGTGTCAACTGACAATTAGCGGCTACTTTACTAACGCTATCACCTAGATATAATTCTCAAAACGTTATGGCATTTTCAATTATCTCCTTCTTTTTAGCTCCATGGTTTCAATCTTTAGTCGCCTCCCTGTTGCCATTACATCATTTGATAATATATTGAAATATACCCGCAAGTAGAAAACGGAATACTTATTACTAGCTAGTAGTCTTAAGGACTCAAGGACGGGATTAGTGGAGTGCCCAGGAGAGGAAGGATTCCTCCCTTTAAACTCCAGACGAAAAGGAAAAGAAACAGAAAAAGGAAGTAGTAAAAGGTAATTTCATCAACTAAGAGGTATTTAAAAACTAAGAGATGCTTGGGGGGGGGGGCGGGACCGAGGTCATGCCCTTTCCCAAGTCTTCAGAAAACGGAGGAGTTGGGGCCCAAGCGGGTTCCCAACAGAGAAGGTAAAAGAGAGAGATAGACTAGGTGCGCCCCGAGGGGCGCAGAGCCTTGAGCTTGAGCAGTGCCTAGTAGCAGAAAAGGGGAAGGGCTTGCCAACAATTCACGAATTCCCAAAAGCAAGGGAAGAGTACAGCTGCTAGAGTCTGCAACTAAAAAGGAGAGCACATAAGACTATGTTGGACGGGACCGCTTTTTAGGGCGGCAGAAGATATCTCGCACCGATCGAGCAGGTAACGACCGGGGGCGTTTGCGCGCGCCCGGGTTACCCGGCCGATAGCGCGGGATACTGACCAACGTAGGGTTATTTACGCTTCTCAGACCTCTGTGAAATTTTAGAGAAAGTTTTTTGGCATGTTCCAAAAAAGGCCTAATTCTGAGGTCTCTGTGCAAGACTTCTAGTTGGACGTAGTTCGGCAGATTAGCAAACATACGCAGTGAGTTATTCTGGATGACGTGACGCTTCTTAAGGTGCGTCTCCGCTGCAGTGCCCCAAATAAGGACACCGTACGTCATAATGGGACGTATACAGGACTTGTATAGCAATAACTTATTATGTGTTGACAGGCGGCTATTCCTAGCCAAAAGGGGACGAAGCTGGACGAGTGAAGACTTCATTTTCTTACAGGTTTCAGAAATGTGAAGTTTCCACGTAAATTTGGAATCAAGGTACACACCAAGGTACTTGTAGCTATCTTGCCAGGGAATGGGCTGATTATTTAAGATGAGATTAGTGGAAGGGGCTTGCCGGGGGGGGGGAGGTGACAGCAGCACACTTACCAACATTTACTTTGATGCGCCATTTGGTCAGCCATTGCGTCAGTACGTTCAGGTAACTTTGCAGAGTGTCGTGCACGACTTGTGTCTGTTTGTGATGCGTGAACAGGGCAGTGTCATCGGCATAGAGGCAAAAGGAGACACCTGGGGAACGTGGAAGATCATTAATGTAAAGGTTGAACAGTTTGGGCCCAACAAGAGAACCTTGCGGGACCCCGCTGAGAACATCCCTGGGAGAGGAGAGTACGTCGGAAACACGGACGGCAAAACTTCGACCACTCAGATAGGAATGCAAGATGTGAATAAGATTTGGAGGGAAGGAGCGTTTGATAAGTTTGAACAGGAGTCCATTTATCTATACCTTATCAAACGCCTTCTGCAGATCAAAAAAGACAATGGATAAGCTCTCGCGCCTGCTACGCGCCTCATGAACGAGTTCTACGACTCGCAGCAACTGGTGCTGTGTGGAATGCTTCTTCCTGAACCCATATTGTTCAGGAATAACTATTTTCCTCAGGTCGCAGAACTCGTCCAGGCGACGCAGTAAAACAAACTCGAAGAGCTTCGAGAGACCAGAGAGGAGAGAGATCGGACGGTAATTGACCGTAAGAGAATGGTCAAGACCTGGCTTGGGGAGGGGGGCGACAATGGCCACCTTCCAAGCCCCAGGAAAATAATTATGACGAAGGAGAAGATTGAAGAGTTTGACGATGTAGCTGTAAAGCAAAGAAGGCAAGTTCTTCAGCATCGTAGAGGTGATGAGGTCCTTCTCAGGAGCTTTGTTCTTCTTGAGATTTTGAATACGGGGCCGAAGTTCGTCGAAGGTGACATCAGTCAGTGAATAAGGAATAGGTGTTGTGATGAACTGCTCAACCTTGGCATCCACGATCGCAACCGTCCTAGGATCGATTACGTCGTGGTGTGGTTCAAACTGACTTCTCAGACTGTCTGCAAGCAGCTCAGCCTTTTGTGTGTGAGAAGTTGCCCTGAAGTTGGGACCTTCAAGGGTCGGAATGTGTGTTTTGTGCCTACGATAACGTGAGGTTGCCCTCCAAATAGTGTTGTCAGCAGTCGTTAGGGACTCAACATATGTGTTTCATCGTGCACAAGTGGAGGCTTTGATCCTAGATCTCACCTGAGATCTGGCAAAGTTCAACTCTCTCTTGATGACAGGGTCCCTGCTGGCCTGCCAGTCTCTACGCAGCTGGTTGCGGTCTTTAATCATCTCCCTGATGTCCTGAAGTAGTTTGTAGTGGTCCACCCTGTTGCTCTTGGGCCGAGAGGATGCAGAGTAGGCATTTCGAATCATGATCTCGAGATTTCCCACCTCTGCATCCTGTTGGTCCTTGGTATTGGCAACGGGCGGGGGGGGGGGGAGCTCCTCGGCGAGGAGATCTTTGAACTTATTCCAATCTGTGTAGAGCTTAGCAGAGTTCCTCAGGCAGTAGCTGTCCAATTCCAAAGTGTATACAACAGGGAGATGATCAGATGGAAGTTCATTGAAGGCCTCCATGCAATAGGTATAAGGCATATTGCTGGTGACCACAAAGTCAAGCACATTATCCAAGTGGGTTGGATCGCCCAGAGCTATGATCTCGAAGTTCCTCTCGTCAGCCCAGCGTTTAAGCCGGAAGCCGCGAGAGTTAGCATGAGGGCAGTTCTAGGCTGGGTGCTTGGCATTGAAGTCACCAGCGACTACTACATGGGGCGAGATCTTGAAGAGAGACTGCAGATCAGAGATGACAAAGTTGACAGGAGCTTGAGGATGGAAGTATCCCGACGCAATGGTGATCACAGGATTATTTGGCAAGGCGATCTGAACGATGGACGCCTTCCCCACCAGCATGGGGGGGGAGGCGGGAGTGATCATTGACTTAATTCAATCATTAATTCAATTTCATAAACATGGAGTTAGAAAGAAGAAAAATAAAACTCCTGCAGATGAAAAGATTGAGAACACTATAATGCTATATTGAAAAAAATCTGATGTGGGCAACACATGACTTTCCTTATATAATGCAATAAATTGACTACTTTTACAGTTAAAAAAAAATGTTATTCTTATAGTAGATACTTATATTCTTTCCAAGATATTGAATTTTCTTCAATGAGTCGTCATTTTCATTGATTTAGCATCAGTTTTATCCATTTGGCGATATTTTTGTTAATTTGGCAACAATTAAAAATGTCGCCAAGTTGGCGACATTCCGTCAAATTTGTCGCCAAAATTTCGCCAAGCGTTATGGACGGAGAAATAAGTTATTCTTACAGCAGATAAATGAGTATTGGCGTTCAAATACAAAAGTATTACTCAAAGTATCATTTTTCATGAATGGGACGAGCTAGATTCACGAGAATGATGTCACCCAATTTATCGCATGGTATTACATATGAAAAGTGAACATGTTTCTCAATAGGAAATATTTTTTTTTTATTTTATATAACTTTTTGATAATTTATTTGAAAAATGTGCAATATCTCCAAAACGGTTCATGTTAGCGTTCTAAAATTTATGTCACTCGTTTTCTAATAAAAAAGTACATAAGAAATGTCTATTTGCGTAACTTTATTAGCGGATTTGATTTTTTGACGATTTTTTCAGAATTTCACTCGAAAATTTAGGGGGGTTCTGAACATTTGATTGCGTATACAAACAATAGGCTTCCAGTGTTAACGGATTGTGATTTTTGTAACACATTTCGATCCCGTCACAATACTGACCTTATACATTATGTATATAAGGAAAGTAATTATATCTAGATGTTGCTAGCGAAAAGTCCCATTTGTTCACTTCTAACACAATAGGAAGCTGCAGTGCTGAATATATGTAATACTTATTATTTTTAATTTAAAGTTCCCTAATTATGAAAAAAAGCAATAAGTATTTTTTTTCTAGTTGAAGATCAGAGCACAGACAAAATGGCGACATAAATAAATTAAAAGGTAAAATACATTTGAATACCTAGGAATATCTTATTTTTTTTAGATCCAATTTGCTTTGCACTATTATTTTTTTTTTCAGCAAAATTAACAGTTTAAATAAATATATTTTTTTAATTTAGCACAGTGGGACTCGTCTTACCTCAGCGCCACCCAAGTGATTGCGTCAGACGATTTTGTCGTTTTCGCAACATGAAGTTTTAACTCCTTCTTCCCTTTACCTTCACGATTAGAACCCTTGGTCAGACAGACTAATGCAGAGAAATGGAAGAAGGAAGTTTATAAAGCAAGCCCCATTTCACCGCAGACGAATTTCATCCTACTTTTATATCTGCCACGGGAATGATAATAGAAAGTAATGAAAGAGAAAATCCCATTTCTTCTGCTATTCAGCATTTGTTGGGAAAATGGCTATTTTTTTTCTTTTTTTTACTTTGTTTTGTGGAAAGGAAAAATCGTTTATATATACATTTCTGGCTTGATTAGGCGTGAATTTATTCTCTTTAAAAGATTAATATATATTAATGTGTATTACAAGAGTTGGCGAAAAAAATTAACTGGAGCTAATTAATAAATCAACTCGATGTTCTCATACCAGATTCCATTTTTAGTAGTTTTTTTTTAATTTTAAAAGAAAAATATTGAAAAAGCGGTATTATGGATCCAAATGATTACAATTATAGCATGTTACACTTCACTTTGTAGGGCTTGCAAAACACCTTTCGATTTATATCATACTTGACACTATACCTCCAAGGGGAGCTAATGACGCCATGAATAAAAAATCTGATGTGGGCAACACATGACTTTCCTTATATTATGTAATGAATATACTACTTTCACAGTAATAAAATAGGTTTTTCTTATAGTAGATACTAATATTCTTTCCAAGATTTCGATAATTAGTCGTGATTTTCATTGATTTAGCGTCATTTTTATCCATTTGGCGAGATTTTCGTTAATTTGGCAACATATAAAAAAAATCGCCAAGTTGGCGACATTTCGCCAAATTCGTCGCCAAAATCTCGCCAAGCGTTATGGACGATGAAATAAGTTATTTTTACAGCAGATAAATGATTATTGACGTTCAAATACAAAAGTATTACTCAAAGTATCTTTTTTCATGAATGGAACGAGTTAGATCATGAGAATGATGTCACCCAATTTATCGCATGGTATTACATATGAAAAGTGAACATGTTTCTCAATAGAAAATATTTTTTTTTATTTTATATGACTTTTTGATAAATTTCTTGAAAAATGAAAAATATCTCCAGAACGGTTCATGTTAGCGTTCTAAAATTTATGTCAATCGTTTTCTAATGAAAAATTACATAAGAAATGTCTATTTGCGTAACTTTATTAGCGGTTTTGATTTTTTGACGATTTTTTCAAAATTTCATTCGAAAATTTAGGGGAGTTCTAAACATTCGATTGCGTATAAAAACAATAGGCTTCCAGTGTTTACGGATTGTGATTTTTGTACCAAATCTTGTTCGAATCGGTCCATTCGTTCGTCAGTTATCGTCTCCACAGACTCACTGACACACACACACACACATACTTTCACACACACAGACACACACACACACACACACAGACATCACTTCAAAAATGTTCGATTCGTGATCAGGGATGCTTGAAACGTGCTCTCCCGTCGAAAAATCGATTTCGAATTTTCGACCCCCGTCACAATACTTTCCTTATACATTATGTATATAAGGAAAGTAAAAAATCTGATGTGTGCAACACATGACTTTCCTTATATAATGCAATGAATTTACTACTTTTACAGTTAAAAAAAATGTTATTATAGTAGATACTTATATTCTTTCCAAGATATTAAAATTTCTTCAATAAATCGTCATTTCATTGATTTAGCGTCATTTTTATCAATTTAGCGAGATTTTAGTTAATTTGGCAACGATTAAAAATGTCGCCAAGTTGGCTACATTCCGCCAAATTCGTCGCCAAAATCTCGCCAAGCGTTATGGACGGAGAAATAAGTTATTCTTACAGCAGAAAAATGACTATTGGCGTTCAAATACAAAAGTATTTCTCAAAGTATCTTTTTTCATGAATGGAACAAGCTAGATCCTCGAGAATGATGTCACCCAATTTATCGCATGTTATTACATATAAAAAGTGAACATGTTTCTCAATAGGAAATATATATTTTTTTTATTTTATATAACTTTTTGATAATTTTTTTTAAAAATGTGCAATATCTCAAGAATGGTTCATGTTAGCGTTCTAAAATTTATGTCAATCGTTTTCTAATAAAAAATTGCATAAGAAATGTCTATTTGCGTAACTTTACTAGCGGTTTTGATTTTTTGACGATTATTTCAAAATTTAACTCGAAAATTTATGGGGGATTTGAACATTCGATTGCGTATAAAAACAATAGACTTCCAGTGTTTACGGCTTGTGATTTTTGTACCAAATTTCGTTTGAATCGGTCCATTCGTTCGTCAGTTATCGTCTCCACAGTCTCACTGACACACACACACACACATACTTTCACACACACACACACACACACACACACACACACACACACACACACACACACACACACACACACACACACACACACACACATCACTTCAAAAATGTTCGATTCGTGATCAGGGATGCTTGAAACGTGCATTCCCGTCGAAAACTCGATTTCGAATTTTCGACCCCGTCACAATACTTTCCTTATACATTATGTATATAAGGAAAGTAAAAAATCTGATGTGGGCAACACATGACTTTCCTTATATAATGCAATGAATTTACTACTTTTACAGTTAAAAAAAAATGTTATTCTTATAGTAGATACTTATATTCTTTCCAAGATATTAAAATTTCTTCAATAAATCGTCATTTCATTGATTTAGCGTCATTTTTATCAATTTAGCGAGAGTTTAGTTAATTTGGCAACGATTAAAAATGTCGCCAAGTTGGCTACATTCCGCCAAATTCGTCGCCAAAATCTCGCCAAGCGTTATGGACGGAGAAATAAGTTATTCTTACAGCAGAAAAATGACTATTGGCGTTCAAATACAAAAGTATTTCTAAAAGTATCTTTTTTCATGAATGGAACAAGCTAGATCCTCGAGAATGATGTCACCCAATTTATCGCATGTTATTACATATGAAAAGTGAACATGTTTCTCAATAGGAAATATATTTTTTTTTTATTTTATATAACTTTTTGATAATTTTTTTTAAAAATGTGCAATATCTCAAGAATGGTTCATGTTAGCGTTCTAAAATTTATGTCAATCGTTTTCTAATAAAAAATTGCATAAGAAATGTCTATTTGCGTAACTTTACTAGCGGTTTTGATTTTTTAACGATTATTTCAAAATTTCACTCGAAAATTTATGGGGGATTTGAACATTCGATTGCGTATAAAAACAATAGACTTCCAGTGTTTACGGCTTGTGATTTTTGTACCAAATTTCGTTTGAATCGGTCCATTCGTTCGTCAGTTATCGTCTCCAGAGGCTCACTGACACACACACACACACACAGACATCACCTCAAAAATATTTTATTCGTGATCAGAGATGCTTAAAACGTGCTCTCCCGTCGAAAATTTGAATTCGAATTTTCGACCCCGTCACAATACCTTCCTTATACATTATGTATATAAGGAAAGTAAAAAAATCTGATGTGGGCAACACATGACTTTCCTCGTATAATGCAATGAATTTACTACTTTTACAGTTTAAAAAATGCTATTCTTACAGTAAATACTTTCATTCTTTCCAAGATATTGAAATTTCTTCAATTGGTCGTCATTTTCATTGATTTAGAGTCACTTTTATCCATTTGGCGAGATTTTCGTTAATTTGGCAACATTTAAAAATGTCGCCAAGTTGGCGACATTTCGTTAAATTCGTCGCTAAAATCTCGCCAAGCGTTATGGACAGAGAAATAAGTTATTCTTACAATAGATAAATGACTATTGGCGTTCAAATACAAAAGTATTACTCAAAGTATCTTTTTTCGTGAATGGAACGAGTTAGATCCATGAAAATGATGTCACCCAATTTATCGCATGATATTACATATGAAAAGTAAACATGTTTCTCAACAGTTAATATTTTTTTTTCATTTATGGGAATTTTTTTTGATAAATTTACTTGAAAAATGTGTAATATCTCGAGAACGGTTCATGCTAGCGTTCTAAAGTTTATGTCAATCATTTTCTAAGGAAAAACTACATAAGAAATGTCTATTTGCGTAACTTTATTAAAGGTTTTGAATTTTTGATGATTTTTTCAAAATTCACTCGCACATTTAGGCGAGTTCTGAACAGTCGATTGTGTTTTAAAACAATAGGCTTCCAGTATTCATGGACTGTGATTTTCGTACCACATTTCATTCGAATCGGTTCATTCGTTCACCAGTTATCGTCTCCACAGACAGACAGACACACACACACACACACACACACACAGACATCACCTCAAAAATGTTCGATTCGTGATCAGGGATGCTTGAAACGTGTTCTCCCGTCGAAAACTCGAATTCGAATTTTCGACCCTGTCACAATACTTTCCTTATACATTATGTATATAAGGAAAGTAAAAATTGTGTCGCTACTATTTCTCACAACAGTGATTGAAACTATGAAATATCGTGATCATAGAGCCATAAATAAACCCTTTTATGTATAATAAATAATTTGGCATCACGTCTGATGTTAAAATAGCAAAAATTAAGCACACATCCACAACAGAAGGTCTTTATTTTACTTCCTATAAGACGTACAAATTTTTTTTAAAAAAGGGCCAGAGCGCTTTCGAGCATAAGTACGCTCTTCATCAGTGCGGCTACATGGAAATAAAATTTGAATCGTTCATATATAGACCAGATATAGCGACAAAAATTAGTTTTCAAACCTCGGTTTTCCGTAAACTTTCTTTTACCAATTCTTGTATTTCTGCTAATTCTTACCATCCTCTTTCATCTAAAAAAGCTTCTTTTTGTGCTTATTTTAATCGCGCTTTTAATGTTTGTTCGTCTATCTCTACTTTAAGTGATGAAATTGATTTTATTTTTGGCCTTGGCCGTGAGGCTGCCTACTCCTTTGAGTTTATTTATAAGGTTTTCTTCCAAGTTCGCCGTAAATATACACTTTTTGATACTAAACTTATTGCCTTGAAAGATCGCTTGACTTATAGGCCTAGTTTTCCATACAATCCTCGGATTTTCCGCCCCTTTATCCATTTTTGTTCTGAGTTTGGTTTCAGACATGCACATTCTAATATTTCTTCATTATTTAACCGTATTCGGTCTGATAAACTGGGTGATAAGGATGACTTTAAAAGCTTTGCTGGGGTGTATGTTGTTCCCCTGTTGTCCACCGATGGTAATTTTAAATTTTATATTGGAAGTACTAAACGCACTGTTGGCATCCGTTTAGCAGAACATGCTCGGGATGTCAGGGATAGTAAACTTTCTAAGGCTCTTGCTCAATTTGTTGTTAAAGATAATTTTCAGCCTCTTTTGAAGAAGACTTTCCTTTTGATGCGTTGTAATAACCCTCGTGATATTCTCCTTTTTGAATCCCTTTTTATTTATATCTACCGCGAGTCCGTTTGAAATTTTGACATTGTTATGAATTTGAGTTACGCTTGGCGACTCATTCTCGACTGCATGCAATTCAAGTCTCTGCAAAGTTATCTTTGACGTCTTCATCTTTGGGATTATGCTTGGTTGCCCCCCCCCCCCTTTTTTTTCGATTTCTGTAATTAAATTGTAATTCACTATGCTGTTCTTTTGTTGTTGGAACTTTTGAAACTCTAAAAAAATTGTTATACAGTTTTCGGTTTATCCTTGCCTAAACGTAGATTCTTTTGTAAATTGTATTTCTGCAAATTTTGTCGCTATATCTGGTCTATATATGAACGATTCAAATTTTATTTCCATGTAGCCACTGATGAAGAGCGTACTTATGCTCGAAAGCGCTCTGGCACTTTTTTAAAAAAATTTTGTACGTCTTATAGGAAGTAAAATAAAGACCTTCTGTTGTGGATGTGTGCTTAATTTTTCCTTTTATGTATGATTATGTCAAATTTTGTAATATGCTGCCATGTTAAAAATATATAAAATTTCAAATACATTTCGAATTTTTTGCTCGAATTATAAAAAATTCTATCTAGTTCTAGATTTTTGATAACAAATCCGGATATACAATTTCGAAAAAAATTCCGTTTGCGGCTGCTCTAATGTACACAAGAAATAGACCACAAACATACAGACGGAAATCACTCCAAAAACCATCAAAACGTGTGTGTTCAGGAGGTTTTAAAACATATATTGACATCAAAATCTCGAAATCGAAAATTTTCGTGGAAACAACATTTTTTCAATACTATGTATGAGAAAATATAAAGGTAATATATTAACTTTGGATTCCTAATTCCGAGAATGGTTTCTCAATCTTACGATATCATTAAAATATAATATGACTTTCATAATAATAGACGCACAGAAGGCAGATTTTATTCCATACATATAAAATATATATATGTGTCGACTTCCTCATACATTAATGTTCTGCAATTATAATGCTCATTTATATAGCGATAAAATATTTATTTTGGGCAGACCATGGTTTTCGTTACGTAATGCAAGGCCTCTACTCCTTTAACAGCTAAATAATGATGTCAATAAAGATCCACCGCACAATATTTTCGACATTGAATTAACATCAAGTAAATTGAAATTGGGCGTTTTGGTAAACTCATGAATCCAAACAGAATAACTTATTTATACTCATGTGTGAAAAATTCTCATAAAAGTGCAATTGACAATAAAAATTGATTTATTAATATCTCGTGAAATAAATGATAATTGGCGAATTCTTGGGCGTCAAGACACAGTTACAAAATGTATTTTCTTTCGTGAATGAAACGAGCTAGATTCATGAGAATGATGTTAGTAAATGTGTTCCATAACGTTTCATATGGAATATCAATCTATTTAATAATACATTTCTTTTCTAATTTTATGTAACATTTTTGATAAATTTATCCTAAAAAACATGCTATATTTTGAGAATGATTCATGCTAGCGTTCCAAAAATGGTACCATTCGTTTTCTATTGATACGCTACGTTAAAAGTAATTAGGTATTGAAAGTAATTGCATGTTCTGATTTTCTAATAATTTTTTTTTTTTTTTAATTGATTTGAAAATTTTGGGGGTCTTACGAACATTTGATCGTGATTAAAATCAGAATGATTCGGTACTTATATATATATATATATATATATATAAGTACCGGATTCCTACTAAATTTAAACATAAATTAATTTATACAGATTTATTTCTTGACTTAAATAAATTTATCTATAAAATCAGTTATAAATATCAAATCCCTGTAGAAGCCTTCAAACCCTGGAGTGTCTTAATAGAGCAATACTTAAATCACTATATATAGAATCAGAAAATTAATAAATCATATAAACTTAATTCAATTAAAAATGATATCAAAGAAATTCAAAAGGATTTTGTCATTACATATAAGGCATACATATAAGGCAAGTGGTAACTACTCCATTATTTGTAAATATTACTATATAAGTACCCTCCAGTCACACTTACTTAATAATCAAACCTATAAATTACATAAAACTAACCTTAAAATCTTATCAAATAGAATTTCAGCCAAATATAAGCAAATCCATCTAAAAATAGTTGTAATAACATTCCATATATTGTTTTAGTACCAAAGTTTCATAAATCCCCTGTTGCTTTTCGAACCACCACTAGTGGGCATAATTCTTACATTACTAATGCTGAAAAATTATTATTAAAAATATTACATGAAGTATCTATCCTTGTCAGATGAAATCTCAAATAATTGTCATATTGAAAAAAACAGTTTTGAATTAGTTAAGAAATTAAAAACTCTTACTAAATATTCTTTGTATTTATACCTATGACTTCAAAGATTTGTTCAATAATATTAATATAGATGACCTGTATAGCATTATATTAGGAGTATTTGAAAAATATAATATCAACCTAAAATATTCAAATTTTCTCTTTAAAAAATTACTTAATTTCACTCTTTATGAGAATTATATTCAACATGGTGGTACCTTTTTTAAACAACAGGTTGGTATCCCACAAGGGGGGTGTGCCTCATCATTGTTAGCTAATCTGTATTTATTCTTCTATGAAAAAACATTAATCCAAACTTGCATAATATGCACATGTTTGGATATTTAGATGACATATTATGTGTATCCCCTAATAATATCCCTATAGTATTAAACTATTATCCAAAAAATTTACAATTAAATGCAAGTAATAATGACTCTAAAGTTGCAAACTTTTTAGATTTAAATTTAAATTTACAAAATAGTAATATGGTTATAAACTTATATGATAAAAGACAGGATTTTAAATTTAATACATCAAAAATTCAACATTTTGACTCTTTTTTGCATATATCTGTATTTAGAAATATTATAATAAACCAGGCTCTTAGAATCAATAAAATTTGTGATGAATATTATAAATTAGCGCATTTTATGGAATTATGAAGTACAGCGACTAATAATGCATATCCTCCCAAGTTCGTTATTAAGATTATCAACTCAGTGTATCAACTTTCACTTAATAACATCCTAGAAATCTTTCCCAATTATAGTGGCTAATATATACAGTAGTTTATGCAAAAAATTTTCGATTAAAATCATTTAATTTTTATATATATATATATATATATATATATATATATATATATATATATATATATATATATATATATATATATATATATATATATATATATATATATATATATATATATATATATATGTATATATATATAATTATTTATTAATTATATAAATAAATAAAAATGCAAAGTAATAAACTAAGTCAAAAAAATTAGAAAATTAAAAAAATCGGAAAATAAGATGCATTAACATTAATGTTTTGAATTTTATTTTCGCTAAAAAAATTGTACTTTTGCCAGTATTGAAACTACGATTTGAGCGCCCTTATTATGGTGTATAGTGGCATTCTCGTTTATCCAGTTTTCCTTTGAATTACTTGTTTAGTAAGATTTTTCATCTTTGATTCATGTTCATATTCAGATTTACGTACTGGGTTGTTCATATCCTGAATCGCTTTTCCGGTCTCCAGCTTAGACTCACTGGACTGGTCTGGGAGTATTACTGTGAACGTTCGTACTGCCTCCCTGGTAGAATTTCGACTTGTTCATTCCGGTGCTTCTAGATAATTTAAGCTGTTGAGGTTGATCGCGTATACACGTGGTGAAAGAAGAAGGGTTCATGCCGCATGGTGTGGTAATACAAATTTTCTTAATGTATCCTATTTTCATTATTTCATTTTTACTTTCCCTGCAATACATGGTAATGAATAGGGTAAGTATTGAAATCATGTCGAAAATCGCAACTCGAGTTTTCGACGGATCTACACGTTTCAAGACCTCTAGAATACTAAAAAACCATTTTTAGCGTGACGTCTGTGTGTGTGTCTGTCTATCTGTCTGTGCAGATTTTATATCCACTCTAACTAAAAAACTAATAGACCGAATTTCACAAAATTTGGTAGGAAAGTCACTTGTGGGAGAATCTGGTGTTGATTAGTTTTGGGTACGATTCGGGATAAAAGAACCCGCCATTTTTTGCGAAATGGCCCCCAAAAGTTTGTATCCACTCTAGCTTAAAAACTAATAGACCGAATTTCACAATTTTCGGTAGATGAGTTACTTGTGGGTCACCCTGGTGCTGATTAGATTTTGGTACGATTCGAAAAAAATAACCTGCCTTTTTTTGCAAAATGGTCCGCAAAAATCACTAAAATCTAAACTAAAGAACTACGTATGCTCAAATATATCCATTAAATGCTGGTTTAATACGCAATTTTTAACGAAGAAAAGAATAAGACCAACCCCATTACACTAGGCCTAGCCGTTCTCGAGATATTTTAGTTTTTCGTATTTTCTCTACCATCTTTGAAATAAGTCCAGTTACCAAATGAGAACGAAAATTGAATTAAAAGTGAATTAAATTTAATTAAAATATAGAGAACGTGGATATAAATCTGCAGGGAAAGTCATGTGCTGCCCACATCAGATTTTTGTTGCCTGTAGTCTGAATTAGAGTATTTATAGTAATGTACTATTGCTCTATCTGAAACAGGCATGTGTTTGGGTTAGTTAGAGTTAAATATTCAAACCTGAGGAGGAATTTAATTCTAACTAATCATCGAATTTGGGCTGGTGCTGTTCTCTTCTTTTATCGGCATTATGACCGTGAATTTGCTTCTTTGGTGATGTTAATATTACTTGTTTTTTTATTTATTATTACATATTTCTTATATATATATATATATATATATATATATATATATATATGTAAATTATATATATATATATGTATATATATATATGTATATATATATATGTATATATATATATATATATATATATATAAATATATATATATATATATATAAATATATATATATATATATATAAATATATATATATATATATAAATATATATATATATATATATAAATATATATATATATATATATAAATATATATATATATATATATAAATATATATATATATATATATATATATATATATATATATATATATATATATATATATGTAAATTATATATATATATATGTATATATATATATGTATATATATATATGTATATATATATATATATATATATATATAAATATATATATATATATATATAAATATATATATATATATATATAAATATATATATATATATATAAATATATATATATATATATATATATATATATATATAAATATATATATATATATATATATATATATATATATATATAAATATATATATATATATATATATATATATATATATATATATATATATATATATATAAATATATATATATATATATATATAAATATATATATATATATATAAATATATATATATATATATAAATATATATATATATATAAAAGAGAAAAATTCTACAAAGAAATCTCAAAAAAGGGGGGGTGGAGAAAAGCCAACAGGGAAATTTGAAAAGGCCTAGGGGGGTGGTGACCCCTAGTTCCCCGGTTAAAAGTCGACTTTTATTCCATAGGAAACACTCCCGGAGCCGAAAAATACCTGAGGCCAATCTCCGTACAAACGTCAAAGCAAAAGACGCACAAAACAGTCCGAACAAGGAACAAATGGACTCCATTACGAAGTTGTAAAAGCAAGGGTATACATACAAAGTCAGAATTCAGAGTGACAACACACAGGAAAAGTAAAACGGCCAACTGAAATCCCTCAGTCAAAAGAGAGAAGGGAGTAGAGTGTATAGGACTAACACCATCGTTGCCATTTATAACCCAAAACTAAACGTTTGCCAAAATCATTTTCAAATGCGTTGATTGTTTTATTATGATAGGTATTATAAATATGTCTGAGGAATCCAAGGGGATAGTCTTGTTTGATAGCCTCCTTGATAAATATAACGTCACTTTTTATACGGTCTTTTTTATAAGTATGCAAGCGGGCGTTCCGTATAAAGTGATTCATTACGATATTACGAAAAACTTTCTGACTTAAATTAGACCTCCAATTGATAACATAATTCACTTTAATCTTGAAATGTCGTCTTTTATCATAAAGTATCGTATACAAGGGTTCATTTTCAGCGAAGTGAATGATAATATCCAAGTAATTAATTTCATCGGCAGAATCTGCAGGAGTTTCGATTAAATCCAATTGTGCAGGGTAAAAGTCGAAGTTAAATTTAATATTGGTTTTTTGATGTGCCACAAGTATATCATCCACAAAACGGAAATACGGCAATTCGTTTAATATATGTGTGCCTTTTTCATAGTGATGGAGGTATAGATCTGCCATCATCGAGGAGCAGCCTCCCCCCATAGGTATACCTTTTACTTGCCTATAATAATTCAAACCATTGAATAAGACGTTTTCAAAAAGCACAATATCCAAGATAGCCTTGAATTTGTGTAAAGCTATGTATTTATGTAGGTGATATTGACTATAGATTTCTATCATAATATCATATAGATCTTTCAGATCTATGTTATTAAAGAGATCTTTAAAGTCATAAGACTTGTAAATCAGGTTGGTGGGATGTTTGTTCAAATACTTTATTATATCTCCACTATTTTTAATCATTACTGAACCACCTTGCATAATTTGAGTCATAATAGGTTTTAAAAGTGTAATAAGTTTCGTATTTGCTGTAGTAGTATAAGCTTTATAGGCTACCGTTACTGGTCGAAACTTTACAGGTGTTTTGTGAAGTTTTGGTATCAATACCAAGTACGGATATCGAATATGATTGATGTTGATACCTATGCGTTTATGTAAAGCCCTTATTTTATTTTCGATTTCCCTTCGTTTTGATTTCAACAAAACATACATGTCTTCGTTATTATAACTGATATGGAGTTGATCGATGTAATATTTCATACAAGTAAAGGTAAAATTCGATGTAACCTTATCGGTATACGTAATTGCGAATATTTTCCATACATTTTCCAGTATGCGTCTATTCATTGTGTGACGTTCATCTTGTCCACAAGAATGATGATAATAAAAATAAAAATTCTCCATAGTGTGATCGCGCCATTCAAAGATGATAAAGGCATGCTGTATCGTACTGCCATTTTATATATGAAATCACTCAATTCATGACTAAATTTCATGTCTATACCTTTAAAATCCTGCATACGAAATTTCGATCCAAAAATCACTAAAATCTAAACTAAAGAACTACGTATGCTCAAATATATCCATTAAATGCTGGTTTAATACGCAATTTTTAACGAAGAAAAGAATAAGACCAACCCCATTACACTAGGCCTAGCCGTTCTCGAGATATTTTAGTTTTTCGTATTTTCTCTACCATCTTTGAAATAAGTCCAGTTACCAAATGAGAACGAAAATTGAATTAAAAGTGAATTAAATTTAATTAAAATATACAGAACGTGGATATAAATCTGCAGGGAAAGTCATGTGCTGCCCACATCAGATTTTTGTTGCCTGTAGTCTGAATTAGAGTATTTATAGTAATGTACTATTGCTCTATCTGAAACAGGCATGTGTTTGGGTTAGTTAGATTTAAATATTCAAACCTGAGGAGGAATTTAATTCTAACTAATCATCGAATTTGGGCTGGTGCTGTTCTCTTCTTTTATCGGCATTATGACCGTGAATTTGCTTCTTTGGTGATGTTAATATTACTTGTTTTTTTATTTATTATTACATATTTCTTATATATATATATATATATATATATATATATATATATATATATATATATATATATATATATATATATATATATATATATGTAAATTATATATATATATATGTATATATATATATATATATATATATATATATATATATATATATATATATATAAATATATATATATATATATATATATATATATATATATATATATGTAAATTATATATATATATATGTATATATATATATGTATATATATATATATATATATATATATATATATATATATATATATATATATATATATATATATATATAAATATATATATATATATATATATATATATATATATATATATATATATATATATATATATATATATATAAATATATATATATATATATATATATATATATATATATATATATAAATATATATATATATATATATATATATATATATATATATATATATATACATATATATATATATAATTTACATATATATATATATATATATATATATATATATTTATATATATATATATATATATATATATATATATATATATATATATATATATATTATATATAATTATTAATTATATAAATAAAAATGAAAAATAATAAACTAAGTCAAAAACATTAGAAAAATCAAAAAATAGGAAAATAAGATGCATTAACATTAATGTTTTGAATTTTATTTTCGCAAAAAAATGTAACTTTTGTCAGTATTGAAACTACGTTTTGAGCGCCCTTATAATGGTGTATAGTGGCATTCTCGATTATCCATTTTTCATATGAATTACTTGTTTAGTAGGAATTTTCATCTTTGATTCATGTTCATATTCATGTTTGCATATTTGGGAAGTTGTATTCTGAATTGCTTGTCCAGTCTCCAGCTTAGACTCACTGGACGGGTTTGGGAGTAACTCCGTGAACGTTCGTACTGCCTCCCTGGTAGAATTTCGACTTGTTCATTCCGGTGCTTCTAGATTAAGCTGTTGAGGTTGATCGTGTATACACGTGGTAGAAGAATGGTTCATGCCGCATGGTAATACAATTTTCTTAATGTATCCTTTTTTCATTTTTTGTTGCCTGTAGTCTGAGTTTAAGTATTTATAGTAATGTACTATTGCTTAATCTGAAACAGGCATTTGTTTGGGTTAATTGGAATTAAATACTCAGACCTGACGATGAATTTAATTCTAATTAATCATCGAATTTGGGATGGTGCTGTTCTTTTCTCTTATCGGCATTATGGCTTTGAATTTGCTTCTATGGTGATGTTAATATTACTTGAATTGTATTTTTTTATTTTTACATAATTCTTATTATTACATTTCAAATATATATATATATATATATATATATATATATATATATATATATATATATATATATATATATATATATATATATATATATCACATGCATTATTTATCTTTGATTGGATAACTCAATTTTGAGAATTCACCCATTCTTATCACCTAACTTACCACTTGACCCGAGTCTAATGCTGTTTACTATTTTCGAATGACTGTTTTCCACTTTTCCTGAGTCCTATACTGATTACTATTTTTGAAAGTCTCCATACATATTATGTATCGTTCAAATGTATTCTTTCCGGTGCCCACTCGCATTGACGAAGTGAGGTGAAATGCTCAGTCGCTTGTTCAACTTACACGCGGTGGCAATGCTTGTGAGTTCATATTTCTGTTCGAGGAAGTATTATTTTTCTGATTTGCAATTCAATTGATTTATTTTTCTCCTTCCACTAGCCAGTAGACTGTTCCAAAGGTGTCTATAGTTAAATACTATCGCCATTGTCAGAAACTGGCTATTCTATCGGTTTTAATTCGAATTGTATGGCTGTCCTGATGAGAATGCAATTTCGAACTAACCGCCATTTTTGTGTAGTTTCAATTGAATGTTCTCTATGTCTTAATCTTTTATCTTGAGCTAATTATTATTGCCTTTTCTCATTTTTGCCGCGTTTTATTTTTATTTTTATTTATATTTATATTTATATACTTTTACTTGTGATATTTGTATCCTAATATTCTTCTCATCCCCCTTTCCATTGTAGTGATATGTTACCTTCTATCTTTATCCTTAGTCTTGGTCTATAGTTACTCATTTGTAACAGATATGCTAGTGATTGTTTTTTTTGTACATACAGTAGTTTATGCGTAATTTTCGATTAAAATCTTTCAATTTTTATTTATATATATATATATATATATATATATATATATATATATATATATATATATAATAATAGAAGTTTGAAAATCCAATGAACGAAAAGTAAGAAGATGTAACACAATAAACCTAACTTTTTTAAAAACACCCACAGAACAAAATATAATACAGCAAATCATCAATCAAATGGATAAAAAACACAAAACACAAGCTATCAAGTTACAGAAAATCAACCAAATTAAAAGGTATGGAAACAAAAAAAGAAAAACTTAAGCTAAATTCAACTATCTAACAGGCTTACAAAACAAAAGTAAAAATCAACTAATCCTCAAGCAAATGGGAAAAAAATAAATAAAATAAATATCGAATCAACAAGTCAATGAAAAATATAAAGGTATGGAATCGAAATAAGTATAACAAACGAAATCAAGCACAAACGCATTACACGTGGACGAGGCTCTAAGCCTAAATCATGAATTGTTAACCTTTACAAAAATCTAATCATGTCCAAGTTTTTTGTAGAAGCAAACACAAAAATGTATGTTTCTGAAGAAATAGATAGATTAAATCTATAAACTATTTCTACTTGGACGACATACATAAACAAGGAATAAAAAAGAAAAAATGAATACCTGGAAAAAGCACAGCGTATGTACAATACAATCGATTCAATACAGGGTACACTGATAGAGGAGACCAGTGTTGCCATTCGTAAAGAAAAAAATAAAAAACCATTTACTGTTGCCATTCATAAGAATTGAAAAACTGTGAAGCGAAATGTTAAGAAAAAGTATTAATATACAAAAAGAGCTACTAAAAAGAGGGGCAAATAATAGTAATGCTGAAGTGAAAGAAAAAAAAAAAAAAAAAAAAAAAAAAAAAACACAAGAGAATGGAGATGTCAATATAAGATACTATGAATAGAATTATATGATACTATGAAAAGAATTATAAAAATCCAGCTATTTTAAATTTTTTAACAATACTATTTACTAAATAAGAGGGATATTTATATAAATTACTAGTAATTTTGAGATTATTGATATGCATAGCATGAAATTTTTTATCAGATAATCTATAAATTCTAAAAAGCTGATTGAGTATAATATTTCTAAACAATTGAATCGAGTTACAGGAATTAAAAGGTAAGATTTTATATATATATATATATATATATATATATATATATATATATATATATATATATATATATATAATATAAGGGATTCAGTCATAAGGGATTCAGTATATAATATAAGGGATTCAGTCAGACACATACGTATTAACAGTTTTGTATATCTTCCATTCCGGATGAATATAAATATTTGTCCACACTTCGCTTATTTATGAATATTTCGTATGAAAATCTCTTTTCTACTATGCTTGTTTTGTTACTCTCCAAAATTTCGATTCAATTCTTATGGTATTAGTTAAAATTTGAAATTCGTACCTGACAAAATAGTTTTTGGGGGGGTTTATATTGGGAATTTTAATTAGAATTCGTGATGTAAATTTTCTTCATTACCTAGTGTCCGGTCTATTATTATTATGAATTGGGATAATTATAGATCGACAAACATTGACCAATTAAGCGTTATAGACGATTTGGAAGAATACCATACCTTCTCTCAATCTAAATCATATTCCTTCAATAGATGCAACAATCTTAGGTGCAAAACTTGTCCTTATGCTGACCCATTACAAATTAATAATAATTCCACTTCACAAAAATTCTGCAAAGTTTTTAATTGCATATACAAACTTAATTGTACTATTTGTAACTTATCCTATATTGGCCAAACCAGCAACCCTTTACATCTGAGAATGAATGTCCACAGGGATCATATTAAAAAATTTGACCATAAAGTCTTTAATGATCTCCCTACCAAAAATCAATTTGAATATCAGCACTTTGCTACACACGGATTTAAAAATGTATCCCTTCATATTTTAGATATTAAAATTTCACTCACGGATAGATTAGTATTTGAAAATTATTACATTAAAAAATATAAAACTCTCTTCCCCTATGGATTAAATCAAATTTATAATAATAATAATGTTGTTAACAATAGTTTTGAATACAATTCTCATAAATCTTCAGTATATAAACATCTTTTTCATTATTCAAAGTCATCATCTCCTAGTAAAAAGCGATATAAGCGTGGCAAAGGAAAAAGTAACTTAAGTAAAACTATTGATTACAAAGCAGACATTTTGAAATTACAATATAATTATTCTCAAACTTTCAATTTTCTACCTGTTAGAACATGGTTATATAAAGTCAGAAAAAGCAAATTAAGTATTGTTTATACTCATTTTTTAAAATTAAAATTAACTCATGAGCATTTTAAACATTTATTTTTTGATCTGCTTCTTTCACGTACACATTTCTTAAATTACCACCTACTCCATTCACCAAATCCACATACTAAAATAGCTTACTGTGTAATCTCTTTTAAACACCCTATTCTTAATTCTCTTAACTTCAATAATTTATTTGCAAAACATAAGCACTTGTTACCAGTAAATGATATCAAAATACAAAAATCATTCAAATATAATTTACCAATTGGTAGAACTATTTACAATTACAATGAAGTTTCTAGGACATTAAACTCTGATGATCTTACATCATGTGTATGCAGCAATCAAAATCTTGCCCCTTTTGTCAACTCCACTCATGGTCACATTATTACTGGGGATCTCAGTATAGTTCAGGATGATATACTCAGGGATATTATGAATAAAGGGTCTAAATTTCGCATTCCATTCTGCCATCACCCTAAACAACTTCTTCAGTCTCTATCATTTGATTTTGATAAATTCATATATCAACTTGCTTGTTCACATTCTATTCCTATTGAAGCATTCAATCTATGGAAGTATACGACCTTACATCTACTTAAAAATGTTATTATAAACACTAAATTAACGAAGCCTAGGTATCCTTATAAACAACTCCTATCTGCTATCAAAGAACTACAACAACATTTTGTCATAACTTATGTAGATAAAGCTTCTAATAATTATGCCATCATTTGTAAAAAATATTATGTTTCTCTGTTACAGAATTACTTAAAAGATAATCAAATTTTTAAACCCATTAATAATCAGTCTATCCAAATCAAAACTAAAATGCTAAAATTATATACACAATTAAATATTAATTGTAAGTTTTTTAAATTTCCTTATGTTACTTTGGTTCCTAAATTCCACAAATCACCTCTCAGTTTTAGAACAGTCACTTGTGGACATAATACCTTTACCACTACAGCTAGTAAGTACTTGCTTAACTGTTTAAATCGAATTAATGAATCTCTTAAATTCAGGAATTCAGGATATTTCATTTTGAACAATAGTTAATCACCTTAGCAAGTTACCACAAATTCTTGGTTTCCAAACCTTTGATTTTAAAGACCTATTTAATAATATTGTCATTAAAGATTTACATAAAGTTATTATCTCTCTTTATCATGACTATATATCTTCCAATCATGATGCTTTTAATGTCAAAAATTTTCCTATGCTCTTGCACTTTGTGTTATACAACAATTATATTATCCAAGGTGATAACATTTATTTACAAACATCTGGTGTACCACAAGGTGGCTGTAGTAGTAGTATACTCGCTAACTTATATCTTTATTATTATGAATGTCATTTTAACTCTAATTCATATATTATATATAGATATGTTGACGACTTAATTTGTATTATCATTGATGATTCCTATCCCATTAATATTGATTTTTACCCGTCTAACCTAGAATTAATTCCTAATGAGCCTTGCGTTAGTCAAACTGTTAATTTTTTAGACCTCAATTTAGATACCCTCAATAATCATGTAATCACCAATCTATATGATAAAAAAGATTCTTACAACTTCACTATCATAAAGCTGCTATCATATCAATCTTGTAATTCTATTCAATTGTTTAGAAACATCATTTTAAACCAGCTATTTCGAATACATCGACTTTCTGATCCTCAGTTTCACTTTCTCCACATCAATAAACTTAAACGCATTTGTCAAAACTACCTATATCCGGAAGTATTTGTAAATAATATTATTAATAATTTCAAATATACCACGTAATAATTTTACACATGCATTATTTATCTTTGATTGGTTAACTCATTTTTGAAAATTCACCCATTCTTATCACCTTACTTACCACTTGGCCTGAGTCTAATACTGTTTACTATTTTAGAATGTCTATTTTCCACTTGTTCTGAGTCCTATACTGTTTACTATTTTCGAAAGTCTCCATACTTATTATGTATCGTTCAATTGTATTCATTCCCACTCGCATTGACGAAGTGAGGTGAAATGCTCGCCCACTCGCATTGACGAAGTGAGGTGAAATGCTCAGTTACTAGTTTATCTTACACGTGCTGCTATTATTTCACATTACAGTTCGTGGAGGTATTGTTTTTCAGCTTTTGTATAATTCAATTGATTTATTTTTCTAATTCCACTAGCCAGTAGACAGCTCCAATGGTGTCTATAGTTAAATACTATCGCCATTGTCAGAAACTGGCTATTCTATCGGTTTTAATTCGAATTGTATGGCTGTCCTGATGAGAATGCAATTTCGAACTGACCGCCATTTTTTGTGTGGTTTCGATTGAATGTTCTCTATTCTTGAACTCTTGTCTTGAGCTGATTATTATTGCCTATTCTCATTTTTGCAGAGTTTTATTTTTATTTACTTTTATATACTTTTAATTGTGATTTTTGAATCCTAATATTCTTCTCATCCCCCTTTCCAATGTAGTGATATGTAACCTTCTATCTTTATCCTTAGACTTGGCTTATAGTTACTCATTTGTAACAGATATGCTAGAGATGGGTTTTTTTGTACATACAGTAGTTTATGCAAAAAATTTTCGATTAAAATCATTTAATTTTTATTTATAAACCCATTATGTTATTAGCTGCTTTGCGCAATATCATGATGAAAGTTTTATATTCTGTATTATTTTGTGTTTTATACATACTGACTTCTATTACATCTTTTAATTGTACATTTATATTTATTATTTACTTCTGAATTCAAACATCTATCTTTTGATTTTCATACTTGCAAAAAACTTTTTTAAAAAGGTAAAACCTGTTGTAAAGCTGCATTTGCGCTTATTGCAGAGTTTATTCTCTTTTTAATTTTAATTTTATTTTGTTTATTATTATTATCGCTAACGCATTTCTATAGTTTAACTACAAGCCCATCTATGTCTTAATATGGCCCTCTTTGGATATTGTTTTTATTTATCTAACCCTTTCATTCCTTCTTTTGATTGATTATGGTATGTCTTCACATTTCGCATTATGGAGTATTTTGGTTTGAGTTCTCTCATCGCTTCTATGATTTTTTCTGCGGGTTATTGCTCTTTTTGGTAGATTTCACACTCGATTATTCAATCGTTATATATGTGTGTATAGTGCTGACATCTCTCGGCAGGCATTAGAGTTTATTGTGTTTTTTGTGTATTTTTTTCTTTTCTGTATCTTTTAGTTAACCCAGACGTCAATATCTTTTATTGCTTATTTTTACATTTTAATCTAGACAAGTATTTCCACTATATGTGGCCCTCTTTTGCCCGCAGTTGTAGGGATTCAGTCAGACACATACGTATTAACAGTTTTGTATATCTTCCATTCCGGATGAATATAAATATTTGTCCACACTTCGCTTATTTATGAATATTTCGTATGAAAATCTCTTTTCTACTATGCTTGTTTTGTTACTCTCCAAAATTTCGATTCAATTCTTATGGTATTAGTTAAAATTTGAAATTCGTACCTGACAAAATAGTTTTTGGGGGGGTTTATATTGGGAATTTTAATTAGAATTCGTGATGTAAATTTTCTTCATTACCTAGTGTCCGGTCTATTATTATTATGAATTGGGATAATTATAGATCGACAAACATTGACCAATTAAGCGTTATAGACGATTTGGAAGAATACCATACCTTCTCTCAATCTAAATCATATTCCTTCAATAGATGCAACAATCTTAGGTGCAAAACTTGTCCTTATGCTGACCCATTACAAATTAATAATAATTCCACTTCACAAAAATTCTGCAAAGTTTTTAATTGCATATACAAA
The DNA here is from genome assembly GCA_951213105.1 of Amaurobius ferox. NCBI lineage: Eukaryota > Metazoa > Arthropoda > Arachnida > Araneae > Amaurobiidae > Amaurobius > Amaurobius ferox. The sequence continues at coordinate 50,397,996 of OX578151.1, forward strand.
CTTAATTGTACTATTTGTAACTTATCCTATATTGGCCAAACCAGCAACCCTTTACATCTGAGAATGAATGTCCACAGGGATCATATTAAAAAATTTGACCATAAAGTCTTTAATGATCTCCCTACCAAAAATCAATTTGAATATCAGCACTTTGCTACACACGGATTTAAAAATGTATCCCTTCATATTTTAGATATTAAAATTTCACTCACGGATAGATTAGTATTTGAAAATTATTACATTAAAAAATATAAAACTCTCTTCCCCTATGGATTAAATCAAATTTATAATAATAATAATGTTGTTAACAATAGTTTTGAATACAATTCTCATAAATCTTCAGTATATAAACATCTTTTTCATTATTCAAAGTCATCATCTCCTAGTAAAAAGCGATATAAGCGTGGCAAAGGAAAAAGTAACTTAAGTAAAACTATTGATTACAAAGCAGACATTTTGAAATTACAATATAATTATTCTCAAACTTTCAATTTTCTACCTGTTAGAACATGGTTATATAAAGTCAGAAAAAGCAAATTAAGTATTGTTTATACTCATTTTTTAAAATTAAAATTAACTCATGAGCATTTTAAACATTTATTTTTTGATCTGCTTCTTTCACGTACACATTTCTTAAATTACCACCTACTCCATTCACCAAATCCACATACTAAAATAGCTTACTGTGTAATCTCTTTTAAACACCCTATTCTTAATTCTCTTAACTTCAATAATTTATTTGCAAAACATAAGCACTTGTTACCAGTAAATGATATCAAAATACAAAAATCATTCAAATATAATTTACCAATTGGTAGAACTATTTACAATTACAATGAAGTTTCTAGGACATTAAACTCTGATGATCTTACATCATGTGTATGCAGCAATCAAAATCTTGCCCCTTTTGTCAACTCCACTCATGGTCACATTATTACTGGGGATCTCAGTATAGTTCAGGATGATATACTCAGGGATATTATGAATAAAGGGTCTAAATTTCGCATTCCATTCTGCCATCACCCTAAACAACTTCTTCAGTCTCTATCATTTGATTTTGATAAATTCATATATCAACTTGCTTGTTCACATTCTATTCCTATTGAAGCATTCAATCTATGGAAGTATACGACCTTACATCTACTTAAAAATGTTATTATAAACACTAAATTAACGAAGCCTAGGTATCCTTATAAACAACTCCTATCTGCTATCAAAGAACTACAACAACATTTTGTCATAACTTATGTAGATAAAGCTTCTAATAATTATGCCATCATTTGTAAAAAATATTATGTTTCTCTGTTACAGAATTACTTAAAAGATAATCAAATTTTTAAACCCATTAATAATCAGTCTATCCAAATCAAAACTAAAATGCTAAAATTATATACACAATTAAATATTAATTGTAAGTTTTTTAAATTTCCTTATGTTACTTTGGTTCCTAAATTCCACAAATCACCTCTCAGTTTTAGAACAGTCACTTGTGGACATAATACCTTTACCACTACAGCTAGTAAGTACTTGCTTAACTGTTTAAATCGAATTAATGAATCTCTTAAATTCAGGAATTCAGGATATTTCATTTTGAACAATAGTTAATCACCTTAGCAAGTTACCACAAATTCTTGGTTTCCAAACCTTTGATTTTAAAGACCTATTTAATAATATTGTCATTAAAGATTTACATAAAGTTATTATCTCTCTTTATCATGACTATATATCTTCCAATCATGATGCTTTTAATGTCAAAAATTTTCCTATGCTCTTGCACTTTGTGTTATACAACAATTATATTATCCAAGGTGATAACATTTATTTACAAACATCTGGTGTACCACAAGGTGGCTGTAGTAGTAGTATACTCGCTAACTTATATCTTTATTATTATGAATGTCATTTTAACTCTAATTCATATATTATATATAGATATGTTGACGACTTAATTTGTATTATCATTGATGATTCCTATCCCATTAATATTGATTTTTACCCGTCTAACCTAGAATTAATTCCTAATGAGCCTTGCGTTAGTCAAACTGTTAATTTTTTAGACCTCAATTTAGATACCCTCAATAATCATGTAATCACCAATCTATATGATAAAAAAGATTCTTACAACTTCACTATCATAAAGCTGCTATCATATCAATCTTGTAATTCTATTCAATTGTTTAGAAACATCATTTTAAACCAGCTATTTCGAATACATCGACTTTCTGATCCTCAGTTTCACTTTCTCCACATCAATAAACTTAAACGCATTTGTCAAAACTACCTATATCCGGAAGTATTTGTAAATAATATTATTAATAATTTCAAATATACCACGTAATAATTTTACACATGCATTATTTATCTTTGATTGGTTAACTCATTTTTGAAAATTCACCCATTCTTATCACCTTACTTACCACTTGGCCTGAGTCTAATACTGTGTACTATTTTAGAATGTCTATTTTCCACTTGTCCTGAGTCCTATACTGTTTACTATTTTCGAAAGTCTCCATACTTATTATGTATCGTTCAATTGTATTCATTCCCACTCGCATTGACGAAGTGAGGTGAAATGCTCGCCCACTCGCATTGACGAAGTGAGGTGAAATGCTCAGTTACTAGTTTATCTTACACGTGCTGCTATTATTTCACATTACAGTTCGTGGAGGTATTGTTTTTCAGCTTTTGTATAATTCAATTGATTTATTTTTCTAATTCCACTAACCAGTAGACAGCTCCAATGGTGTCTATAGTTAAATACTATCGCCATTGTCAGAAACTGGCTATTCTATCGGTTTTAATTCGAATTGTATGGCTGTCCTGATGAGAATGCAATTTCGAACTGACCGCCATTTTTTGTGTGGTTTCGATTGAATGTTCTCTATTCTTGATCTCTTGTCTTGAGCTGATTATTATTGCCTATTCTCATTTTTGCAGAGTTTTATTTTTATTTACTTTTATATACTTTTAATTGTGATTTTTGAATCCTAATATTCTTCTCATCCCCCTTTCCAATGTAGTGATATGTAACCTTCTATCTTTATCCTTAGACTTGGCTTATAGTTACTCATTTGTAACAGATATGCTAGAGATGGGTTTTTTTGTACATACAGTAGTTTATGCAAAAAATTTTCGATTAAAATCATTTAATTTTTATTTATAAATCCATTATGTTATTAGCTGCTTTGCGCAATATCATGATGAAAGTTTTATATTCTGTATTATTTTGTGTTTTATACATACTGACTTCTATTACATCTTTTAATTGTACATTTATATTTATTATTTACTTCTGAATTCAAACATCTATCTTTTGATTTTCATACTTGCAAAAAACTTTTTTAAAAAGGTAAAACCTGTTGTAAAGCTGCATTTGCGCTTATTGCAGAGTTTATTCTCTTTTTAATTTTAATTTTATTTTGTTTATTATTATTATCGCTAACGCATTTCTATAGTTTAACTACAAGCCCATCTATGTCTTAATATGGCCCTCTTTGGATATTGTTTTTATTTATCTAACCCTTTCATTCCTTCTTTTGATTGATTATGGTATGTCTTCACATTTCGCATTATGGAGTATTTTGGTTTGAGTTCTCTCATCGCTTTTATGATTTTTTCTGCGGGTTATTGCTCTTTTTGGTAGATTTCACACTCGATTATTCAATCGTTATATATGTGTGTATAGTGCTGACATCTCTCGGCAGGCATTAGAGTTTATTGTGTTTTTTGTGTATTTTTTCCTTTTCTGTATCTTTTAGTTAACCCAGACGTCAATATCTTTTATTGCTTATTTTTACATTTTAATCTAGACAAGTATTTCCACTATATGTGGCCCTCTTTTGCCCGCAGTTGTAGGGATTCAGTCAGACACATACGTATTAACAGTTTTGTATATCTTCCATTCCGGATGAATATAAATATTTGTCCACACTTCGCTTATTTATGAATATTTCGTATGAAAATCTCTTTTCTACTATGCTTGTTTTGTTACTCTCCAAAATTTCGATTCAATTCTTATGGTATTAGTTAAAATTTGAAATTCGTACCTGACAAAATAGTTTTTGGGGGGGTTTATATTGGGAATTTTAATTAGAATTCGTGATGTAAATTTTCTTCATTACCTAGTGTCCGGTCTATTATTATTATGAATTGGGATAATTATAGATCGACAAACATTGACCAATTAAGCGTTATAGACGATTTGGGAGAATACCATACCTTCTCTCAATCTAAATCATATTCCTTCAATAGATGCAACAATCTTAGGTGCAAAACTTGTCCTTATGCTGACCCATTACAAATTAATAATAATTCCACTTCACAAAAATTCTGCAAAGTTTTTAATTGCATATACAAACTTAATTGTACTATTTGTAACTTATCCTATATTGGCCAAACCAGCAACCCTTTACATCTGAGAATGAATGTCCACAGGGATCATATTAAAAAATTTGACCATAAAGTCTTTAATGATCTCCCTACCAAAAATCAATTTGAATATCAGCACTTTGCTACACACGGATTTAAAAATGTATCCCTTCATATTTTAGATATTAAAATTTCACTCACGGATAGATTAGTATTGAAAATTATTACATTAAAAAATATAAAACTCTCTTCGCCTATGGATTAAATCAAATTTATAATAATAATAATGTTGTTAACAATAGTTTTGAATACAATTCTCATAAATCTTCAGTATATAAACATCTTTTTCATTATTCAAAGTCATCATCTCCTAGTAAAAAGCGATATAAGCGTGGCAAAGGAAAAAGTAACTTAAGTAAAACTATTGATTACAAAGCAGACATTTTGAAATTACAATATAATTATTCTCAAACTTTCAATTTTCTACCTGTTAGAACATGGTTATATAAAGTCAGAAAAAGCAAATTAAGTATTGTTTATACTCATTTTTTAAAATTAAAATTAACTCATGAGCATTTTAAACATTTATTTTTTGATCTGCTTCTTTCACGTACACATTTCTTAAATTACCACCTACTCCATTCACCAAATCCACATACTAAAATAGCTTACTGTGTAATCTCTTTTAAACACCCTATTCTTAATTCTCTTAACTTCAATAATTTATTTGCAAAACATAAGCACTTGTTACCAGTAAATGATATCAAAATACAAAAATCATTCAAATATAATTTACCAATTGGTAGAACTATTTACTATTACAATGAAGTTTCTAGGACATTAAACTCTGATGATCTTACATCATGTGTATGCAGCAATCAAAATCTTGCCCCTTTTGTCAACTCCACTCATGGTCACATTATTACTGGGGATCTCAGTATAGTTCAGGATGATATACTCAGGGATATTATGAATAAAGGGTCTAAATTTCGCATTCCATTCTGCCATCACCCTAAACAACTTCTTCAGTCTCTATCATTTGATTTTGATAAATTCATATATCAACTTGCTTGTTCACATTCTATTCCTATTGAAGCATTCAATCTATGGAAGTATACGACCTTACATCTACTTAAAAATGTTATTATAAACACTAAATTAACGAAGCCTAGGTATCCTTATAAACAACTCCTATCTGCTATCAAAGAACTACAACAACATTTTGTCATAACTTATGTAGATAAAGCTTCTAATAATTATGCCATCATTTGTAAAAAATATTATGTTTCTCTGTTACAGAATTACTTAAAAGATAATCAAATTTTTAAACCCATTAATAATCAGTCTATCCAAATCAAAACTAAAATGCTAAAATTATATACACAATTAAATATTAATTGTAAGTTTTTTAAATTTCCTTATGTTACTTTGGTTCCTAAATTCCACAAATCACCTCTCAGTTTTAGAACAGTCACTTGTGGACATAATACCTTTACCACTACAGCTAGTAAGTACTTGCTTAACTGTTTAAATCGAATTAATGAATCTCTTAAATTCAGGAATTCAGGATATTTCATTTTGAACAATAGTTTTGATTTAGTTAATCACCTTAGCAAGTTACCACAAATTCTTGGTTTCCAAACCTTTGATTTTAAAGACCTATTTAATAATATTGTCATTAAAGATTTACATAAAGTTATTATCTCTCTTTATCATGACTATATATCTTCCAATCATGATGCTTTTAATGTCAAAAATTTTCCTATGCTCTTGCACTTTGTGTTATACAACAATTATATTATCCAAGGTGATAACATTTATTTACAAACATCTGGTGTACCACAAGGTGGCTGTAGTAGTAGTATACTCGCTAACTTATATCTTTATTATTATGAATGTCATTTTAACTCTAATTCATATATTATATATAGATATGTTGACGACTTAATTTGTATTATCATTGATGATTCCTATCCCATTAATATTGATTTTTACCCGTCTAACCTAGAATTAATTCCTAATGAGCCTTGCGTTAGTCAAACTGTTAATTTTTTAGACCTCAATTTAGATACCCTCAATAATCATGTAATCACCAATCTATATGATAAAAAAGATTCTTACAACTTCACTATCATAAAGCTGCTATCATATCAATCTTGTAATTCTATTCAATTGTTTAGAAACATCATTTTAAACCAGCTATTTCGAATACATCGACTTTCTGATCCTCAGTTTCACTTTCTCCACATCAATAAACTTAAACGCATTTGTCAAAACTACCTATATCCGGAAGTATTTGTAAATAATATTATTAATAATTTCAAATATACCACGTAATAATTTTACACATGCATTATTTATCTTTGATTGGTTAACTCATTTTTGAAAATTCACCCATTCTTATCACCTTACTTACCACTTGGCCTGAGTCTAATACTGTTTACTATTTTAGAATGTCTATTTTCCACTTGTCCTGAGTCCTATACTGTTTACTATTTTCGAAAGTCTCCATACTTATTATGTATCGTTCAATTGTATTCATTCCCACTCGCATTGACGAAGTGAGGTGAAATGCTCGCCCACTCGCATTGACGAAGTGAGGTGAAATGCTCAGTTACTAGTTTATCTTACACGTGCTGCTATTATTTCACATTACAGTTCGTGGAGGTATTGTTTTTCAGCTTTTGTATAATTCAATTGATTTATTTTTCTAATTCCACTAGCCAGTAGACAGCTCCAATGGTGTCTATAGTTAAATACTATCGCCATTGTCAGAAACTGGCTATTCTATCGGTTTTAATTCGAATTGTATGGCTGTCCTGATAAGAATGCAATTTCGAACTGACCGCCATTTTTTGTGTGGTTTCGATTGAATGTTCTCTATTCTTGATCTCTTGTCTTGAGCTGATTATTATTGCCTATTCTCATTTTTGCAGAGTTTTATTTTTATTTACTTTTATATACTTTTAATTGTGATTTTTGAATCCTAATATTCTTCTCATCCCCCTTTCCAATGTAGTGATATGTAACCTTCTATCTTTATCCTTAGACTTGGCTTATAGTTACTCATTTGTAACAGATATGCTAGAGATGGGTTTTTTTTGTACATACAGTAGTTTATGCAAAAAATTTTCGATTAAAATCATTTAATTTTTATTTATATATATATATATATATATATATATATATATATAAATATATATATATATAAATATATATATATATATATAAATATATATATATATAAATATATATTTATATATATAAATATATATATATATATATAAATATATATATATATATATATATATATATATATGTATATATATATTACGAAAAGCGAAAGGGAATTTAGAATTCTGGTACAAAAGTCTAACGAGAAATAATATTAAAAAGATTTTTTTTAGTAGTGCCTTAGATAAAATCAAACTCTTATATCGATTAAATATATCCCATTAATTTCTGCAATATATGTTATAAACTTCAAATTCGTGCATTTTTTCTTTGAAGAGGAACATTTACAAAGTAAATTTGATATTTCGTCTAATTTACTGCACTACGAGTATACATATAACCATAGAAAATAAATTTATGTCTTTATTCGGGCACCTGTTGCCATGTCATTACATCGTGTCATAACATATTCGAAAGAATATTTTTTTTATAAAATGGAATTCTCACCGACAGTCATTCTAAAGTTTTTAACGTTGTACTCGTATCATGTGTTAAAAAAAACAAGAAAGATCAATCATGCATAAGCATTGATTATGAAACACTTTCCAACTGAAATGTAATTTCATTTAAAAATTTCTAAAATGTGATTCATTCAGTGGTAATATCTTTTACATTATCACAGAACTACAGTAATTTATTATACTTAAATATTTAAAACTGTATCGAAATATAAATCATCTGATTCTTTATGCAAAATCAATGAATATTTCATTCATATAACTTGTATTCCAGACTCCAGAGCTAAATAATTTTGTGTGAAAAAAATTCAGCAATTCTTATGTAATTCATCTTACAATCGCTTGAGATATTTGCATTCTGCATATGTTAAAATTAGGCTTCCTTGAAGAAATAATAAAAGTTTAGGGATCATTTAAAATCACAACTATTGTAATTGCATAGGCACGGAATTTAGATACACAGATAATACACAGATAATATATATGTGTATGTGTATGTACTCAAAGTATTGGAATCGTGCCGAGGATCGGAACTCGAATTTTCAAAGTATCTACACGTTTTGGGACTTCTAGAACACGAAAAAACTACTTTTAGGAAGACGTCTGTGTGTGTAAGGGTGTATCTGTGTATGTTTCTGTGTGTCTGTGTGGATATTACATCCACTCTAATTGAAAAACTAATGGACCGAATTTCATACAATTTGGTAGGTATGTTTTTTGTGGGAAATCCTGATGTTCATTAGATTATAGTACGATTCGTAATAAAAGAATCTGCCTTCTTTGCGAAATGGCCGCAGAAATTGCCTTTATCCACTCTAGCTAAAAACTAATGAACCAAATTTAACAAAATTTAGAGTATAATATTTCAATAACCTACAAGTGATTTATATACCAAATTTAACAAAATTTTGTATATAAATAATTTGTAGGTTATTCTACTACGATTCGGGAAAAAGGAACGGGCTATTTTTGCGAAATGGCCAGCAAAAATCGTTATATATAAAAATAAAAGACTACGTGTGCTCAATTATATCAATTAAATTCCTATTTTATATGTGATTTTTGACAACAAAAAGAATAAGACTAACCCCATTACTCTAGGACTAGCCGTTCTTGAGATATTCTAGTTTTTTCGCGTTTTCGCTACGCCACCTTTGACAATAAGTCCAGCTATCAAATGAGAACCAAATTTAAGTTTAACGTGTAAATTCAATGTCATTTAAAATACTTATGTTGTGCAGATAAACTCAAATTATCATTGAATAAATAAAGAGAACGAATATGAGTCTGCAGAGAAAGACATGTGCTGTCCACATCAGAATTTTTAACAATATTACACCAATGATTTATAGAAGTGAACGGGGATTATTTTCAGGCCATTTCGAAAAAAAATGTATAATCTATATTTAAAGATCCATCAAATTTTTGTCGAATAAAATGTTCAACAAATTTAAGCTGTGTACCAAATTTTAACTCTCTAGGACGTAGGAAAGTGCATTTAAATGCCATCAATTAAATTTATCATGAAGAGTTATATAAAATTTAAAAAAAATGAAAAATTGTTATCTACCAAATTTATCTTAAAATATGAAGCCACTCCCATATGCAAAACGTTTAAACAAATGGAGAGATATTTATTATATAATATCTCTCTCTTTTCTTTCTGGAAGATATCCCAAAGTCAGAATTTAATTGAATTTGTTTTTTTCCCTATATTAAATAATTTTTTTAATTAAAAAACTACTTAACATATTTAACTGAATTTTTTTTTATATATTCTATGGGATAATGTGAATATTTCCTAAAAATTTCGAAGCAATTCGTGAATTTTAAATTTACTTAAAAAATGTTTGAAAAATTAGGTCCCATAGGGTTCAATGTATTTCATTTTTTCAACCCGAGTTCAATAAAAAACTAATTGGGTGATATTATTTATTTATATTCCCATAGGTCCTACAGACCGTCTGAACAACATACTAAAATTTCATTTTGATAAACTCATTTTTACGGCAGTTATCGTGCTAACGGACAGACAGACAGACAGACAGACAGACAGACAGACAGACAGAATGAACAAAGTCATAAACACTTTTCAACTTTGTTGTAAAGTGTTAAAAAGAAAGTAAACGAAAAAGAGATTTAAGTCTATAAAGCGAGCCCAGTTTCACCACAGACGGTTTTATTTCTCTTCTTCGACTTTTATAACTGTGACCGGGATGATAATGGCAATTAATGGACGTTCCATCTCTTCGACTTTTGCTGGAAAAATTACGTTTTTCTTTGTTTTGTATTTTTTTATCTACGTGTGGGATGAAAGAACTGTTTATTCTCGTTTGTGGTTTGGTTACATTTGATTTCATTCTCGACAAGAGATAGTAAATATTTGCAAGCATTTTTTGCGTGTTTCTGATATAGAAAAATATGTAGTTTGCAGTAATTTCAAGTTTATACATAACTGGCAGATATAACCAGCATTGCTCGTGATTTAAAATATGTGTAAATTCTAAACTCATTCATATTACTGCAAAAAATATTCAAATTTAAACATTGAATAATAATTTTAAAATATTGAATGTAATTCCCCCATGAATATAATAGGTACATGCATATATGTTTTCGCTATACAAAATTACCTGCTGCATTACCTGCGCTTCTATTACAAAATTACCTTAGCAAGTCTAAAAAATGTCCATGCTGGTATACAAAAATTCATATATTTAAACATTTGTTTGTAAACAAATGTTTAAATATACGAATTTTTGTAATTACACGCGAAAATGAAGGCGCTGAAATGGCAGTAAAAGTTATTCCCGTACTATTTTTGCCCCTTTGCAATCTGCGGTTAAACGCGTCCGGAAATGTATGAATTTAAAGGAACTTTTTCCAAAATATTACTGTGTACTTGGTTGTAACTGCTATGGCAATATCTAAAATATAATACCGTTTATTGATTAAATTTATTTTTATATCAATTTCTTTATTATTGAAATAGGATAAAATGGATGAAAATTTTCTGTTGAATTAAACAATATATGATTTTTTTCCAAATAAAGTTTCGGTGAAAAAAAAATCGTCTGCTTAATGCTATTTATTTTTATTAATATCTCCACAACCCCTGGGCCTACAATTTTGAAATATAGACAGAGTTATTGGCAGTGATGTAGAGAATAATCATATAACATTCGATACAAATCCGTCATACAGTGTGGATTTGTTTGCGGAACAAACAAGCAAACAAACTTTCAATTTCATATACAGGCTATCTATAGCTTCCATGTTTTCTTCTTGATCATTTTTTCTCTTTTCCCCATGCCTTCTATCAGTTACTCTATGCCATGAAGTTTGTTTGTTTGACCCTGACCGTCCGACCTACCTCTATGCCATGAAATTTGTTTGTTTGATCCAGATCGCCCGACCTACCCGAAAGTATTTGTTTGGACGGCCGGGATAGTGCCGCCCAATTCAGACCGGAACCCAATGAGGGCTGCATTCACAAGAACCGTACACTTCTGCCCCTGCTACCAACCTCTTGGAAGGATTTGCGGACCTACATATTTGAAGTGACAGTACTTTGCGTGAACACAGGGGCAGTTTGGACAGAGCAAGGAATCGAACTTGTATCGCCCGAGTGCCTCTTGGAAAAGTCTCAAACGTTTTTCCAGTGAGTTTTGACTTCTCTTTACCTCCCTGCTCTATGCTTTCAAATATCGCAGAACCTGCCAGATAAGGCGCGGATTTTGATGACCTAAATATTCACTAAAAATGTCCTTAAAATAGTTAAAAAATGCCCTTAATATTTTACATTATTATGAACTTAAAAAAAGGATGACATGAAAAATAAGTTTAGTTAATTCATGATACAAATTTCGAAAGTTTTGAGTAAATACAAATAATCGAAATTGTTGTAATAAAAAATTTATATGTATAAATACCTGACTTAAAACTTTTTATCCCGAACTGCGATAATTTAATTTCCCATGATAACATCGGAATTACATTGAATTATAATGTGTTTCCTAATGTTCTCAAATGTAAAAGATCTTCTACTGTCGGAATATAAGTTTTTATACCGTGAAAAGCTTCTTTCAACATCTACGGATGTGATAGGTGCGTATTTGAAAAAAAAAAACGGATTCGCTTACGTCCAATTTTTCCTCGATATCAAAAGTTTCATCTTCACCAATTAGGATGAGAGAGATTTTCTTCAAAGTTTTGAAGCCCTGGTTTTTACCCAAAACATTGTTTAATTTGGCAATTATACAATGCCCAACCTTACCTTTAGCCTTCTGAATGACCTCACTAACGTTGTCAATGTATCCTGTCAAAATCCTGTCTTGAAAGGAGTTGTTTTACGATCAGAGCCCCTTACAACGGGGAAGACTATCTTTATTGTAAAATACCTGTTTGTACCACAAAACGGGAGGAAGTGTTGCGGCCCCGGGGGTTTGTTTGTAAAGATGCTAAGACAGGAATTAGCAAAAACACCCATTGCAATAGAAAGTATAGAGAACTAAAAATGAAAAAAAATCCCTAAATATAGGAAATTTTGTAAAAATGCTAAATACTACCTCAAAAATGCTAAAAATGCCCTGAAAATGCTCAAAAATGCCCATAAGAGGGAAAAATTCGAAAAAATAAAAAAAAATGCAGATTTCATCAAAATCCGCGCCTTACTGCCAGATATTCATCAAATACTTTGCAATTCTGAAAATTTCATCCAAACCTTCACAATCATTATAGTATTAATTTGGGAATTCGGGGAACATTTCTGTAATTAAAAACGATTCTAATTACAGAATTGTACGCATAACAAACGAGGTAAAAATCCCAATTCTAATTAGTTTAAAGATGCATAACCGGGAAATTAGAGAAAATGAAAGCACATTCTTACCTTGAATCTAGCCTTTGCAAAACATTTCCATGATTGGTCGAAGAAGGAAAAATATAAAAATATGTCTTCCGTTTAGTTTACTGTGGAAAGTGAATGAAGTATTAGAATATTTTTGAGAATTATGTTATCGTTTTAATTAAATGGAGAATTTCCTCCATTTAATTGTTTAAACTCATATATTGTACGTTGTATGAGTAATTTTCAATAAATACACGGTTATTTCTCGTTAGATCACCGAAGTCATGCAGCATCGGGCGCGGTTAGTACTTGGGTGGGTGACCACCTGGGAACACCGCGTGTTGTTGGCACTTTTCGGGCGCGGTAGCTCGGTGGTTTGCGCGCTGGATTTGCACGCTGCCACAACTGCCGCCGTGTTCATGCAAGGTACGATCACGTTAAACATGTGGGTCCGTAAATCCTTCCCAGAGGTTGGTGGTAGAGGAAGGAGGGTACGGTCCCTGTGGATGCCTCCCCCACTGGGTTCCGGTCTAAATTGGGTAGCACTTCCCGGCCGTCCAAACAGTTACCTTACACCTTTCTGGAATGTCGGACGGTCTGGGTCTCAACAATAACAACAACGGGTATATATTCTAATCTACGAGAATATAAGTAGTACAGATATATTGGCATATATTTTGATATATACTGGCATATATTGGAATCAATTACGACCTTCTGGTATAAAGATTACGGGGATTACTGATATTTTCAATTTATTACGTCATCTGTTTTATTTTGGCAAAGAGTTTTGAGACTCATATTGTAATACGGGTAATCTTCTACTAACACACAGGCATATTTTCTTATCTGCGACTATATAAGTAGTACAGGGATATATATATATATATATATATATATATATATATATATATATATATATATATATATATATATATATATATATATATATAATAGAAGTTTGAAAATCCAATGAACGAAAAGTAAGAAGATGTAACACGATAAACCTAACTTTTTAAGACACCCACAGAATAAAATATAATACAGCAAATCAGCAATCAAATGGATAAAAAATACAAAACACAAGCTATCAAGTTACAGAAAATCAACAAAATTAAAAGGTATGGAAACAAAAAAAGAAAAACTTAAACTAAATTCAACTATCTAACTGGCTTACAAAACAAAAGTAAAAATCAACTAATCCTCAAGCAAATGGAAAAAAAATAAATATCGAATCAACAAGTCAATGAAAAATATCATAATACAAAGGTATGGAATCGAAATAAGTATAACAAACGAAATCAAGCACAAACGCCATACACGTGGACGAGGCTCTAAGCCTAAATCATGAATTGTTAACCTCTACAAAAATCTAATCATGTCCAAGTTTTTTGTAGAAGCAAACACAAAAATGTATGTTTCTGAAGAAATAGATAGATTATATCTATAAACTATTTCTACTTGGACGACATACATAAAGAAGGAATAAAAAATGAATACCTGGAAAAAGCACAGCGTATGTACAATCGAGTCGATACAGGGTTAGTCTGTGCAGGGAACACTGATAGAAGAGACCAGTGCTGCCATTCGTAAAGAAAAAATAAAAAACCATTTACTGTTGCTATTCATAAGAATTGAAAAACAGTGAAGCGAAATGTTAAGAAAAAGTTTTAATATACAAAAAGAGCTACTAAAAGGAGGGGCAAATAATAGTAATGCTGAAGTGAAAAAAAACAAAAAAAAAACAAGAGAATGGAGATGTCTGGCTAATATAAGATACTATGAATAGAATTATATGATACTATGAAAAGAATTATAAAAATCCAGCTATTTTAAATTTTTTAACAATACTATTTACTAAATAAGAGGGATATTTATATAAATTGCTAGTAATTTTGAGATTATTGACCTGCATAGCATGAAATTTTTTATCAGATAATCTATAAATTCTAAAAAGCTGATTGAGTATAATATTTCTAAACAATTGAATCGAGTTACAGGAATTAAATGGTAAGATTTTATTAATATTAAAATTATAAAAATCTTTTTTATCATATAAATTTGTAACAATTCTATTAGAAGGATCAATAAAAAGATTTAAATCCAAAAAATTAACATTTTTACTAATAGTAGCTTCATTAGGAATTAATTCCAAATTGTCTGGATAGTAATCTATATCTATGAGATAATTTTCTGTATGTACTAAGCAAATCAGAGCATCAACATATCTGTAAAAAGTATAATCTATTGAAGTAAATGACTTTTCATAATGATAATATTCCCATATATATATTCCCATATAATTTTAGTGCTTTCATTTTGGCATATATTAGAATCAATTACGGGTTTATTGATATTTTCAATTTATACATGTAATCTACTAATTCAGGTTACATCTTCTAATATTCGAGTATATAAGTAGTACGGGTCCCATACAAATTTCGCGATTTTATTTTGTATATATTGATTCAATTTCATATTTTTTGTATATTTGCTTTCAAAAGGGGCCAGGATGTTTTATTCTTCAGATCTGCCCGTGAAGATAATTTTGCATAGTGAGAACAGATATTCTTGAACTTCTCTTTAGGAGCAATAAATTTAATATTTTAACATAATTTGCACATGATTGTGAATTATATGTTTCTTTATATTATATACTCCGCACGAAGAACGGGTATGCTGCTAGTTTGTAATAATATTAAATTATCTATAAATAATTATTTGTAACGATATTGTTGCGAACACCTGTAATGTTTTCACGGCGTATTGTCTGTCCACAAGGAAAAACAACATTGACAGTCAACTATTAATTAAACCCAGGACATCTGCCTCTCTTTTTGGAACATTTGGCGAAAACTTTGCCGATTTTGGCGACGAATTGGAAGATTATATTAAATTACGCCAAATTGACAAAACTGTCGTCAAATTGTTGAAATTGCCGCCAAATTGATAAAAACAACGCTAAATTAACGGAAATGCTGCCAAATTGATGAAAATGACGCTAAGTTAACGAAAATGACGCCAAATTTATAAAATTTGAAATCAAAACGCGAGTAGGATTTTGATTTTAAATTTTAGGCATGGATTGGAATTCAAACTAATTAATAACCGAATGGCATATTAATTATGCTTCAATAGGGTCTGTATGTCTGTTCGTCTGCTCCACACGGCGACAAATTTGGCGACACTGGTAAAAAACGTGGTAATAAATGGTAGGGGGCCCAAATCAGAATCTCGTGGCTAGGGGGGATTTGAAGTTCCTTCCTGCTTGTGAATAAATAACTAAAATATTATGTAAACAAAAATAAAGCATACAAACTGTTCTGAAAGTTAAATGAACAAACAAGTAAAAGTAATTGTCATCAAGATAAATAATACTAGTAAGACATGAAAGTAAACATCGAATATAATAATTTTCCGTATCAAAGATTTATATAACTTGCTTCTTGATACTGGCAACCATAAAGGCTTAAAGGGCCAAATAGTTCTATACCTCTTAAGAAATACGGTTTATTTTTCGCTTCATATATTAAAGGGAGTCGTGTTGGCAGTGAACTGTCAAAAAATTTTCTGTTTTCGACTTTGCCTGCAGGAATTTAAATCATTTCTGGAACATTTGATTTTGAAAACATTGAGTGTTCTGGATATAGCGAAAGCTGTAATGCGTAGCTGGGAAGATGTGTACGTCTATGGTTTGTGCTTACTTACATTGGGAAAAAAAAATGTAAAACTCTGACGTGGTTAGAACGTCATTTTCCTTATAAAGTTTATCGTAGTTTTACATTACTTACAGTACACAGAATATGTAAAGGGATAAAAATGGTGATGGAGTCTATACACATTTTGCGCATCCCTGAATACAAATCAAGCATTTTTTTCAATGATGTCGGATTATCTATCCGTGGGTGCGATATTTATCGAACAAGCTGATAAAATAAAATGAAATATGATATGATTGTTTCAATTGGTGAATGTTAGAGGCATGATGATTTTCGGAGGAAAAGAACCAAGAGGAGGCCCTACATTTTTAAATGTTACCAAATCAAAGAAAATCTTGCCAAATGGATAAAAATGACGTTAAATCAATGAAAATAACGGCTATTTGACGAAAATTCAATATCTTAGAAAAAATATAAGTATCTACTATAAGAATAACCTATTTTGTTTTTACTGTAAAAGTAGTAAATACATTGCATTATATAAGGAAAGTCATGTGCTGCCCACATCAGATTTTTTTAGTTACTATAGGGTCTTTTATAAACAAAACAAATGAGATCGAAATCAATGAATTAATTTATTGAACTTTTCTGGAGTTTTATTTTACAAGACATTCTTCACGCAAAACCATTTCGGCTCCATCAGGCTAAAACCACCGCTGATTTTTATAGTGTACTCTATTTATTGAATAACCCAGAAGATGTCCTTCTAAATTTGAGACGAAACTAACAAGCTGTCACAAAATTAATCTTTTTAAGAATACGAACCGGAACGGCGTGAGAGAAATCATCAGACAATAATTATCCCGCCGTAACAAAGATAATACTTTGTATCCCTCGCCTCCTAATCCTGCTAGTCATAAAGGCTTAAGCGAGGGAAAACAATAGGTATTTTTTCTCTCTCCCGAAATTCCCTTTTCTCGCTTTTCCCCATTTGATATGTTATTAAACGGCGCCGTGGAGATAGTGAGCTGTCAGAAAAATTTCGGTTTTAAATTTCGCTTGCAGGGGTTTAAATCATCTTTCTCCTGGAGAATCTGAGTAGGAGAGATTCTAGTGCTCTGTTTGGAGAAATACTTGATGCAATGATGTTAATTCTGCTTCCATTGCTTCGAACTACTTAAAATCAGCATATCTGCTCTAGACTGCTCCCATGCAAGTTTTTCTTTTTTCAAGTAGATGCTTTTATACTGCTCTAAAAACATTTTGGAGTCACGACAGAAAAATATCTGGATTGTTTAATCTTCGGTCGATTTTTTATTTCATCCATATTTCATAGTGTTTAGTGCCACTTGTATCGCAATTATTATCAGAATGAAAAAGAAAATGTATATATTTTGAATTTTTTACCAAAGTTATCTCTTCTATAAAAACAAATATTCTTTTATAATAATCTTCTATAATAATAAATATTCTTTTATATTAATATTTTACAATAATAAATATTCTTCTATGATAATCTTCTATAATAATATATATTATTTTATAATAATCTATATTTCTTCTATAATAATTCTCTGTCTGTTTCTGTCTTCTGTATCGAAAAATTTAAGCAACGCACGTCCATGAAAATTTCGACAGAGATACCTTGCCTCTCAAAAGAAACACCTCAAGATTTTTACTTTCCTTATATACATATAGTGTATAAGGAAAGTATTGTGACGGGTCGAAAATTCGAATCCGAGTTTTCTACGGGAAAGCACGTTTGTGTGTGTGTGTGTGTGTGAAAGTGTGTGTGTGTGAAAGTGTGTGTGTATGAAAGTGTGTGTGTGTGTCAGTGAGTCTGTGGTGACGATATCTCACGAACAAATGGAGCAATTCGAATGAAATTTGGTACAAAAATTACAATCCGTAAATACTGGAAGCCTATTGGTTTTAAACACAATCGAATGTTCGGAACACCCCTAAATTTTCGTGGGAACTTTTGAAAAATTCATCAAAAAATCAAAGCCTTTAATAAAGTTTCGCAAATAGACATTTCTTATGTAATTTTTTCTTAGAAAACGATTCCCATAAACTTTAGAACGCTAGCATGAACCGTTCTCGAGATATTGCACATTTTAAAAATAAATTTATCAAAAAATTCTATAAATTAAAAAAAAATATTAACTGTTGAGAAACATGTTCACTTTTCATATGTAATATCTTGTGGTAAATTTGGTGACATCATTCATGGATATAGCTCGTTCCATTCACGAGAAAAGATACTTTGAGTAATACTTTTGTATTTGAAAGCAAATAGTCATGTATCTACTATAAGAATAGCTTATTTCTCCATTTATAACGCTTGGCGAGATTTTGGTGGAATGTCTCAAACTTGGCGACTTTTTTAAATGTTGCCAAATTAACGAAAATCTTGCCAAATGGATAAAAATGACGCTAAATTAATGAAAATGACGACTGACGAAAATTCAGTATCTTGGAAAGAATATAAGTAGGTATTTACTATAAAAATCATCTTTTTTTTTTTTACTGTAAAAGTAGTAAATTCATTGCATTATATAAGGAAAGTCATGTGCTGTCCACATCAGATTTTTTGTATTTATAATCTCAGGTCGAAGGCGTTGCCACAACATGATGCAATTGCATGGTCATAAAACTGTAATGTGTGAAGAAATAAAAGGAAAGCTGTAATCAGCTCATAGGAGTTAAGAGATGAGACCACCTCCATGATTCAGCTGAACAGGAAAATTAATATTGAGAGATCATCCTCATTTAAAAATTCATAATATGGATATTTAAACCATGGAGTTAGAGAGACTTGCTTCCCTCTTTAACTTCAAATTCACGTTTTAAATAATACAATTAATGCCAACTTGTGAGTCCCTTTTCTTGCATGGTATGACCAGAAACTGAAAACTTGAGATTTAAAATATTAAACTTCATAAATTGGTTTGTTACTGAATTGTAAGACCCATAAAGTTAGAGAGAGTTAGTTCCTTTTCTTACATGGTATGACCAGAAATTGAAAACTTGAGATAAAAAATTTGAAATATTAAACCTGATAAATCGGTTTGTTAGAGGGTTTTAGGAGAGCATGAATTAATTGGGTTATGTTAGAGGTTGGTATAGTATGTATATTTTGATAGGGAGTAGTATAAGAAATAGTAATATTAAATGGGAGGGGTGTATGACTCGCATGTGTCTGTGGATATTAGGAGGGAATGGGAGGGTCGGCGAGAGTAGATGTCGCAGGTTCCTGCAGGGACGTGGTGTACTTGGACGGGCGTAGCAGACGAAGCACGCGGATTTTGCTGGATTTTAAACAATGTTTATTATATTCCAAAAAATATCGCCATAATATCAATCGATTAAAATAGATAAAAATTATGCGATTGAGATTATTCATAGTCTGGCACACCTACACTATTATACTATTTTACAATATTTACTTTTTAGAATAAATGGGTTAAAAAATTAATAAAAACTGTTTAAAAGGTAAAATTTCCTATTATGGCCGCCTATGTTCCAATTTTACCTGGCCCAATGTGGACGATTTCCAACATTCGTTATGACTCTTTATGTACATATAGGGTCCTTAAACACCCCAAAGTGAGTTAGAGCAGGAGACAGGACTATTACCCGTATAAGCAAAACTGACTATGAACATGAAGCAAAGATGAAAATTCTTACTAAACAAGAGATTCATAGAAGAAATGGATATATATATATATATTTATATATATAACTTATCTCTAATCTGTCATTGCAATTGCATATAATATTTTTATTATTAAAATCATTTTATTTTTGAGCTGCATTTGAGCAATAAATTAAATATATTTTGCATCGTCTTACTTCATTACTTTAAAACTTTAGCATATCTAACTTTTCATACTAAGTATAATTAACAATTTTAGTTTGCTTCAGTATTTATAAATCTTTTAATTTGCAATCTATTCAAATTTATGCTGCATTAGCGCTAAATTTAGAAATATAAATTGTATTTTTAATTCTAGTCTTGTCCAATATTATATGAAGATTTTTGTAACTCCCATTCTCCTTTTATTTTTTTCAGTTATATTAATTGAAGTTATGGTTATATGAGTTACAACTTATCTCTAATCTATCACTGGAATTTCATATAATATTTTTATTATATATATATATATATATATATATATATATATATATATATATATCCCTATATCCCCCACTAGGTTTCCATCTAAATTGTATGTCCCTAACTTAACGTGTACACTTATAGACTTTTCCTTACAAAGTTACTAGGGTACTTAAGAACTTTCCTAGAACTCTGTATAGGAAACGCAATAGTAGCCACCATTCGGCATTGAACAAGAGAGTTTAATATCGAGAAACTTAATAAAGTAGTACCCACGTAATACGTTCCATATGACCTACCGTAGTTCCGTGAAACCACGGATAATACCGAACGCTACAGTGATATTTGTTCGACATACGATAACGTCTATTTGATAAATACGTCATGTCATTACCATCATTAGTTAAATAAAGTAATAATAAAGTGTATATATTCTGTACACTACGTTATACATTTACAGTGTACGTTCTTTATCTCTCGTACGTATGAAAGTAAGGGATTCGAACGTTTCAGCCAAATCATCAAGACCAAGAGATGGTAGAATAGAGCATTGAAAACAAATACAGTACACTTGTACAGTACAGTATCACATAGAGTTTCAAGAGAATGATAGATGAATAAAGATCATTCTTTCCCATAAAAAAAAATTGCATAGGCAATGAAAAAACGCGTTATTATTACGCATTTTACGATAGATATCCTACGTAGATACCTGTGCATAACCTGTAATAAAAGCGTCATTTTTAACAAACATGCCTACTCCAAGCGACGATAGAGCAATGATAGAAAAATACTGCTGCTCAAAGAATGCAGAACCAGTTTAGGCTTGAAATTAATAAACCGTTTATTTATTACTTTCCCTGAAATACATCGTAATGCAAGGGGGAAAGTATTGGAATCATACCAAAAATCGCAACTCGAGTTTTCGACGGTTCTACACGTTTTGGGGCCTCTAGAAGACGAAATTTTTTTTAACGTGACGTCTGTGTGTATGTGTGAGTCTGTGTGTGAAATGTATATATCCACTCTAACTGAAAAACTAATGACCGAATTTCATAAAATTTGGTAGGCAAGTCCCTTATGGGTGACCCTGCTGCTGATTAGATTTGGGTATGATTACTGCCTGTTTTTGTGAAATGGTCCGCAAAAATTGCCTTTATCTACTCTAGCTGAAAAACTAACAGATCAAATTTCACTAAATTTGGTAGATGAGTCACTTGTGGGTGACCCTGGTGCTGATTAGATTTTAGTACGATTCGAAAAAAAAAGAACCTGCCTTTTTTTGCGAAATGGCCCTCAAACATCGTCAAAATCTAAAATAAAAGACTACGTATGCTCAAATATATCCATTAAATGCTTGTTTCATACGTAATTTTTGCCGATGAAAATAATAAGACCAGCCCCATTACTCTAGGACCAGCCGTTCTTGAGATATTTTAATTTTTTTGAATTTTTGCTAAGCCGATTCTGAGAATAAGTCCAGTCACCAAATGAAAACGAAAGCTAAATTAAAAGTGTATATTCAGTGTCATTTCAATTAATTATGCGTCTCATCGAGTGCAATTAAACTCAATTTAATGCATAATGACATAAAGTGACAATGAATTTGAGTCTGCAGGGAAAGTCATGTGCTGTTCACATCAGATATTTTAATTTTGTGTTTGTTTTCAGCTGCTGTAAACCGCGGGTAATTGAAACCACGGATACGGAATCAGCCGATACGTGGACACGACTGTAATACGAAATTGAGTGCTGCGCTTGAAACTGTAGTTGAAATGACGGGGGAGTAATTACCAATTTCTTTCAATCTCTCTTTGCTAAAGGATGTCAGGAAATCGCTTATTTGGAGCAATATCTCTAATACCCACAAAGTACGTAAGCGGAATTGGAAAGCACCCCTATCTTCTATTAGGTCATATTATTTCAATAAGCAGAGCCAATTCCCTTGCAAAACTTTTCGTTGCTAATAAGTTGGACCCTGACACTGGATGTATGAGAAGAATCTCATTACCGGGTTATAATGGGTGAGGAAATAATATCAAAGTTCGTGGCGTCTCCAAGGGGACTGTCCAATCCCTGCTGGAACCCACTGAAGTTTGAAAAAATGATATTTAGGAAAATGGGAAACAAAACATTTGATGGACTCCCCCCCCCCCCCCTTATTTTTTTCTGCCGAAACAACTGATCAAAGTGAGTGAATATTGTACTCAGTAAAGAATCTATATCATATAGCCGAGTGAGATTAATTGACTAAGTAATCAATTTATAATCTAAACTGCTAAGGTCTGAAGCTTTAAATCTTGAATACAGGTGAGACAACTATAAGTAGTGAGAAAGGTTTTGAAATTTTATTAAAAAAAATTATAAATCTCGGAATTTTTTATTCATCCAGCTGGAACTCAAGAATGATTTTCTCAATAAAATCCGCAATTTCAAAGCTGATAGCTGTATAATGGCGTAATTTAACGTAAAATCACTATTTTTTAATATTCCTGTTGAATGTGCTTTGTTATGCTTTAGGAAAAAGTGATGGGAATTTCATGTCTTTGAGCCTGGAGTTAATGACTTCGTCTCATTGACCATCACATGCTTGTTTCAAAAGACTTTTGTCTTTAAAAGTGATTACTTTAAATGTTTGATGGATTGTCCATGGGTAATCTTCTATAACCCTTTTTGTGTGATATTTACAAGCACCATTTTGAATTTTCATTATTTAATCCCATCCAATTTCCCTTTTATGTTCGTTCCGTGGATGACTGTTTTGCTCTTCTTGATCAGTCTAATGTTGATTTAGACACTTTTCTTTCTATTGTGAATTCTATTGATTATTGTATTCAGTTTATCTGTGAGCTAAAATGTAACAATGCTATTTCTTTTCTGTATGTTCTTTCTAATAATTCGTAATGAAAATTCATTTCCAATCATTGTTTACTATACGCCTTTAGTCGTTACATTATCTCCTCATAATTATTCTTGTCATCTCTGCCTTTAATACTCATGTCTACCGTGCCGCAAAGTATTATATACGCAAGATCGCTGCATTCAATACTTGTTTACTGCGCTCTTACTACTATTATACTCTATTTCTGTTATAAAGTCAAAGCTTTATTAAAGTCAAAGCTTTATTAAAGTCAAAGTATTATAAAGTCAAAGATTATTTAAAAGCTGTCGCTTTAGATCATCGATTCTCGTCGAAAATTGTTGATCACGCTTTTTCAAATTTCCTAAGCCATGTCAGAGCGAGGAAGATACAGTTAAAACTGTTAGCAATATTTTATACCTTCCTTTCTATCATAAAATGAGTCATGAAATTGCTAGAATTCTCAAAAAGTTTGACTTCAAAGCGATATTCTTTCCTACCAATGAATTCAAATTTTCATAGTTTAAGGATCCTATCGAAAAGTTCAATAATTGGGGTATTTTATCAAATTTCTTGTTAATACGTGCTATTGTACACAGGTTAAACTAAACGCGCCCTAAAGTACTACCTGAAATAACATCAAAATTGTGTAAAAAAACAAGAAATTAATAAATCTTCTATCGCAACTCATTGTTGGATGATTAATTACCGGTTTGATTTTTCTTCTGCTTCAGCTATTCAAAAGTGTTCTTCATTTTTCGATTTCGATTTCTTTGTATCTTTAAATAAAAACCTCTAGTAATCTAGTTAATAATTTGTCAATGACTCCATACTTCGTTGAGGTAGGGTATGACCATGTCTAATTTATTGGAGTTCATATTCTCCGCTATTTATTTCTTCTTGTTCGAGTCTCATGTTCATATTTCCTTCCTCATTTCAATTTTTTTGTTTTATTTCCTTATCGTGCCACTAGGTGGCGCTACTATATCGAGATATCGTTTCGCCATTTCAGTTTGGCCGACATAGCTTTACGCTTATTTGAGCGCTTAGGTCAGTCTTTTTGCACTGATGACGGAAATACAGTTATTTCATAAACATAAGTATGCTTATTTATCTTGATTTACACTTCATTTTGTATTCTAAACCTGTTCTTTATAAGTGTTCTTTATAATATTCAACTTTCTAAGTCACCGTGGGACTTCTGTAAGGTCTACAAAACAATATTATATAGATTACATGAACGACGCTACCTGAAACTGGAATATTCCTGTTAAGTTGCGATATAATATTAACATAACAGGACGGCCCAATAAAATTGTAGTCTCCACTAGAAACATTTATCATGGGCCTCCCTCCATATTTGATTTCTCCATCTTTATGAATATTTCATATCTTCTCCAGCCTAAAAATATATTGAGGGTTGGGCCCCCACTTGAACTAAGGTCCTCCGCTTAAGTGGTCCCCCCTCCCCCCCCCCCCCCCAAACACATGGGCGGCCCCGTAGATATCCTAGTAGAATAGATGGATAACAGAGGTCTGAAAAACGGTCCAAAGATGTTTCTTAGGAGGATAGAGCCTAAAAGGTTGGGATTTTTTTCGGATGACCCCCCCCCCCCCCCCGTCTACTTTCGCGAAGTTATTAAGAAAGTGTATCGGCACTTATGATCCGCATGAATGATCAACGCTCAAATCGCATTAGCGTTTGAAAAGGAGACGTGATTGATAGTTACCGAACATAATGTCAAGAAGAAGTAACCAGAGAAGATTTTTGACATGTTCCATCAGAACCACAAGGTCTAAGTGGGAGTTCAGAGTAAGATGTTATCCCGGGATTTCTAGTATAGTATAGGAAGATCCAGGATTTCTAGTATAGTATAGGAAGACCCCGACTACTCTTTAGTATGTCTACGGGCGGTCGTGCTTATAGCGTTAATTTTATACGAGTAATAACGCATAAACAAAACACCGAAACAAAATTGTATTTTTTCCCCCTGCAGAATTTCAATTATTTGACTAATTGGTGGTAAAATAAAAATCGAGTACTAAACTTTGAGTCTGATTATTTGTATCCTATAAGTAATAGTAGCGGAAAGAAAATGTGTTTACGCAGTGTTGACACTATTGTAATCTTCACCATTGCAATCACCATTGTAATCTATGAGAAAAGTCGTGGGCGAACGTCGAGAAACGGTGACGTAGGTAGGCACCGCGATTTATACTGTGAAAACGATTACCCCTGACCCAGCCTTTATTATGCAATTCTTTTTATACTCCGTTAATGCGTTTGAGCCATTAGAAACAGCCTACCTGTTCTTTATTACTCACTTTTCTTACTATAGTTTAAAGAAAAGAAAATCCTAATGTGGGCAGCACATGACTTTATCTACATAATGCAATAATTTTACTTCTGTCACACTACTTACTTCTTGACTACTATTTACTTCTGATATAGAAAATTCAATGCACAGTGTTTTTCGCATTGATTTAACACCACTTAAATTGAAAATGAGTTCATTTGGCAACTTATACGTCCAAGCAAAATGACATACATATTTACGTGCAAAATTCTCATCTAAATGTAATGTGCATTTAATGAATATTTCGTGAAATGATTATGGGAGAACTCTACATCGTCAAAATATAAAACTATTACAGAATGTATCTTTTCTCTTGAGTAGAACGAACTAGATGCACTAAAATGATGTTTAAAGATTTGTTGTATAATTTTGCATGGAAAGTGTAAAATTATACTAATTTATTGTATTGGACGACACTTAATACTTCTTTTAATATAAAGTAGTGTTTTGTATAATTTTTTTTAAACGTGCAACACCTCAAGAGCAATTCATGACGCATTCTATAGTTTATTTCATTCGTTTTCTAATATAAATTTAAGTATAAAATTAATATTTATTTAACAGCATTAAATATCCTGAATTTTTAGTGATTTTTTCAAAAATTCATTCGTAATTCGTACAATATCTCAAGAACGTGTCACGTTAGCGTTCTAAAGTTTGTATAATTTATTTTCTAATTAAAATTACGTCTGAAAGGATTATTCATTTATCCTTACTGAAGGTCCTAATTTTTTAATGTTTTTTTTTTCTAAAATTCATTTTAAAATTGAAAGCGGGGGTCTACTAAACATTCGATTGTATTTAAAATCAATAAGGTTCCAGAATTCTTGTAATAATCGCGACAAATATTCTTTTTTGAAACGCACCATTCGTTCATGAGATTTCGCGTCCACACACACACACATATATCACCTCAAAAACGTTCGATTCGAGTTTAGGGATGCTTGAAATGAGTTCTTATGTCGAAAACCCAAATTCGAATTTTCGTCCCATCACTATACTTTTATTATACATTATACTATGTATGTAGGGAAAGTAATAAAATTCCTACTCAACCTTGGAGATAAACTTGAATTTCTACAGGTTTTACAGATTTTTTTTTCTTCCTGAGTTAGGATACAACTTTAGTTCGTCATTAATGCTTTTCCTACATGTACATAGTTTAATGTATAGGGAAAGTGACGGAGTTGAAAATTGGAATTCGAATTTCCGACGGAAGAGCACATTTTAAATATCCCTGAACCCGAATGGAACGCTTTTGAAGTGCGCTTGTATGCGTGTCTGTGTATGTGCGTATGTGCTAGTGTGTATGTTAGTCTGTGAGTCTGAGGATGCGATATTTCGGCAACGAATGAAGCGTTTTGAAAATAATTTAGTACGATTATTGCAATCGGCGAATACTGGAACCCTATTGATTTTAATCGTGATCGAATATTCAGAAGAACTGAAGAACGCCTAATTTACTCAATTTACGAATGGATTTTTGAAAAAAATATTCATTTATAAAACAGGATTTTTAATAGTGATAAAAATGCAATCAATTTAGACGTAAGTTGTTTCACGAGAAAAAGATTCCTATAAAACGTAGAACGCTAGCACGAACCGTTCGTTCTTGGAATATTGCACTATTTTTGAATGGATTTTTGATGAAATCCTTCAAAATCAGGACCTTCAATACTGTTAAATACATAATCATTTCATACGTAAATTTCATTAAAAAACGTATAACACAAAACTTTAAAACGCTAGCAAAAACTATTCTCGAGATATTGCACATAGTTTAAAACTTAAATTCATAAAAATTAAATGACATTAAATTAAAAAGGGTAGTAAAGCATCATCCAATGGTTCACGTTCCATATACAATACTAAGAAATAAATCTGTTAACAATCTTCGCGTGAATCTTGTTCGTTCCATTCACGAGAGAAGATACTTTTGTAG
This sequence comes from Amaurobius ferox, assembly GCA_951213105.1. Lineage (NCBI taxonomy): Eukaryota > Metazoa > Arthropoda > Arachnida > Araneae > Amaurobiidae > Amaurobius > Amaurobius ferox. Next base: position 50,425,843 of record OX578151.1, read on the forward strand.
CGGTTTTGTACATCGGTGTAATTGTTTTTACATACATAAAAATAGGCTGAGCAAATGCTGTGTACGAAATATGTTTCTCTGCGAACTTCTATAATTCAGGATTTGATTTCGGAGTTTAATGACTCAAAACATTTTTTATGGCTCCGATGTATCATTTGGAAAGAACCTTAGAGGTGGCAAACTGCCAGGCAGACATTGATGGAAGTGGCAACTTGTTTCATAATTAGTTTTGTATTGCATGCACTCATATTCGATTTTTTAGTTCGTATTTATGTGTTACGATGGTAACAACATAAGAAATTTATTTGAGATATGAAAGCTATTGATATTTTCAATTTCATCAAAGTCATTTGTTTTATTTTAGCAAAAATTTGTCAAAATCTTCGACTAGCACTGTAGCGTCATTATTTTGGCGTATGTTGACCAAACATAACATTTTTTTTGTAAACTCGTTTACAAACGGGACCAGGATGTTCTGTCCTTCATACCAGCATGCGAAAATAATTTTGTATATCAAGAACCAGGGTTGCAAAAAAGCCGGCTAAAATTAATAAAAGCCACGCCGGTGGCTTTTATTGGTTTTAACCGGCTTCTTTTGGCCAAAATTGGCTTTTTATGGCCAAAATTGGCTTTTTTTTTTTAAATCATCCACGCTTTTTTTTTTTAAAAAGCGTGGATGATTTTAATTTTAAATTATACATTTTTAAGTGTTCTTTAACTAATTTTAAAGGTATTTTATTGGGTTACAATTTAATAAATAACTTTATTTCTCAATAATGAAACATTAATATTGGAATACCTGCTAGGGCAAAAAAGCCAGCTAAATTTTAAAAAGGCATACCAACTGCTTTACTTGGTTTACATTGCCCTTGAACACATGTTATTGCTTTAAATAATGAAATATTTTATTTTAGGACAATATTTGCTTAGTGATATATCTTATTAGTTAACTAATTTTAAGGATTTTATTGATATGTAAGAGTCTTATTTTCACTTATAAATATTTAAAATCATGCATAAAGTCATTTAATAAAAAACACTATTTATCACTATTGATAACAGTATTGGGAATAACATATGCGTGAATTCTTTTGAATAGCATCAAGCTTTTCAAAAATTCATTTTAACAAGTTTTAATTTGAGAACAATTTATAACCTTTTTTGATTGCTCTCTCTTGTTAGCAGTGTGTAAATAGTAGTGTGTAAAAAAAATGTTTTTCCTTTTTGAAGTAAAATTGATTCTTTTCCTTTTTGATGTGTGGTAATTTGTCTGTTTAATTAATTATAGTCTTTAAAATGTGTAGTATATGTAATGTAGAGCTATGCATTATGTAACAGAGGCTTTCAAAACACCATTTTGGTGTCTAATTTAATACATTATCCTCAATGCATATATATTTTTCCTTTTAGACATATTACCTTTATAGTATTTTCTAGTGGTCGTAAAATCTTGCGTACTTGATAATATTTAATAGAAGTTTATAAACATTTAGGAGTGCATCAAAGATAAAGTAATGAAATTTATGTCAATTGGCTGTAAACCACCTTTTTTTAATAAAAGCCGGCTTTCTTTAAGCGGTTAAAACCAAAAAAAGCCAACCGGCTTTTTTTGGCCTGGCTAAAATCCGGCAACTCTGTCAAGAACAGATATTCTTATACTTCTTTTTAGGGGAATTGCATTAAATATTCTGAATAGAATGTTTTGAAGAACAATTTCATTTAAAATACTACTGGAATTTGACATTTCATAACTCGCGAACAACGACGGGTATATCTGCTTATGTGAATAGTAAGAAATAAAGGTCTTACTTATATTATTATTTTAGAACAATATAAATTTGTTAATTAGTAGAGAAATTCATGCCTTAAATGCAGATTTTTAAATTTAGATCATTAGTATTCCATGGGAACTTCGGTTATGTATAGAATCAGTCGGTAATGAAATACAAAGCGTTTGAATTAAAGTCTCAAAAAAGCAGAATATTGTTACCACTAATTTCTCTAGAGAAATCAAGACAGCTGCTTTTCTTTCTTGTTTTTGTTTTTTTATTCGATTTTTTTGGAAACTTAAAATCTGAAGTGGGAATTTTTCTTTCTATTTTCCTTGAGGCCACTTTTAATGTTTCTTTGCAACAAAAAGAAGGAAAGTAAAGATGTAGTCTGTTTTATACCCTTGTCTGTTTTAAAACTCCTTCAGATCTTTGAAGATTTTAAGGATCCAAATACTTTATTTTCTTATTTATATACTAGTATATTTAAGCCTGTCAAAAACAGGGAAACTATCGTTCTTAAAGAAATTGAAATTGAAACATATTTTTAATAAGTTTTATTTTGTTTAACAATGCATGGGGGCTTAGCGTCGAAAATAGTTGTATCAACTGAAAATTGACCCAGTTAGGTTCTGTCCCGTGGTCGAGTTTCAGCATTTTTTGTCCCTTGTGCGAGATGTGGGAGTGCTCTGAGAGACTCTATCGCTCCCCACTATTAGTTAGTGCTCATTTCCATGACATGCTTAATTACTAATTGTTACTTTCCCTACAATACATGGTAATATATAGGAAAATTATTATAATCTTGTCGAAAATCGTAACTTGAGATATCGAAGAAGCTACACGTTTCAAGCATTCTAGAACCCGAAAAACTATTTTTAGCGTGACGTCTGTGTCTGTTTGTCTCTGTGTGAGTGTGTGTCTGTGTAATATATGTATCCACTCTGGCTGAAAGCTAACTGACCTAAATTCAGAAAATTTGGTAGATAAGTCTCTTGTAGGTTACCATGGTGCTGATTAGATTTTATAGAGTACCTTACTGCTCAACCCAGGAATCGAACCCTGGGTCTCCGAATTGGCCAGCCGACGCTCTACCGCTGAGCTATTGGGACGAAATTGCAAGCTCTTACCGCCGAAGTGGACTCTGTAATTTTGCTACAATTCATAAAATCAAACAAAATCATTATTATATAAGATATACTTTTAAAATATTATCGATACATATGAACAATGTGAATATATATATATATATATATATATATATATATATATATATACAGTGCCTCCCAAAAGTGTTCGTACATTAAAAATTTGTAGAAAAAACGCTGTCGCCTGGAATTGAATTCGAATATAAAGTTCAATATTTTTTCATATCATCTCCACGTGATTCTGAATAAAACCTACCATTTTTTTTTTTTAAATTATATATAATATAAAAAAAAATGAAGATGCAAGGAGGCAGAGAAAGAACATGTTACAAAAGTGATCGTACACAGAAACATTTTCGGATAAATTCATAAATAAAATTATCCTCTGTCGCTTTTTTTAATTTTTGCATTGTGGTGACATTTAAAAAAGCGTTTGGCTTTAATCTTTGCTTGCTTACTTCGTAATATGTAGTATTGTTTAAAAATGGCTCGCAATCGTAAGGAAACAACGAACAGCATTCGAAAATTGATTATTTTTCATCATAGCAGTGGTAAATCAGTTCTTAATATCGCTAAATTAGTAAATTTATCCCAGTCTACGGAGCAGTATGTGATAAAATGCTTTACAGAAGAAAATCAGATCGAAAACAAGGTAAGAAAAGGTTGTCCGGCAAAGTTAATTCAACGTGATCAGAGATTTGTAATTAGAAAATTTGTGAAAAATCCACGTTTGAGTGCTATAAAAATTTCTACAGAATTTACGGAAAAATTTTGTACTTCAATTTAACCTGAAACTGCTGGACGAGTGCCCAGATCAGCTGGATTACATGGGCGTTCTGCCCGAAGAAAATTTTTGGTAAAGTGCGAAAAATAGAATGCTTAGGTTTTCTTTTGCAAAATCAATGATAAATATGCCCGAAACGTATTGGAATCATGTGTTATTTGCAGATGAAAGCAAATTTAACATTTTTGGTTTTGATGGGCGTATAATTGTATGGAGAAGAAAAAATAAGGAACTTAATCCCAAGAACTTAGTTGGAACAGTAAAGCATAGCGGTGGAGGTGTCCTTGTGTGGGGGTGCATGTCAGTATCAGGTCTAGGTAATTTGGTATTTATTGATGGCATACTGAATCATGATCTTTATTTAAATATTTTAAAAGACAATTTAAAATTATCAGCCCAAAATTTAGGTATTAGAAACAACTTTGTTTTTTATCAAGTTAACGATCCTAAGCACACGGCTCTCAATGTCCGCCTCTGCTGTCTCCATAATTGTCCACAAGTTCTGAAAACGCCACCTCAGTCGCCGGATTTAAACCCAATAGAACATATTTGGGGAGAAATACTGGAGATTAGAGTACGAAGACACGACATTAAAATAAAACAGTAATGATCGAAGAATGGACGAACATTGATGTAGAAATTACAAAAAAACTAGTAAACTCTATTCACAGACGTTTAAAAGCTGTTGTGGATGCAAGGGGATATCCTACTAAGTACTAATTTAACGAAATATTACAATATTTACTGTATGTAGAGATTTCTTTTAAGTGTTCAAAGACTTTTGTGACGTAACATTTTGGTTACTTTTCGATTATTAATTTTTCAAAAAAAAAAAAGATTTACTATGTTTTTAAAATAATTTATGTGGTTCTGTTAAGAACAAGTAATAAATATTATCTAAAATTCCCATTCTGAAATATTAATTTTTTTTAATGGAATTTTATAAATGGAATAATTGAAATTCGTAAGTGTACGAACACTTTTGGGAGCCACTGTATATATAAAAATATTAAAATTGAAAATCCAATGATAGAATAGAAGTAGTATCTCATAATACACTAACTAACTTAAAATTTGCCTACAAAATACATACAATGTATATATATATATATATATATATATTTGATTTTTTACAATATCGTATTTGAAATAAAGTTATGTATATAAAAAAAACATGAAATAAAGTTACCCATTTTGGGTTTAACTAAAAGCTGTCCAAATGGCTACAGTTAAAAATTTTACCTCTTACTTGTCAATCTAATGAATAAAATGAAATGAAATTTTGACTTGAAATGGCAGAATGCTTGCCAATATGAAATCCACACCAAACATATATTTCAATTTCCATATTTTTCGGTTGTTTTTTAGCACTTGCGAAAATTATGTCGTGGAATGAAATCATCTGCTTATACACTGCTGGACAAAACTTTGACGACCACCTGAATCTCGGCGCGTATTATTAACAAGAAAGATCAATTATGCATAAGCATTGATTATGAAACACTTTCCAACTGAAATGCAATTTCATTTAAAAATTTTTAAAATGTGATACATTCAGTGGTGATATCTTTTACATTATCACAGTACTACAGTAATTTATTATACTTAAATATTTAAAACTGTATCGAAATATAAATCATCTGATTCTCTATGCAAAATCAATGAATATTTCATTCATATAACTTGTATTCCAGACTCCAGAGCTAAATAATTTTGTGTGAAAAAAATTCAGCAATTCCTATGTAACTCACCTTACAATCGCTTCAGATATTTGCATTCTGCATAAGTCAAAATTAGGCTTCGTTGAAGAAATAATAAAAGTTTAGGGATCATTTAAAATCACAACTATTGTAATTGCATAGGCACGGAATTTAGATACACAGATAATATATGTGTGTGGTGTGTGTGTATGTATTCAAAGTATTGGAATCGTGCCGAAGACCGGAACTCGAATTTTCGAAGGATTTACACGTTTTGGGACTTCTAGAACACGAAAAATATATTTTTAGGAAGACGATTGTGTGTGTAAGAGTGTATCTGTGTATGTTTCTGTGTGTCTGTGAGGATATTACATCCACTCTAATTGAAAAACTAATGGACCGAATTTCATAAAATTTGGTAGGTATGTGTTTTGTGGGAAATCTTGATGTTCATTAGGTTATAGTACGATTTGTAATAAAAGAATCTGCCTTCTTTGCGAAATGGCCGGCAGAAATTGACTTTATCCACTCTAGCTAAAAACTAATGGAAAAAATTTAACAAAATTTGGTGTATAATATTTCAATGATCTACAAGTCATTTATACACCAAATTTAACAAAATTTGGTACATAAATCATTTGTAGGTTATTCTAGTACGATTCGGGAAAAAGGAACGGGCTATTTTTGCGAAATGGCCCCGCAAAGATCGTTAAATATAAAAATAAAGGACTACGTGTGCTCAATTATATCAATTAAATTCCTATTTTATACGTGATTTTTGACAACAAAAAGAATAAGACTAACCCCATTACTCTAAGACTAACCGTTCTTGAGATATTCTAGTTTTTTCGCGTTTTCGCTACGCCACCTTTGACAATAAGTCCAGCTATCAAATGAGAACCAAATTTAAGTTTAACGTGCAAATTCAATGTCATTTAAAATACTTATGGCTGTTATTTTGTGCAGATAAACTCAAATTATTATTGAAGAAATAAAGAGAACGTGAATATGAGTCTGCAGGGAAAGGCATGTGCTGCCCACATCAGAATTTTTAACAATATTACAACAATGATTTATAGAAGTGAACGGGGATTATTTGCAGGCCATTTCGAAAAAAATGTATGATCTATATTTAAAGATCCACCAATTTTTTGTAGGATAAAATGTTCAACAAATTTAAGCTGTGTACCAAATTTTAACTCTCTAGGACGTAGGAAAGTGCATTAAAAATGCCATCAAATAAGTATATCATGAAGAGTTATATAAAATTAAAAAAAAATTTGAAAAATTGTTATCTATCAAATTTATTTTAAAATGTGAAGTTTCTCTCATACAGAATAATTAAACGCTTGGAAAGATATTTATTATATAATATATCTCTTTTTTCTTTCTGGAGGATATCCCAAAAGTCAGAATTTAATTGAATTTGTTTGTCCCCTAAATTAAATAATTTTTAATTAAAAAAATACTTAACATATTTTACTGAAATTTTTTTATATATTTTATGGGATAATGTGAATATTTCCTAAAAATTTCGAAGCAATTTGTGAATTTTAAATTTGCTTAAAAAATGTTTAAAAAATTAGGTCCCATAGGGTTCAATGTATTTCATTTTTTCAACCCGGGTTCAATAAAAAACTAATTGGGTGATATTATTTATTTATATTACCATGGGTCCCACAGACCGTCTAAAAAACATACTAAAATTTCATTTTGATAAAGTCATTTTTACGGCAGTTATTGTGCTAACGGACAGACAGAATGAACAAAGTCATAAACACTTTTCAACTATGTTGTAAAGTGTTAATAAAAATATATGCTATGTAAAATAAAACGATAAATCAATAATATGCACATACGAACATCAAATTACTATATTATGGTAAAAACAATAAAGATTATAATAAAGAAGAAAGATCAATCATGCTTAAAGCATTGATTATGAAACACTTTCCAACTTCAATGCAATTTTATTTAAACAAGTCTAAAATGCAATACATTCCTCGGTAATATTTTGAAACTTATCACAATACTGCATTAATTTATTATATTTGAGAACTTAAATCTTCATCGAAAAAAATGAACTTCATTCAAATGACGGCATTGAAATATAAATTGCCTGGTTTAAACATCTCTAAAATGTTATACATTTCTCGGTAATAGTTTCAGAATTATCATAATACTACGATAGTTTATTATATTTGAAAACTTCATCGAAAACAACTGAAATTAATTCAAATGACGTCATAGAAAAAATAACACGCCTGGATCTCTCTATAAAAACAGGATTTCATTCATAACTTTCTCCATTCATGTCATTCATCACAATACTATAATAATTTATTTTACTTAAACATTTTGTTTAAGACCATGGAGTTACAAAAAATTAAACTCTATGCTTGAAACTTCATCGAAAAAAATCGTCCTTTTCTTTATGAAATCAATTAATATTTCATTCATATCAGCCATGCAGACTCCATGGACTAAATTATCTTGTGTTAAAAAAATACAGGAATTCTAATACAACTCATTCTATATATTTTGCTGTTTACATTTTACATAGGTGAAAAATAGGCTTAGTTGTAGAAATAATCAAATTTAGATGAGCATTTAAACTCAAATATATTGTCATTGCGTTGTTTCAGTATGTAGATGCACAGAATTTAAGCAAAAATAAAGTAGTTTTAGGACGGATACAACACTCAATATGAATTAAAAAGAACTTAAAAAAATCACGATTTTGAAACAAGATGGATGCCATATATCATTTTGAAGTGGGTCATGTGATCGTTTCATATCATGGTCACGTGATCGTTTCATATAAGAGGTGTAATTATTATTTTAATTTTTATTTAAAAAACTACTGAATATATTTCGCTGAATTTTTTTTTATATATTTTATGGAACAATTTGAATATTACCTAAAATTTTCGAAGCAATTTGTGAATTTTAAATCCGCTTAAAAAATGTTTGAAAAATTAGGTCCCATAGGGCTCAATGTATTTCATTTTTTCGACCCGGGTTCAATCCAAAACTAATTGGGCTATATTATTCATTTATATTCCCATAGGTTCTACAGACCGTCTGAACAACATACTAAAATTTCATTTTGATTAAGTCATTTTTATGGCAGTTATCGTGCTAACGGACAGACACATAGGCGCCGAGTTTTCAAAATCTCAGGGGGGGCACAATCCGATAAAGTTATATAAAAGTTACAAGGCAATCTTAAAGAAAGCAAGCATATGTCAGTTAGGTGACTACAATTGGTTCGAGGTCATTTTAAGTCCTTTCTTCAGGCCAAAAGAACAGTATGCGCCCTTAACAACCGCCAAGAACGAACTGCCCAACGAACGGCAGTAGTGGTTGTTAAGAGCGCATATTGTTATTTTGGCCTGAAAAGAGAAGGAGGGTTATAATGCCATCGAAGCAACTGTAGTCTCCTAACTGACATATATATGCTTTCCTCAAGGAAGTCTTGTAAGTTATTGTCTTACAAGCAACAGTTTTGGAATGAGGTAACCGAGTGGTTAAGTCACGGGGATTGTACTCGGAGGACCCGAGTTAGATTTCCGGCTTTGCCTAAACTGTTTCCGTGTACGGGCACGTTAAATTTGTGGGTATGAAAGTCATTTTTAATATTTTTATGCCTATTTATATTTGTAAGCTAAGAGTTGATTAGGAAAATCCATATAGTTCCTATGCATCAATATTATAATATATAATAATTACAATGGATTTTAATATAAGCATTAACTAGTAGCAAAGCTGTTAATTAATCAAAAAAAATCTAAAAGTTAATACACGTTAACGCTTAATATCAACTCTTTACTATCCATCAGTTGATTTTGACACACTAAATTAAAACAATGAACCCAGCAATAATATAAAAGTATCCAAATACTATTGTCTATATTTAAATATTTTTAAATTAAATATGTAAATAAATTGATCATCACTATAACCACACATTCAGCTAAATTAAAAAATCTTTGAAACAAAGCAATTTATAAAGAAAAATCTCATAAATAATATTTTTATGCAAAATTTGGATGACATGTTGGTTGACATTTCTTATCACAACTAAAACTTTAATATTTTTATCAGGGGGGTGGACTGAGTATACATAGTGTGGTGTGTGTGTGTGGGGGGGGGGCTTAGCTCCCTCTGGCCCTTGCCTGACGAATACGGTGCCCGCGGGGTTTGCAGCTTCAAACGGAATGGATGCCACCTGTAAAGACAGCACTGGTATATAGAATCCAGGAGTAATTTCAGATAAGATCTCTTTAGGTAGACAAAATAAGTCATCTCTACTTCGTGGTAATCATTTATAGTTATTACTGGAGGGAAATAGTTATTTTGTTGGAAATGCTAATAACATGGTTGTAAATATTCCATTTCTCTTTGAATTAGGTGGTCAGTCGAAAAAGTTCTGGTAAACAGGTGTTTTTGTCATTAGCGTAAACATGTTTCCTGGGAATAAAGATGAGCTTGGTTTGTGTGCGAGATAGTTTAGGGAGCTATGGTAAGGAAGATGTGAGCAAGATTGAACGGAAATGTGACATTTACGTTGTTAGGATTTTCTTTCAATTATTTTTATGTTTAAAAAATTTCATTTTTTGGTATTTAGTAAAATATGAAGTTAGAAAAAACTTTTGAAATTTCCCAGAGGGGGCTTTGCCCCCTCTGGAGAAGCTCAGCGGGGGCTCGTGCCCCTCTGCCCCCCCGTAGTCGGCGCCTATGGACAGACAGACAGACAGACAGACAGAATGAACAAAGTCATAAACACTTTTCAACTTTGTTGTAAAGTGTTAATAAAACCGGTGTGACAGCCTCACGCCGAACTATTTGTGGAACGTTAGCTAAACAAGACTTTAGCTACGAAATAATCAAGAAACAACTGCCGTTAACGCCGAGACACAGGGAAGAGCATCTCAAGTTCGCACGCAAACACGTTGTCGAATCAAACAAGTGGTTTTCACGGATGAGAAACGCTTTTGCCTCGATGGACCCGACAATGCCAGTTCATACGTCGAACATAGAGGTGATAGCGTCATCGCAACGCATCGAGTGAAGCGTCAAATGGGTGGTGGCGTTGTCATGATTTTAGGTGCCATCTCCAGCTTTGGTAATCTCGTGATAAAGGTTGTTGAAGGCAAATATAACAGCCTAAAATATCTTGATGACCTACGAATCACCTTTATCCCGAGGTGTTGCGGACAATTTGGACAGAACAAGTGGATTTGGCAGCAAGACAATGCAAGTATTCACACTGCAAAAACAGTGCTGAAGTACCTGAGATCCAATAAAATTGCTGTCATAGATTGGCCCGCGCGCAACCCCGATCTGAACATCATTGAGAATGTGTGGCACCTAATGGAGGAGGTTGTGTATAGCAATAAGCAATACGATGACCGGAAAGAACTGATTCGTGCTCTGGAGAGATGTGCAAAGAAGTTCAATAAAGAAACCATAATGAATCTATACAAATCAATTCCTGGACTTTGCTAAAGGTCGTTGATGTTAAAGGGGCAGAAATTCAATAACTGACTCACCTTTTTGCCATCTTTTATTTGTTACACATGTGTGGTTACTTAGTGGTAAAGTTTTGGCTACCCATTTTCCTGTTTTTTTGTAAAATATTTTAATTTTGAGATATCTAACAGTTTTTTATATTCATATTTGCTTCTTATTGTCCCTTCAAGTCACGGTGGGGAACACATCCGTACATGATTTGTAGTTTTTTAGAATCTGGTGGTCGCTAAAGTTTTGTCCAGCAGTGTAAATGCTAAACATAGGCGTGTACAAATGTGGGCTTGGCCATATGCACAACTGATGCATGTCCGGCCTATTCATAATTGAATATTGAAGTTGTTTCTTAAATAATTCTATGTCTTATAATTATTATTATTATTATTTTTTTGACGCAGACCGTCCAACCTACCCGATGGTGTAACGCAGCCGGGACAGTGACACCCAATTAAGACTGGAATCCAGTGGGGGTGACACCCACAGGGGCCGTACTACCTCCCCTACCACCAACTTCTCGGAAGGACTTTCAAACCCACATATTTAATGTGCCCGTCCTCTGCGTGAACATGGGGAGTTTAGGAAGAGCCAGGAATCGAACTCGGGTCCTACGAGTGCAATTCCCATGACTTAACCACTGGGCTGGCTGTCCCTCCTCCTATGTTTTATAATTGAACTTGTGTCCGGATTTTAAATTTGTTTAACTTCCATGCTCCCGCATGGGGGAGGGGGGGTGATAGGACTTTAGCCTGCGGACTCGCCATTACGGGTCGGCCAGGTAAGTGATATGAACAGAAGACAAATACGACTTTATAAAATATTGACTTTTGTACTGTTCGTAAAGCTACAATAAAAACGCAAAATGCAAATATGTACGATAATGACGAAATAAACGACGTTAAGTTCCGCATGTTAGAAAAGAATAAATGTGACTTGTTCACTCCTTGCGGAATACATTAATTTAATTGAATTAAGTAGGAGTCAACGATGCAAAAATCAACCCAGTTGTTATAACTTTTTTCGGAAATGTAGAAAGCTTCTACTGCTTATTCACTCACTGTCCTGTATGCTGGTAAATTAAACCCGTAGCATTAAAACCGTGGCAAAACCCGTAGCATTATATCTTCAAATTCTTTCAGAAACAAGGTTGTTAAAACATTATCTCGACGTGCTTGCTGTGTTAGATGTCATTCATGGAGAGAGATGGCTACAGGATTAACTCCTTCGAAAAAAATCCTTCAAGACAGTTTTCGGCACTGAAAACGTAATTTACAACAAAAACTGCAAGTCTATACATTTGCTAGTACCGCAGTTACTGTTTCTTCAGGTAGATTCATTGCAAACGTGGCAAAGAAGCACAACTAGTCAAGAAAGACAGCAACTTTGTGCGTCGAAAATGTAGTTGATTACTAAGTCGATACTAAGTTGATTTTACTGCAGTTATTGAAAAATTTGCTTTGACTGAGAGAATTTTTGATATTATTTTAAGTTTTTATTATGCAAATCCAAATAGTTATTAAAATAAAAATAACTATTGTTTTTGTCTCATTATTTAAACTGACTTACTGTCTCTGTCTCATCATTTAAACTACTTTACTCTCCAATTATGCTATTCTCTTACCTACGTGCGTGTGATTATAGATTCGATTATAGATATAGATTCGATAATTTTTTATATTATTGTAAGTTTTTATTATGTAAATCCAAATAGTTATTAAAATAAATACAACTATTATTTCTGTCTCATTATTTAAACTGACTTACTATCTCTATCTCATCATTTAAACTACTTTACTCTCCAATTATTCTATTCTTTTATCAACGTGCGTGCGATTATAGATTCTATTATAGATATAGATTCGATAATTTTTTATTCCTTTACAATTATTAAAGGGTATATGTAACAAATTGATTACAAATTTATCAATAATATTATAGAAAGGACAAGAAACTAAAAAGCTTTACTCTCCAATTATGCTATTCTTTTATCTACGTGCGTGTGATTATAGATATAGATTCGATAATTTTTTATATTATTGTAAATTTTTATTGTGTAAATCCAAATAGTTATTAAAATAAATATAACTACTATTTTTGTCTCATCATTTAAACTGACTTATTTCATCCCAAATCCTGTAGAGCAGTGTTCTTCAACCTGTGTTCCGCGGAACCCTAGGGTTCCACTCAAACGCTGTAGGGGTTCCGCGAGTCGATACCACAATTCGTTGTTTTTATTTTGTTTTTCTTTGTTTTCAATATCATATGACATATGTATGTATAATACAAATACTTTATATGGAATATTTATCTTCTTGTTTGAATTGATGCAAATTTATATCTTATATAAAGTTTTCATAACAAAGGCAAGGACGCACCTTGTTCATAACATGTAATACGTAATATGACACATCCCCTCTAAACTCAAATCTGGGTGTGCTACTGAACGAAGGGTTCCATAAAAAAAATATCTCAAAAAAGGGTTCCGCGGGATGACAAAGGTTGAAGAACACTGCTGTAGAGCATCACGTTGCTTTTAACATTAGCGGTCGGTAGGGAGGAGGGCACCATAGATCCTGGTCTGAGGGTCTTCAGGATGTGGAGGTCATGTTAATTTCTTACAGGTGGCAGATCCGCTGTATCCCTTGCCTAGGCTCCTATGTAAAAAGAAAGTACAAGGCTTCCTTTACAATTATTAAAGGGGATGTGTAACAAATTGATTACAAATTTATCAATAATACTATAGAAAGGACAAGATACTAAAAAGCTTTACTCTCCAATTATGCTATTCTTTTATCTATACTTGCGTGTGATTATAGCAAAACTTACTTTTTATTTATTTTACTGTAACATTACCATTTTTTATGTATGCAGATAATATCAGATTAAATATTTTCATTCTTTTTGTTAAAATGTATGCCAGAATAAATTTTGATTATGCTGCAAAAAATATCTGAAACGTACAGTTAAAATTTTAACTATATAAACTGCATTAAAAAATAACAACAATTTTTAAACAAGTGAATAAGGAAAATTTTAACTTTAAAATATAAACAAGAAATATCAATCATGCATAAAGCATTGATTATGAAACACTTTCCAACTTCAATGCAATTTTATACAAACATCTCTAAAATGCGATACATTCCTCGGTAATATTTTTTAAATTATCATAACACTACAATAATTTATTATATTTGAAAACTTCATCGAAAACAAATGAACTTTATTCAAATGACGTCATGGAAATATAAATTGCCTCTATATAAAAGCAACATTTCATTCATAAACATTTTTCTAATCGTTTCATTCATCACAATACTATAATAATTTATTTTATTTAAAGATTTGTTATCTACCATGTTTATTTTAAAATGTGAAACTTTTCTCATATGTAAAATAATTAAACTCTTGGAAAGATATTTATTATATAATATATCTCTTTTTTCTTTTTGGAGCATATAACGAGAGTCAGAATTTAATTGAATTTGTTTTTCTCCCTGTATTAAATAATTTTTATTTCAAAAAACTACCTAACTTATTTTACTGAATTTTTTTTTATATATTTAATGGGATAATTTGAATATTTTCTAAAATTTTCGAAGCAATTTGTGAATTTTAAATTCGTTTAAAAAATGTTTGAAAAATTAGGTCCCATATAGGGTTCAATGTATTTCATTTTTTCAACCCGGGTTCAATAAAAAAACTAATTGGGTGATATTATTAATTTATTTTCCCATAGGTCCAAACAGATCGTCTGAAAACATACTAAAATTTCCTTTTGATAAAGCCATTTTTACGGCAGTTATGCAAACGGACAGACAGACAGACAGACAGAATGAACAAAGTCACAAACACTTTCAACTATGTTGAAAAGTGTTGAAAACGCATAGATACTATTAAATCAGAACGGTTTTCTTTTCGTAAGCCGAAAATCTTCTCCTCGACAACGTACATCATCAAAACACATCGCGATACTGGCACAAGTGTTGTCAAGTAATGTCTAAAAATAGCCAAACGAGTCTGAAAAATGTGCCAAATAATAATAATAGTAATAATAACCTATTTAACCGATAACGGCAGACGGCGCATACGGTCAAGCGATACCGAAGTTGAGGTTTGTTAATCACTTCCGGTTAAAAAAATCTCTCTGAAACCCATTTCACAAGCTTGGTTATAGTTAAACGATGACATATAACTAGATAACATATGGATTCAGCATAGAATCAGGTGGTCAGGGGGATTAACTATGGATTTCCCATTTCCGGTTTTGGAGATGTCACTTCCGGATTTTTGCGAAAATTTGTATGACTACACCAAATAAATATGCCACAAAGAATAAAAATGCATAATAACTCCCTCAGAAATGAGATGTACAAACCATTTACCACCATATAAAGGCTCTTTCATAAACGTCCTGTTTCATGTGTAACATTTGATTAGTAAACTTAAATATAAGAAAAAAAAAAAATCCCTTATTCTTGAATAAACAGTAGAAATGTTATGAGAAAGAAAAAACCTGATGTGGGCAGCACATGACTTTCCCTGCAGACTTATATCTACGTTCTCTTTATTTTAATTAAATGTAAATCCCTTTTAATTCAATTTTCGTTCTCATTTGGTAACTGGACTTATTTTCAAAGTTAGCGTGGAGATAATACGAAAAACTAAAATATCTCGAGAACGGCTAGCTCTAGTGTAATGGGGTTGGTCTTATTCTTTTCTTCATTAAAAATTACGAATAAAACAAGCATTTAATGGATATATTTTAGCGTACGTAGTTTTTATTTTAGATTTTGCCGATTTTTGCAGGCAATTTCTCAAAAAAAAGGCAGGTTATTTTTTTTCGAATCGTACCAAAATCTAATCAGCACCAGGGTGACCCACAAGCGACTTATCTACAGAATTTTGCGAAATTCGGTCCATTAGTTTTTCAGTTAGAGTAGATACAAGAAATTTTTTTGGGCCATTTTGCAAAAAAAGGCGGGTTCTTTTATCCCGAATCGTACCCAAAACTAATCAGCACCAGATTCGCCCACAAGTGATTCACCTGCCAAATTTTATGAAATTCGGTTAATTAGTTTTTGAGTTAGAGTGGCTACAAAATCTGCACAGACAGACAGACACACACACACAGACGTCAATCTAAAAATAGTTTTTCCGTATTCTAGAGGTTTCGAAACGTGTAGATCCGTCGAAAACTCGAGTTGCGATTTTCGGCATGATTCCAATACTTTCCCTATACATTACCATGTATTGCAGGGAAAATAAAAATCTGATGTGGGCAGTACATGACTTCCCCTGCAGACTTATATTCACGTCCTCTTTATTTTAATTAAATTTAATTCACTTTTAATTCAATTTTCGTTCTCATTTGATAACTGGACTTATTTTCAAAGGTGGCGTAGAGAAAATACGAAAAACCTAATATATCTCGAGAACGGCTAGTCCTAGTGTATTGGGGTTGGTCTTATTCTTTTCTTCGTTAAAAATTACGTATTAAACAAGCATTTCATGGATATATTTGAGCATACGTAGTTTTTTATTTTAGATTTTGGCGATTTTTGCGGGCCATTTTGCAAAAAAAAGGCAGGTTATTTTTTTCTGAATCGTACTAAAATCTAATCAGCACCAGGGTGACCTATACGTGACTCATCTGCCGAATTTTGTGAAATTCGGTCCATTAGTTTTTTAGCTACAGTGGATACAAGCTTTTGCGGGCCATTTCACAAAAAAGGCGGGTTCTTTTATTCCGAATCGTACCCAAAACTAATCAGCTCTAACCCCACCCACAAGTGACTTACCTACAAAATTTTGTGAAATTCGGTCCATTAGTTTTTTAGTTAGAGTGGATACAAAATCTGCACAGACAGACACACAGACAGACACACAGACACACAGACAGACAGACACACACACAGACGTCACGCTAAAAATAGCTTTTTCGTATTCTAGAGGTCTCGAAACGTGTAGATCCGTCGAAAACTCGAGTTGCGATTTTCGGCATGATTCCAATACTTTCCCTATACATTACCATGTATTGCAGGGAAAGTAAAAAAGCATGACAAGATAGTTTCTATAGGGGATTTAATAATTAAAATCAAAACTAAAAACACTACTTTTTCTGCAATAATTTAAAAACAAGAACTCTTCATTTTACCCTACAGAAGACGCGTATTTGTATAAAAAGCCATTCATAAAGGCATCCCATAGAAGATCCATAATGTCTTAAGAACATAAATTTAGGCAAACGTAGCAGAAAACGAAACGAGAGAAGTAAAATTCTTCTCAAAGAGATTTAATATTGTCTCAGCATCATCATATAAAAGGAAAAAGCTTAATAAAAGGGAGATTTTCCACTATTTTTCTTGTAGTTTTACTTATATTTCCCTCATGGAAAATGGCACGACTATTAAACCTTTTTATAAGGAATTAGAAATTCTAATGGGAACAAAGCACATTACTATCCCAACAGAATCATATTCTTTTTATCTTCATGTATTCTGTAATATATTAATTTAAGTTTCATCGGACAAAGTTTATATATATTAGAAAAATATCTGGAAAATACTATACATAAAATACATTATCATAACACTGCAAAATATTAAGGCGCAATGCCGCACTTTCATTTTAAGCAGATATATTATAGTAAATACAAAAACAGATTTAAAAACAGGGGGGAGCAAAAAGGAAGGGGGGAAAAGAAGGGAGAGTGTTTACAGGAACGACAGTAAAAAGGCCGGGGGATTGTGACCCCCCATTCCCGGTTAAAGCGCTTTTATTCCCAGAAAACACTCCCGGTGCCTCTGTCTTTCCGAAGCATCCCTCCGTCCGATGAAACATCCCGAAGTAAAAAGACTATGAAGCACAAAAGGGTTCAAGATATGAAAATAAACCAAACCTGTCCCTACAGCAAAATGCTTGAAGACCACGAGAAACGCCATGTAAAGATACTGCACCGATATACAATCATCATATAATACCGTTTTTTTCCTTCTTAAAGACCAAGCGTACATAGCGCCTTAAATATCGAAGCGGATAATGACATTTTGCTGCTTCTTGAAGTAATTTATTAATACAGTGTTGTCGTTCTTTTTTTTCTGTATTAAGACGTCTATATCGATTTAAATGATTAATTATTACATTTCTGAATATACCACTACTTAAATTGGATTTCCCGTCTATTATAAAATTAATATCGAAATCAAAGTTGTCCCGTTTGTCATAAAATTTAAAACATCATCATAGAAGCAAAACCACGGCCATATTGTCGATAAGGGAAAAGAACAGCACCGGCCCAAATTCGATGATTATCAGAATTAAATTCATCTTCAGGTTTGAGTATTTAATTCTAATTAACCCAAACAAATGCATGTTTCAGATTGAACAATAGTACATTATTATATATATATATATATATATATATACATATATATATATATATATATATATATATATATTTTGTTATTAAAATTATCAACTCAGTGTATCAAATTTCACTCGATAACATCCTAGAAAACATTCCCATTTTTAGTGACTAACATACAGGAGAGAGAGAGAGGGAAAAAAAAAAAAATATATATATATATATATATATATATATATATGTTTGTATGTTATATATAATTATTTATTAATTATATAAATAAATAAAAATGAAAAATAATAAACTAAGTCAAAAACATTAGAAAAATCAAAAAATCGGAAAATAAGATGCATTAACATTAATGTTTTGAATTTTATTTTCGCAAAAAAATGTAACTTTTGTCAGTATTGAAACTACGTTTTGTGCGCCCTTATAATGGTGTATAGTGGCATTCTCGATTATCCAGTTTTCCTATGAATTCTTGTTTAGTAGGAATTTTCATCTATGATTCATATTCATATTCTGTTCTGCATGTTTGGGAAGTTGTATGCTGAATTGCTTGTCCAGTCTTCAGCTTAGACTCATTGGACGGGTTTGGGAGTATTTCCGTGAACGTTCGTACTGCCTCCCTGGTAGAATTTCGACTTGTTCATTCCGGTGCTTCTAGATTAAGTTGTTGAGGTTGATCGTGTATACACGTGGTAGAAGAGGAATGATTCATGCCGCATGGTAATACAATTTTCTTAATGTATCCTTTTTTCATTTTTTCATTTTTTGATGCCTGTAGTCTGAGTTTAAGCATTTATAGTAATGTACTATTGCTTAATCTGAAACAGGCATTTGTCTGGGTTAATTAGAATTAAATACTCAGACCTGAAGAGGAATTTAATTCTGATTAATCATCGAATTTGGGAAGGTTCTGTTCTTTTCTCTTATCGGCATTATGGCCGTGAATTTGCTTCTATGGTGATGTTAATATTACTTGAATTGTATTTTTATTTTTTTTTTTATTTTTACATAATTCTTATTATTACATTTCAAATATATATATATATATATATATATATATATTTATATTCCCAAGTTACACAAAAAACCAGTCAAGTTCCGTACTGTAACAGTGGGATGCGGATCATACCTGGAACAAGCAAATAAAAAACTTCTGAAATTACTCCAATATGTTATAACTGATATTAAGAAGCAAAACTCCATAATGTTAAAAAACGGACAGGAATTGATAGACCGACTGAAATTTTGCCATAAAGATTTGAACTTCAGAAGCTACGATTTCCGGGATCTGTTTAATAACATCGATTTAACAAACCTACAAATGATCTTGAAAGAATTACATGAGGAATATAATTTAAAACCATATATAACTCTCAGAAGATATTTGGATTTGATTGAGTTGGTATTGAATGAAAACATACTATATGACGGTACGCATTACTACAAACAGGTCAAAGGCATACCCATGGGTGGGGCATGCTCATCAATATTGGCGGATATTTATCTATCCAAATATGAAAGAGGAACCCATATATTATCGGAAATACCTTATTTCCGTTATGTTGACGATGTGATATTAGGGGGTTATGAAAACACCCCTGACATAGATTTTGCATTCTACCCAAGGGAATTAGACTTAATTGAAAACCCGATCAATGAGGATGGATCGACAGACTTCCTGGACTTGTCAATAAGAAAACACCAACAGTATGGAATTTATACAACCATACACGACAAGAGAAATTCATACAATATCAAAATTAATAATATTATTGATTGGAATTCAAACCTCACTAAAAATATATTCAGAAATATTATTGTCGGGTACTTCAGAAGAAACAGAAACTACAGTACTTTTAAAAAAGACTGCATTTATGAATGTAATAAAATAATAAATGATGCATTAAAAAGAAATTACCCTAGATATTTTTTACAACATTATTACTATTCCTTTTTCAAAGAAAGAAATTGTGCATTGTTTGATTCTAAATGAGTATTCTTAATCATATATATTTTCATATCTGCGATCCTATCATCATGAAGTCTTATCGCGCATGTGCGACTCTCCCTTATAAAAAGTTGTGTTTTCAAGCTGGATTGTAGGGTGTATCTCTTCCATGCTTGGTTCCATCTTTGCTTTTGTGTCCGTTCGGGTGCTTCTGTCTTTGCACATGTGGGAGATTGACCATTGAGTTACATTGGTGCCGTGAGCGTTGCCCGGGTCGTAAAAGCTGCTTTAAGCGGGAAAGGGGTGTCGCAATCCACCCCTGCCATTCTATGCAAATCATATGGTCACTCCTGTTCTCGCTTATTTTTTCTTCTTGTTTATATCCTTATATATATATATATATATATATATATATATATATATATATATATATATATATATATATATATATATATATATATATATAAAATAAAGAGAAAATAATATAAGCTTTTGGCATTGATCTAGATTTTAGATAAATATATATATATAATTTCAGGTAAATATCACTGCTCTTTTTAAGCTTTTAAGAGCTGGCAAGTACAAGTCATCTAGCATGTAAAACAATTGATTCAACAATTTCCTATGCCAAAATATACGCATAATTACCGAGACATCTTTAAGAGATCAAGTTATTCAAGACAAATTTGTAATCACTTATGTTGATAAGGCATCAAGTAATTATGCATTTATTTGCAAAATATTTTATTTGGACGAACTCAAACTGCACAACTCCATACCTCAATTTCATTAACTCCTATAAACTCTAATATCAATATAATAAATAAACAAATTATTGCTTACTACAAACTTCTTAAACAAAAACGCAATCTTAATTTTCCTTACCTGATACTCATACCAAAATTCCATAAATCACCAATTTCTTTTAAAACTGTTTCTATAGGATTTAATTCATAAACCAATGTTGCTGACAAACAACTTCTAATTATACTAAATCAAATTTATGATCATTTCACTACACAACAAACGCATATAATCAAAAATAGTTTAGAACTGATTAATCACCTAAAACAACTACCTTACATACATGATATTAAAACTTTTGATTTCAAAGACCTCTTTCATAACATTGATATTAATGATTTATATAAAGTCATAATAATTTATATGAACAATTTACTCATTCAAAAAACATCTCTTTTCCAAAATTCAAAACAGTATTAAAATTCATTCTGTTCAAACATTATATATCTCAAGGAAATTGTATATACAAATTAAATAAGGGAATATACCCTTATTTAATTAAAAGAAAACTTAAAATTTGAATGCATAATTTGGATCAGAATGGACTTTTTCTCATTTTGGCGGTTCGCTATTAAATTGAATTAAAAAAGGGTTCTGCGTCCAAAAAAGATTGAAAAACACTATTCTAGAGCATTGCATAATGAGTAGGGATCAACACCAGGGCCGAATGAAGCACGTATAAAGAAGACGATAAATACCTGTTAAAACGTTGTATCATAAGGGCTTATAACACGGTGACATCTGCAATGCTTGTCAAGTACGCAGTCATATTCTTTCTGGAATTTAGATATGCATTGTCTCTGACGGAGGGTATCTAAAACAGGTTCTACACTAGATTTCTATTCATTTAAGTGTTGTATATAGTGCTGTTCATTCATGAATACGACAGCAGTTTGTCAATAACCATATCGTGTTAAATAAATGCCTCCTTTATTATTATTTATTTCTTATTTTTATTGTTAAACAGGCCGTCCAGCTCACCTAAAGGGTGTAAAGCAGTTACAAGGGACGGCCGGGAAAAACACAGAAAAACGATATACATTGACTTACATAGACAGACAATAGACAATACTAACAGATAGACAATACATACAGACGTACAAAGACATACATAGACAATAAATAGAATGTTACAGAATACAGATAATTTAGAAAATTTGAAAGGCCAAAAGAAGCAAAACATTAAGGACATTTTTTTTTTGACAAATAGCCAAAAAAATAAGAAAAGTTGAGAAAGACTAAAATTTAAATAAAGAAAATTTAGAAAATGTACAAGAAGAAAAGTGAGAAAAAGAAGAAACCAAATAAGAAAAAACACAGAGAGGACACATAATACAAAAAAAGAAATCAATTAAAAATAAATAGAAAGAAACAAAATTGAATAAAAATTTGGAACAGCGTAAAATTTTTACATAAATACCTTTTGTGTTAGTTTTTTATTCGACTCTTATGCATTGGACAAGGATATACAACTTTGACTTGGCTTAATTGGCTTTTTGTCTATCGAGCTTCGTTGCCGTGTTTGTTTTCCTATTTCTTTAATTATCCACTAGAGGCGCTGCAATCACTTTTATGTGATTGGACATGGTTACTTTACTATATCTAGATCTAAAGTGTGCACTCATGGACCTTTCTTTACATTACAAAGTTTGTAAAGCGTTGACCATCTGGGGTATTAGAATCTTAAACATAAAGTGCCATAACTAAAATTGTATCCTGAAAAATATTCACAGTCTTAACAGCCAAGGAGAAGCCCACAGAGGCTACGATTTAAAAATTCCAAACTGTTTATTTAACTGAACAACACATATACAGCTTCTTTCGGTTAGACATAAAACTTATGTACAGTTGAAACGGTTAGACATAAAACTTATGTACAGTTGAAATGCATCTATTGCACTGGCCCGGAAAGATAACAAAACTTGTAATCATACCGAGCGTGGTAATATACGTATTCTAAAACTCGCGTTCTGCCATTTCCCACTTAAAATATTTCAAAGATTACCTTAACGTATTCGGAGTGTGCCGGATTCACACTTGGTTATGGTAGATCCATTTCCAACCTTAATACCGGTTTTCCGGAGCATCCTTTGCACGATATCATGTATTTCCATCGCACACATCCACTGCCTAACAATCCCCTTTTTACTGAAACCGAATCGAAAGTTCTTTGGTTGGCCGGCCTTTGATTGATCTTTTTAATCGAAACTAAAAATAAAAGTTTATTAGTGCCAAAGAACTTAGAATTCAAAACGTAAAATGGGGGAAATTATAAGTTATCTCCCAAGTTTTTTATTGAGGTGCTTAAGGAATTTCCTAGGATTTCTCTTCAATGAAATTTTAACTGATACAACATTTTAACACCTCATAAAATGCATATTCAGGTATTTTAGTTTCCTCCGAAGCAGATAAGAAACAGTCAATTTTTATCGAGAAGCAATTTGTGGTAATGGAAATGTAAAACTTTTTGAAAATGAAAAACATTTTTTGTCTGAAATCATCATTCTGCATATATGATATTATTTCAACCAGTAAAATGCAGGTATAATTAAAATGAAAGGAAAATGCTTAAAAGTGACGCGTTATTTGGACAAAAATAGCTACTTTTATAGCCACACAAACGTCATTCCATATTCCATTTAATCGTATGCTAGTCAGTAATAAAAATGGCGTACTTCGTGCACAAGCATTACTTAACGAGAATCCCTTGAAAACAGAGCCATTTGTTGAGCCCTTAATGAAAATGGAGAAGAAATACAGTCAGGGTTATTTTCGAAATAAATTTACGAAAAATAAATTATAATGTATGTAATAAGAGTTGGAGAGGCTGCATATAAAATTTGAATACTTTTTTTTTTTATAGATGTCTTTACTTTGAATGTTACAGTTCTAAAACATTTGCTTAAGTAAAAGATTTTGTATAGAAAATTTCACGTAATTAAAAATGTTTTAATTAATTTGTAATTTTTATGCAGAACTTTATGCAGTTGTGAAACTTTTATAACATCGCAACTCTTTTTAGAACTTTAACTAATCAAAATTAACCTAACTCAAATTCAAATATTAAATTTTCTCAAAGGCCAATAATAAAATACACTAACTGCTAGGGATGTGCACAGAAACAAATAAAAATTCAAACAGCAAATATATTAAGGTAAGCTACAGGGCTTCTTTGCTGAATAACAGAAATTAAGCATTACGATTTGTAAGTTATAAAAATACACTCAAATGGCACATACAACTACGGTGCAAAATAGACACCTAAATCAACTAACCCAAGTTGAACCCAATACAAAATGTTGATACTTACAGGCTATCTGACTGATTCACTCACGGATCTTGTACCATTTTCTCACTCTGCTGAACAGCCAACAAACTCGCAGCTAAAAATCTCACTGCCAGAATGCGCGCCGAAAAAACAGATTTCTTCCACTTCAGAATCAAGCTGTCTGCCTGGCTAGCGATGTGATTGGTCATTGCAACGCGAAGTGCTAAAATGCTGTTTTGTATGCTGTACAACTTATTGTAGATCTATTATGTAGTATTATTATATTTATTCTTTACAAATTTTATATTTAATCATCATTATGGCAAAAATTCGTTAATGCTTAAAATAGATGTTTATTTAAAAGATTATAATGTTTAAAAGATTTTATTTTGCACTTATTTCTACTTTTATTATTCTTTGTACTTCTTTATATCTTTGAGTTTTTATCTGTGTCTGTACGTCTCAAAATAGTATTTTTTCCTTTTATGTAAGAATTTCTAAATTTTAAATAAATATACTTTAGGGAGATAGAAATCAACTGAAATTTCAAACTATTCTTAAGTAAGGATCTCTAATCTCCCAAGAAAAGTAAAAATATAAGTAATAAAAAGTTGTTAATTTACAGGTACAGCATAACTTAATAAAAGTTGAAATAATAACAAATAATACTCTTACACTTTTACTTAGGTAGGTAATAGTGTAGGTAATAGTGTAGGTAATAGTTGAGGTAGGTAATAGTTGAAATAGGTAGGTAATAGGTAGGTAATAGTTGAAAGGTAGTAATAGTTGAAAGGTTTTAGGTAGGTAATAGTTGAAATAATAACAAAATATACTCTTACACTTTTACTTAGTAGAAGGTTTTGCGTAAAACGTTTTACACAGTCATAAAAATTTTACTGTGTAATTTTTATGTAAAATGTTGCGCTTTTATAGAAGTTTTACTTAAGTATAAGTTTTTGTATAGAACGTTTAACATAACATAAAAATATACTTATGCAGAAGTTTTTAAGTTTTTATGCCAAAAGTCGCACGCAGTTTTAGGAAATTTTCATATGTAAAAGTCTTTGCACATAACAATTTACCCATTTACAGAACGTTTACTACGTAGACGCTTTTGTTTAGAATTTTTCACGTAGATAAAAAATTTTCTTAATGTTTACATATGACGTTGCGCGATCATAGAACTTATTTTAAATTTGAAGTTTATACTTAAAACTCGTTAAATAGTTAAAGAGCATTTTATGGAAATTTAGAATTTTCGTACAGAAGGTTTTGTATCATAGGCGCCGAGTTTTCAAAATCTAAGGGGTGGGGGTGGGGGGCACAATCCGATAAAGTTATATAAAAGATTCACAAAGTCACAAAGTCGATAAAGATATAACAACCTACAAGGCCGCCTTGAAGAAAGCAAGCATATGTCAGTTAGGTGACTACAATTGGTTCGAGGTCCTTTTGAGCCCCTACTTCAGGCCAAAAGAACAGTATGTGCCCTTAACAACCGTCAAGAACGAACTGCCCAACGAACGGCAGTAGTGGTTGTTAAGAGCGCATACTGTTATTTTGGCCTGAAAAAAGCGGATTATAATGCTTTCGAAGCAACTGTAGTCACCTAACTGACATACATATGCTTTCCTCAAGGAAGTTTTGTAAGTTATTGTCTTACAAACAGCAGTTTTGAAGTCAGATAACGGAGTGGTTAAGTCACGTGGATTGTACTCGGAGGACCCGAGTTCGATTTCCGGCTTTACCTAAACTGTCCCCGAGTACGAGCACATTAAATTTGTGGGTTTGAAAGTGTTTCCGAGCGGTTGGTAGCAAAGGAGGGAGGGTAAGTCCCTGTGGATGTCTCCCCACTGGGTTGCAGTCTAAATTACATGGCATTATCTCGGCGGTCTAAACAGACATCTTACACCTTCGGATAGGTCGGACGGGCTGGGTCGAAAGAAAGATATCAGCAGTTTTATTTGTTGTACGATAAATATTTTTAATCTTTTTAGGCCTATTTATATTTGTAAGCTAAGAGTTGATTAGGAAAATCCATATAGTTACGATGCATCAATATTATAATATATAATAATTACAATGAGTTTTCATATAAGAATTAACTAGCAGCAAAGCTGTTAATTTATAAAAAAAAAAAAAAAACTGAAAGTTAATACAAGTTAACGCTTAATATCAACTCTTAACTACCTTTCAGTTGATTTTGACACAATAAATTAAAACAATGAACCCAGCAATAATACAAAAGTATCAAAATACTATTGTCTATACTTAAATATTTTTAAATTAAATATGTAAATATAAATTGATCATAACTATAGCCACACATTCAGCTAAATTAAAAAATCTTTTAAACAAAGCAATTTATAAAAAAAATCTCATAATATTTCTCTGCAAAATTTGGATGACATATTGGTTGACATTTCTTATCACAACTAAAACTTTAATATTTTTATCAGGGGGGTGGGCTAAGTACAAGGTACTTTAAACATATCAATGAAACATGTCAATCATAAGTATTTTTTATACTGCTATATTAAAAACATTATTTTTTACTGCGGTATTAATGGTATGTGAGATTTTTGTGCCGCTGGCTTCTTGTTTTAATCGTTTAACCGGTTTCAAATTCAAAATTTAGCCCGAAAATCTTCTTCAAAATCTTCATCAGAAAAGTAACTCTAACAGACAGTTGCGTTAGCAATGTTTATTTTATCCTCTCTTTTGCACTTCACGATCCATAATTTTTGGAGTGTAGGATCTTTTGGAAATCTATGAAAACTGATAGATCCCATTGACTTCTTATAATAATTTGAACACAAAGCAACCGAGCATCAACCAGGCATTTTTGTGCTTACAAAAATTATACTTTATATACGTGAAAATACTAATATATATACATCTATAATACACAAATTTACACTTAAACTTTACTTTTACGATAGAATTACAAATTATATTAAAAGAACGACTGACACAGTCTATGTTTTCCCATAGAAATGAATGCTAGTCGGAGAAACTGGCACTTCTCCTTCTAACCCAGTGACGTCACGAACGGCGATAACGTCCGCCTTCTAGAATACTGTCAACGGCGGCATTCTGGTCTTTTGATCTCTGACCCTCCCTGGGCTGAGTACTGAGTATACCTAGTGTGTGTGTGAGTGTGTGTGTGTGGGGGGGGGGGGAGCTTAGCACCCTCTGTCCCTTGCCCGACTACGGTGCTGTACTAAACGTCCGGTGCTTACCAGAAATAAAACTACCGGCGGGGTTTGCAACTTCAAACGGAATGGATGACACCTGTAAAGAAAAACTGGTATATAGAATCCAAGAGTAATTACGGATAAGATCTCTTTAGGTAGACAAAATAAGTCATCTGTACTTCGTGGTAATCATTTATAGTTATTACTGAAGGGAAACAGCTATTTTTTGGAAATGCCAATAGCATGGCTGTAAATATTCTATTTCTCTTTGAATTAGGTGGTCAGTCGAAAAAGTTCTGGTAACCAGGTGTTTTTGTCATTAGCGTAAGCATGTTTCCTGGGAGTAAAGATGAGCTTGGTTTGTGTGCGAGATTGTTTTAGGGAGATATGGTAAGGATGTGAGTAAGACTGAACGGAAATGTGACATTTACATTGATAGGATTTTCTTTCAATTATTTTTATGTTTAAAAAATTTCATTTTTTGGTATTTAGTGAAATATGAAGTTAGAAAAAAATCTTGAAATTTCCCAAAGGGGGCAAAGCCCCTTCTGGGAAAGTTCAGCGGGGGCTCGTGTCCCTCTGTCCCCGCAGTCGGCGCCTATGTTTTGTATAAAATGTTTTTTTTCCCGTAATACTGTTACTAGCCCAAAAAATTTTTACAGGGAAAAAGTTTTGTAATTGTAAAACATTTTATGTAGTAAAAAATCTTTTTAAACCTAACAATTTTTGACAATATTTCCACCAGTAAAATTTTAATCAGAAAATAGACATATATAAAAGTGGTATATATATGTGTGTGTGTATATATAATATATATATATATATATATATAATTTTTTTCATAAATTATTAAGTATTTCCAATTTCTCTTCTTAACTTTGAATTTCCATTTATGCTGTCATTTGACTTTTGTAATTAGTAGTTGTTTACATTTTGATTCATGTTGTTACTAACACAAAATTTACCAGTTGTTAAATTTCTCAGTAATTTATTATTCGACACGAGTGGATTTCTTATACTGTATGTTTGGTAGGTGAATCTAATACTTTATTAATCACAATTCTAGAATAGATTTTGTAAATATGTATATTTTTTCTACTATCTATTCAAGACTTT
Source organism: Amaurobius ferox (assembly GCA_951213105.1). Taxonomy (NCBI): domain Eukaryota; kingdom Metazoa; phylum Arthropoda; class Arachnida; order Araneae; family Amaurobiidae; genus Amaurobius; species Amaurobius ferox. The sequence goes on from OX578151.1 coordinate 50,454,481, forward strand.
TTTATTATTGCACTCTTATCTAATCCAGTTTTTATATGTTTACACATTAGTACTTGATTTCCTTAAAGGTGATTTAGAAGTATTTAGAAACGAAATTAAAGAAATTTAAAGTAAAAAATTATTATTATTTTCATTGACAAAGCTAGTAGTAACTATTGTATAATTTTTAAATATTATAAGTATTATTAAATCACACATCTTTAACAATTATTTTTATAATTTACACAATACAAACCTTAAAATCTTATCTGGTAGAATTTCTGTTAAATACGAACAACTCCATTTCAAAAATTGTTTTTATAACTTCCCCTATATAGTATACCTAAGTTTCATAAATACCCTATAGCTTTTCAAACTATCACTAGTGGCCATAATTCTTACCTTACTATTGCTAGTAAACTTCTATCAAACATTTTAAATAAAATATTTCATTTAGTTAATATTTCCAGTAATAGTTTATAGTAAAGAACATTTCTGAATTAAATACTCTTACTAGTATTTAATACTCTTACCCTAGTATTTATATTGATTTTAAAGACTTGCTTAATAATATAGATATTAATGATATCTCTAAAATTATTTTAGAAATATTTGAACAATATTATATTACCCTAATGCAATACCCTTTTCAGCATATATTACTGCATAAAACTTCAAGAAATTTTCACTAATTAAAAATAAAATTAACTAGACAATGGCTCCACTCAACTTTCTCATGCTAAAATCCATTTTTAAATAGTTCGTAATTATTTTTTCTTGCAAATTTTACAAGAAAATATTAGAAAAACCTGTCTCGTTGGTCCAAACGATCACAATTATAACATGTTACCCTTCATTTTAAAAGGCTTGAAAATATCTATCGATTAATAACAAGTTTAACAAAGTCCCTCCCCTTCCCCGATAGGGAGATAATGGCCGTCACAAATACAAAAATTGTACTTCGGCTATTTTCCCACACAATGATTGAAACTATTAAGTTTAGTAATCATTGATAAATAAATAACCACTTTTATGCATAATTAAGTCGAATTTTGTCCTATATTGCCATATTAAGGAAATATAAAATTTTCGCTAAAATTTCAAAGCATTCTATCTAATTCTAGATTTTTCGTTAATAAAGTTGTGAAAATCTATTAATATTTGTAGTAGCTATCGAGTGCACAAAAAAAAGTCACCCACAGAGAGACAGCACTGCAAAAAAGTCAAAAGTGTTCAGAAATTATTAAAAATATATTGGTAAATCTCGAAATCGAAAAGTTTCGTGAAAACAATATTTTCTCTATACTTCGTAAGAGAAAGTAAATATATAATTCAACGCTGTAATCAAAGCTTATACCGTAGAAATGGTGTCAATGTGTTTGATGAAAAGTTTTCAAGGCATGTTCTCTCATTTGAAAGACATAGATTTCTGTAGCTAGATTTTTCCAAAACAAATTGTTCCAAAACAAACAGCTGCGAATGCTGTTGGAATAACACCACAGTCGTAACCATTGCTTTGCTCCTATACACGGACAAATATATCTTTTACAGAAAGTGTACACAATTCTTTTAGTAGTTTATATGGTATGCAGTCAGTTGATAACTGTTGAAGCTGTCGCAAATGAAATTGGTTTTCCATCATACATAGAATGGGCAGATCCAGTGACCTATTTCACTGCTTCTCTCACTGAGCAAAGTTTGCAAATTCGGACTTTTGTTCTCTATGAATGAGAGATCACTGAGAATGAGATTCATTCTGAATAAAATTGAGACTTTGAAGCCTGAAATGGGTATTCTCAACTGGTATTTGGGAGAAACAATCAATATGAATATATTCTAGAAAATAGTCACAAGAAAGAATCATGATAATTTGTTCTACAAACACATTCTGGTCTTGTATGAGAAATGTTGTAAAGAAATCGTTTGAAGCTGGGGCAACATGTGTATTCTGTGAATGGAAGCTTGATGAATGGAAACATCTTCCACAATTTGAACGGATAAATTGAGATATTCCATCACGACAAAGATTGGCTTGTGGTTAGAAAAATAACTTTCGCAAACACCAAAGGTTAACTCTTTACATGTTGAAAATATATCTATCTATTTGTGTGTGTTATAGTCAGTGGTTTGTGCGTTTGGAGCAGCGGAAATAAATGGTAGTCGTTTACTAGCTTGGACATCTATTCTCATTGGGTACTGTTGAACATGTCAAAGTTAAAGTTGCCGAGAAGGAATTTATCTCTGCTGGGTTTCACATCAGAGAACATTTTCCTTAAATTTTCTTAGAACACTGAAGGTGAAGTGTTTGATGATTTGTAACCATTGATGGCGGTATCAACATTGAAGCTGAATAATTCGACATGGCATCTTTCTTTATGCTCGGGTGTATGTTTCCCAATAACAGGGAGAGCTCCATATTTGCTGTACACAACATTTCTTCGAGAACTTTTAGACGAGTTTGACGTGAACATAACATCGTAGTCTGAAATAATGTATTCATTTTCTGGTTGTGAGATAATCTGTAAATATCAGAATATCGTCTTTTTTGTGCCAATCATAGTTTAAAATGTCAGGAATCTTTGACTGAAGAGAGCATAGATGTTGTTGTTGCTAATCCCAACCGTATTAGCCAAAGGCTAAAGAAGGTTTAGAAGACCATGCTTCTCCAGTTCTCAAACTATAAGCTGCGGATGGCTGAATAAGAACGACCTGCCCATACCAACACAAGAGAGTATATGAATTGGGTTATCCTCAGCGCTGTGACATTTCGTGTAAGCTGGAAAAGAGGTATAGATTCTGGTATACAATAATATTTTTACCAGCATATTTCTTTAAAGCTTCGAAAGAAAGTTTCAGCTACTTTTCTGTTCGCAGTCTTATCAATTTCTCTTTGATTGGGTCCGTTTTTCGTTAACATTTGGGGGGGGGGGGCTTGAATATACCCAAAATATGCAATCCAGAAAGGTTTGTAACTCTGCTAAGTAATACGCACAGCTTAGTTCTTGATACCCTGAACTTACGCAGGTCGACACATATATTTGGGCAAGTTTGCCCCTAGCCCTTTTGAATTGTCAGAATTTCAGCGGGAACAATTGGAAACTGTAGCTGTGCTACTTGGTGCTGTAATTTATTGGAGATGGTGAGGATTCTGCAAATCTTCGAAATAGGAGTTAAACGTGGGTCAGTATTTTCGCTTTTTGAAATTTCTTCCAATATTGATCTAGCCTTCTCTTCCACATGATCAGGAGAAAAATGTATCCAAATTCTGTGAGGCTCCTTTGTTCTGGGTTGGAAGGAAATTACCTTTAGTGTGCCATATGCCCAATTGAAGTCTATATTTGATGTGACCATGTATTTAATTTCCCATTTAAGTCGAATCAGACATGGTAGTCCGTTTACCTCGGTTGTTTTCCTGTTTCTGAGTGAATTGATGACCGAATGATTTGTGATTACACTGATCTTTCCCGAAATCGAATATTTAGCTGTCGATATGTGTTTCAGGCTTGAACTGTTATTAATTCGTTCTTCGTTGAAGAGATCAACGCCATTGTTTGTAGAAAATAGTCTTGTGGACGTTGCAGAGAATTGTTTTTCTTCTGCCTCTAGCGACTTGAACAGATGAATATCACCCTGTGCTATATTGCCCACTGGCAAATTGTTTAACGAGACAGTAAATCTGGATTCGTATTTTTTTTTTGTCGCATTTCTTAAGTTATTTCAAAAATTTGAAACTACTCCACAGAGGATTATGCTGGAAAAGTTCAATCATTTCACTGTCTCTTGGCATTTTGTAGGTCGGCAAATCGAGCACAGGTGATAGCTGGTAAAGTTGTCAACGGCAATGATAAAAATTCCACCAAACGCCTACATCAGTGATACACCTGTAATACACCTGTGATTTGACGGAGCCTTGTGTCCACATGTCTCAGCATATTACTGCCAACCACGAAGATTGCCAACCACGAAGATTTCAACGATGACCATTAACTTCAATGATGTCAATTTTTCTCGGATGGTGTTGGCTAAATCGGGAAACAGATCTGGCATGCAGACTCCATATTGTTTTACTGGCAGGACGAGTGCTGTGTGAAGTTTCACGCCATTGAATAGAAAGGCAGCTTTTCCAGACCAGTCTTTAACTTTTTTATCGTTTGGACTTGATATATTGCCAAAGTGCTGGGATATAAGTTGAAAAAAAACATTTTATAATCATGCTTTTTCCAACGAAAACTGATCCACTCAAAAAGATGTAGAACGTTTTCTTTCTTTTAAAGCATTACAGAATATGCATGACAAATTTCATTTGTAAACTATTGAATTTCCTTATCATCTAATATGGATTGCATGCTGAGCTTCTAGGTGGGCAGCTGAACCTGTTCAGTTGTTGTTTTCTGGCATTGATAGTTTGTCTTTGCTCCATACAATCTGCTGCTCTCCTGGTAACTGATCTTGAGCAAAATTATTGATTTATTCTTTCTCTATTTTATTTTAAGCATCGTCCAGAGCCGATTGCAAAACATCATCTGCCATGGTAAAGTACTTCTGGCGATTTGCCTCCACCTGTTTTTGTGTTTCAAGTACTTGACATTTCAATTTTCAGACTCAACCTCACAGATTTTATTCCTCCATTGTAAAAAATCTGATGTGAGCAGCACATGACTTTCCCTGCAGACTTATATCCACGTTCTCTTTATTTTAATTAAATTTAATTCACTTCCAACATTCCATTTAATTTTGTTTCAACTTCCACGTATCTCACTACTTCTGACATTTGTTCACAATGTGCCTGATCAGGAGTGGAGTCGAACATGAGGCCATGATACTTGGCTTTACGAATGCTTCTCAGCAAACTTTGACGAACAGTGCATGACATTAGCTGGATGCATTTGTTCTGTATACCCAGAGATAGATAAGACGTAGATCCAGAATCATTTTCCACATGAGTGATATGTTGTTTCATGACAGGGTTGAAAACGGATACCAGTTTCAGTAAGCCAAAAAATTGCCCACATTTGAATTATCTTCTGACTGAAGTGACTCCCTATGTTCTCGCAAAGCCAAGTTCTGAGTCGCAAGGAATTTTATGTAGTGAAGGATTCTCTTCAATACATCACGTCATTTCTGCTTTTTACTCTCGATCTATGACTAAAGTCGATTCGGAGCTCAGACTCCGAGCTACGAGGTTGTGATTTTGTGAAGCTGCTGCTTTTTGATTGTTGTAACTTTCTTTGCTTAAGTTTGGCGTGTTATATCTAGTTACGATAGAACACGTCGGGCTAAGCAATTACAGCTTTGCTGTGTACGGATTTCTCGCCATTTTGGATTCGTGCTTTTTCAACTTTGGAGTGCCACGTGTGTTTTTCCCACGTGGTAGTGCTATTGCTTTGATCGTTTCTACGCTGACGACATGGATTTGGATGCATTCGATACGGAAGCTACTCGCGGACTTGCTGGTGAGCTAGACGAAGATGGACTGCGGCCTCTCAGGGATGCCATGATTGAATATTGTGATACTCTGCCCAAGGATGGATTGATGCCCGCTTGGAAGGAAGAAGTGAAAAACGCTGTGAACTTTTGTGCACTGGCAATCTACACTCTGACGCTACACATCAGGGAGCTACTGACGAATGGACTACTCGGACGGGACGAGGACCAAGTCTCCAAGATTCTGGGTTCGTTTCTTTCTGTAAATTCTTTTTTGTTGGTCCAGAATTTGGATAGGTTTTATGCTAGTAATTTAAATGAGATTTATAACTGTGAAGGAAGTAATTCTAGTGATGTAATTAAATGTAAAATGATAGAACTAGGCTTAATTAAAGAAATTAAAGATGAAGATAAACTTAAACCTGTTGAAAATCCAAATAAAAAGAGGAGGATAGAGGGGCAATCTACTATGGATGCTCCTACTAAAAACCAGAATGGAGAATTAAACTTAAAATCTAATGACAAGGATAACATGGATTGTAGTGAAAAAATTGATAAAGATGTAAATGATAATGTTAAAACTAAGAGTTATGCTGAAATTGTCGCGCAACCTATAGTGTTCAAAAGTGCACCAAAAACGGTTCAAAATAGTGACAGGCAAAATAGTGTAGTGGTTGAGAAAAAAGACCCAAAAGCGGAATATTTTTCATCAAGTTTAATGACAATTACCAGGCTCTCCTTAAAAAATTAAATGAAATCTCAGGTAATAAAGTATCTGGCAAGCTCACAGGAGACATGCTAAAATTGATTCCAAATGACGCTGACGCCTATAGGGTAGTACAACGCCATTTATCTAGTGAGAAAATCCCCTTCCACAGTTTAAACTTAAAGACGGAAAGGCCCAAAAAGGTAGTTTTGAAGGGGCTACCAACAAACTATAACATTGAGGAAATAAAAATCACTCTAACGTCCGAAGGATTAGATGTAGTCCGGGTTTCTCAACTGAGAAACACAAAAACGAGATTGCCCCTGCCGATCTTCTTAGTCAGCATTAGGCCTACGGAAGACTGGCAGAGGGTATACCGACTGACAAGATTAGGATACTTGGCTGTGAAGGTAGAGGCCTTCAGAGCACGGGGCTTCAAAATCTGCTACCGGTGCCAGCAATTCAATCATTCCTCTGAGAATTGCAGCATGCCACCAAAGTGCCTTAAGTGTGCTGAAGAACACTTCACACGTGACTGCCAAAGACCAAGGACAGAGAAGGCAACGTGTGCTAACTGCAATGGAGATCACCCGGCGAACTTCAGGCAATGCCCGAAGAACCCCTGGAACAGAGGAAAGGCACCGGGGTATGCCCCCCCTCCCCCAAAAAATCAGATACCCCCTTGGAGGCAAAAGGCCCTCGGTCTAAACCCTCAGACACCCCATCAGGACTCCTCGCACTCTGTGCCACAGGTTAAAAGAACTCAAACTTCAGCACCTACCAGATCGGTGCAAGAGCAGGCCCCTAAACCGTCGACCTCCAGAGAAATGACTGTGGAGGAAGTGAGAATAGCTCATGAAGACATAAATCAGAGGATAGCAATTGATAAAGCCGCCAAAGAGGCAAGAGAAGCAAAACAAAGATTAGAAAAAAAGGTTCAGGAATGGCAGAAAACTAAACGCGCCCGAGAAGAGCTCGCGCAAACACAGCAGTTAGACAAATCGGCTGAAAAAAAACAAAAGACTACCGAGGTCCAAAAGGATACTCACAAAACAGATCAAACCGCGGTTGAGGCTGAGGAAATTGTAGCTGAGACTGAGGAAATGGAAGCTGAGACTGAACTTGCTGATAAATCCAATGATGAAAAGATGGATGAAATCCTCAACCTCGTCAGAGGATTTATCAGTATGTTCAACCTAGACGATATAAAACATCTGTTGATGCAGCTCGCTGAGTTAATTCAAAAAAAGAGCGATCCAATGCAAATGGTCTTTGAGGCTTTTAAATTAATCGCGGAATTTAATAAAAACAGTGAGAAACAAACCCGCCATGAATAGGTCCCAAAAAGAAAGTTTTAAAATAATATTTTGGAATGCGAACGGCATATCTCCAAGAATAAATGAACTTAGGAGCTACGTAAATGAAAATGATGTGGATGCCCTGCTAATCCAGGAAACTAAAGTTAGAGAAAACAAAAAACTAAATATAGCAAACTATAATAGCTATCATACCCTTAGCTCAAATATAACTGCTAGAAATCCCCATGGAGGAACAGCAATATATATTAAAAGTAATATTCCCCACGAGGAAATAAACAACATAAATCTTCAAGGTATAGAAAATACTAGTATAAAAATTAAAATAAATAATGTAAACCCATTTATCCTAACTTCAATATATGTCAAAAACATGAGTGGTATAAATGTAGCTGCGCAGCTGGAACTGCTTTTCTCGCGATATCCAAACACAATACTCGCGGGCGACTTCAATGCACACCACCGAGCGTGGGGCAGCAGGAGAGCCAACACACGCGGTACACAGATACATAGATTGCTAAACACAACAAACACTGACATCATTGCACCGTCGAGACCAACCTGCTTCTCAGGTGCCAATGGCTCATTCATAGACTTTGTCCTAACGAGAAACATAGAATACGCTCACACAATTGATACCCTGGATGAATTCGACTCGGATCATCTACCGGTACTGGTGACATTCGATTTGAACACTCCCCTTCCAGCCTCTCTGGGACAAGAGAGGGTGAACTGGAACGTATTCAAAAGAGCACTTTTCGAGCCGCATTTAGCAGTACCCAACATTATGAGCACGGCGGATATTGACTCTGCCACGCACACACTCACAACAGAAATCAGGAGAGCTATTGCATCTGCCACAACACATCGTGAGTCACCAAAAATGCCCACACTTTCCCACCATGTCAAACAATTAGTTAGGCAAAGGAACAGAATGCGTAAGACATGGCAGGCTAATAGAGACCCTACCCTCAAAAGGGAGCTTAACAGACTCACGTGGAAAGTCAGGGATAAAATTGTCGCAGAAAAGCAGCAACAGTATAAAGAGTTAATTGAATCCCTTAGCTCGGAAGACGTATCGCTCTGGCAATTCGCTAAAAGACTCAGAAAACCTCAAATTAAACTCCCGCCACTAATAGATGGCGCTAATATTGCGTACTCAGACGAAGAAAAGGCAGAGGCGCTTGCTAGGCATTACGAAAAGCAATTTGAACCAAACCACGATCTAATGTGTCAGGACACCCTAAGAATGGTTAGGCAAACTCTAAACAATTTCAGATCACGGCTGAGATTAACCCAGCCACCCCGCAAGAAATAGTAGAGATTATCAAAAACCTTAAAAACCGTAAAAGCCCAGGGCACGACAAAATCAGGAATATCGCGGTAAAAAACCTACCCTTAAATATAATATTTTACTTGACCATCTTAATAAATAAAATACTAGAACTAAATTATTTCCCCAAAGAATGGAAGGAAGCGATAATTATAGCGATCCATAAACCTGGTGAGGATGCCTCAATTCCAGCCAACTACAGACCAATCAGTTTGTTGCCGACACTTAGTAAAATTACTGAGAAAATAATTCTTAAGAGACTGAACACGCACCTTAGTGAGAATGACATTATCATTCCGGAGCAGTTTGGATTTCGGCCAAAACACTCCACCACTCATCAATTGCTGAGAGTGGTAGAGTACATTTCTTCTGGTTTTAATAATAAGACACCCACAGCTGCGATTTTTCTTGACATCCAAAAAGCCTTTGATAAAGTGTGGCACTGTGGATTAGCTTACAAATTGATCACTCTAAAAGTCCCTGACGCACTTGTCAAACTTTTAATTTCATACCTAAATAACAGACACTTTCAAGTCAGAGTAAAAAATAACTTATCTACACCCAAGCTCATTAAAAGTAGTGTACCGCAAGGATCCATCCTGGGCCCGACACTCTTTAACATATATCTAAATGACATTCCCAGGACCCCAGACACGGAGCTGGCACTCTATGCAGACGACAGCGCGATACTTGCAAAACACCCTTACGTCTCAGTAATGCACAGACAGCTACAACAACACTTAGACATACTCCAAACATGGCTGGAAAAATGGCGAATAAAATTAAATCCCAATAAATGTCATTGGATTTATTTCTCAAGAAAACGTAAACCTCCGCCTCCTCTGTACATAAACAACCATGCCCTAAAAGCGGAAAAATCTACTAAATACCTAGGTGTAACGATAGACTCCCACCTAACTTGGAAACTGCACGTAACGAACATAATCAAAAAAGCGTATATAACCATAGGAGCCTTATACCCAATGATAGGAAACGGAAATCTAAGTTATCAAAATAAACTCCTAATTTATAAATCGGTCATCTGCCCGGGAATGCTGTATGCAGCACCCGTATGGGGATATGCCTGTAAAACTACCATAGACTTATTAGAGACAAGACAAAACAAAACCCTAAGGATTATAAGGAAAGCCCCTAGATACTTAAGAAACTCGGTAATTAGGAAAGACTTCAAAATAAAAACTGTTAGAGCCCAAATCAAAAAGCTAGCGCTTAAATTCTACAAAAATCTGCCATCTGTCCCAAATGAACTATTATTTAATCTGCATGACTATGATCATCGCAAGGCTAAATCTCGTAAGAGACCCCGCTCGGTACTTAACTTTGATATTCGGTACTAGGAACGTCCCACCTTAATCAGTTGATATTAACGAAAACTCGCGATCTTTGGTTTTCTACAAAATGTTTAAAATCCTAAAATGCTAGGTTACCCTCAGATCTGCATCAACCCCCCAAACTGCTTAAACTCTTAATGTGCAACAAACTGCCACACTAGGAGCTAGGACAAATAATAAAAACAGTAAATCAAAAACCTCGAACCTCCAACTATGGACCAATGAAATAATGTCACAGTATGAAGATAAGAACCACACCTAGAGATTGGAGATTAAAGGCGCTTCGCGCCTGGTGCTCTGTTCTGGACGAAACTCTATGACTAAAGTTCGACGTCAATTAAACCTGTTTTCAGCTAAATTTCCTTCCACTGTGTGATACACACACGATGATTCTTGGCATTCTCATGAACCTTAATCCTTTCAGGCAATTTTCATTGATTAAATCCCCTTTCTTGCTCCAATGTGGACTGATTATCTGATCGTTATAAGAGAAGACAGCAGATACAAAATGCAGACATTTTAGAAGGGGAATAAACCAGCCATGAACGAGCCACTTCTTCACCACGACCATTTCCAAATTTCTTCTTGAACAAGTTTTTGTTCACTGAGCGATTATTTATTGGTGGAAAAGGCCCCTCACTGTTCTGAAAATACTTTGAACCCAGCATTATTATTTCTATTCTCAACGCGTCAGACAAAATTGCTTTCCCAGTTTTTCTGTCGAAATTCAGAAATCCGATGCTGTTCAATCACTGCTGGTTCTGGTATAACAGTTTGAGGCTCTTCAACACTGTCTAGTTTTCTAGGGTCAGTCCGTTCAGTGTCACCAGGTGAGATCTCGTCAATAAATCTAATATCACCACTACTATCCTTTTCCCCTCTTGTTATGTCCACATTTTCTTTGGTAACCTCACTTGTAATCGCTTGATATTTGGATTTTTCTGACTTGACTTCCTCCTCCGTTTGTAATGCATTTGTACTTGATCCACCTTTGGATTCTAACAAATTAGAACAAATTAGAAGCAGGTGCAAGTGACTCAATGGTGCATGTCGAATTACTTGCTCCAGACTGTTCAAAGAAAGGAAAGAACTTACTGGATTTCTTCGTTTCCACCGCTTCCAACTTTCTTCTTTTCCGCCCACCAGCTCCACTTTCTTTTCATGAGGAAACGCTTCATGGTTTTCTCATACAATATTTTGAATTAGAAGAATATGCCTTGATTTCTAATGAGGGTAGGGGCTCCCCCCTCCCCCATTCCTACGACGCCCTTAAATTCTAATTTATATATTTTCTATCAATTACAGTGCACTGGTAGCACTTACGTGCAGGAGTGCAGGCAGCACATTCGGAGACTCTGGAGTTTGGACCCGATAAATTTTGGGGGCCCCTTTTCTACAGAACTTTTAAATTTCGAAATTGTTGAAACAATAATAGTAGTAATAATATGCTGCTTAATTTTAAAGTTCAATCGAAAATAAAAAAAAAGATAATGTGCAAACAGACACAAAATAAAAAAATCGTTAATTTTTGAAAGGGAATTCATAGTTTTGATAAATTAATTATTTATGACTGAACAGTAATAGAAACTGCTCAGTGGCGACCCCCCTTCAAGTAGCGAAGTGGCGTCCATGGCACGTGCCATGCCTGCCATCCCCTAAATACGCCACTGCGGAAAAGGCCATCACATTCTGGCGGATTCGATTTGCAATAAGAATTTTGGCATTCTGCGAAATCGAAAATAATTGCTTGTATAGAAATACGAGAATCAAAAAAGGTTTTAACTTTTAATAATGTGTGTTTTTAAACTTTGGACTTATATATACTTCAAAATAAGGAAGAGGAGGGTATGACAGATTAAACAGTTAGTGGACTTTTAAGAACATGAAGTTACTGTATAAGAAATTAGAGGCGCCGACTTAAAAATTATTGGGGGTTCGGAATTTTAAATCGAATGCATTTTTCAAAGGATTTAAGTCTAATTTAAGTTTCATTCAATCAGATTATCTGGTGCAATAAGACGTCTGAAATACTTAAATCAAGCAAATTATATAGTTAAATGCTGAAAAAAAATTTTTTTTTTCTCTGGATAATTATTTATTTTATTTATTTTGCTTTTGTAGGCGCAACATTATTATATACAATATACGGATACTGTGTGAATTTTGAATTCAATTATCTGTATAAAAGTAACAAAAAATGTAAAATTTATTTTTAGGTATTTTTACCAATGTTAAAGATGTCAGTAAATTTTTATTTAAATCATTTTTGAGTTAAAATCTTGTGTGAGGGGTAAACTTCTACACACATTTTATATATCGACCGTCCAAATAGGTGCTCAAGTCCTCAGGATGAGTCGGACGGTCTGGGTCTTCAACACATTTTATATATGGTTAACAGGGAATTAATAATGAAAAACTTGAAAAGAATTGATAATAAAAACAAAAATTCATGCATATATGCGTACATTTTCATATCTTAAGGGGACGGTGTTAGAAACTTCAAAATTTGTATAAATATTCCTCTTAACATTACTATATACAATCCCATTAATTTTTTTTTCAATTTTGTTATAATTTTGTATTTTTTTTTAATTTATTTTTTTTAACGAAAATTTGAAAATGCTCCTTGCGTGCCATTTGCTCACATTTTTGATTCATTTTACATTGTGATTACTCAAAAACACATTGTGAACAAATTTGGGTATTTATTGTTAAATCACTTAGAAAGTTATTTTTTAAAAAATATTTTTCTGCATTAAAACTTAATTTTCATCATTTAATTAGGTTCTTATTCACTTTTAATTGCCTTAATAAAGTCCAATTATAAAATGCATACCCAGTTTCATTAAAACGTATGAGAGGTATCTTCTTGCCAAATTCCATGCATCTCAAACAAAAATTAAGACGCATGGAGCATTTTAATAATGTAAAACCTTTGAAAATTCCGTTTCGAAAAAAATGCATTCAACCTTTTGCTTACGAGTGGGACAGCGTCCATCCAAAACGCAGAACCTCCCAAAAAGACAGGTATTTGACATACCCTATCCCAAACAGTTCGATCTCCCTTTGCAGGCATTGGCGTCCATGGAAATCGCCGACAGAAACATTGAACCTGCTGCAGCAGGTGCAATGTTTCTGTCGGCGATTAAGTATGCAGAATAAGCCTATTAAAATATGCAGAATAAGTCTCTATTGTTGGTACAAATGATTCATCACAATTATATCGTGTTACCCTTCACTTTAACGGGCTTGAAAATGTCTTTCGATTGGTATCAATTTTGGCAATGTACCACCGAGAGTCCAATTTGCTCCCCCCCCCCCCCAAGGGCAACTAAAGGCAAATAACACAAAAATTGTGACTATTATTCACTACAATGATTGAAATTTCGTGATTTTTAATCCCTAAATAGTCCACCCCTTTTATGCATGATTATTGATTATGTAAAATTTTGTCCTATGCTGCCATGTTGAGAAACTATAACGTTTTGAATAAATTTCGAATAAATTTTCGAATTAAAAAAAATTCTATCTAGTTTTATATATTTCGTTAATGAAGTCAAATATGAAGTTTCTTGAAAATCCATTAATACTTCTGGCAACTATTATGTACACAAGAAATCAACCACAGACATAGCAGACATCACTCTAAAAACAGTCAAAACGTATTCAGGAGATCCTAAATCATATACTGGCATCAAAATCTCGTAATCGAAAATATTTGTGAAAATAATACTCTCTCTATGCTATATTTTATAGCATTCAGCGGTAGTGTCTGATTTCATGGCCGTACGACGTTTAGATTTTCCGCTACAGACGACACATACAGACAGACATCTTTTTTAATTATTATAAAGAGAACATCTTACTTAAGAGAAATAATATTTCTGTTTCAAGTCAGCATTTCTTTTTAATATTTTAACCGGTAAAAAAATAGAGTAATTAAAATAATAAAATGTATAAAAAAAAGTAACCTATTTAGATAAATATATGTACTTTTATAGACGCAAAAACGTCCTTCCAGAAGTCATATTCCATTAAACTGCCTTCCGTTTGGCAGCAATAATGGTTTTTTTTTCAAAAACATCACTAAACAAAATCCCTTGAATATACTGTCATTTGTTGCTCAAATAATTAAAATGGATAAAAAAACAAACTAGAATGACATTAGGACTTCTTTCGTAAAAAAATAAAATAAACAAATGAGTTGGGGAGAGAAATGGATGAATGTTACTTAAATAGCAACATTCAACAGAAAAATTATCCTGGAAACTTCCATAATTAAAAAAAAAAAAAAAAAAAAATTGTCATTGAAATTCGAAATATTTTCTCATTAAAGTGGGTTTAAAATAAACACATTTATTACTTTCCTTATATACAATAATGTATAAGGAAAGTATTGTGACGGGATCGAAAATTCGAATTCGAGTTTTCGACGGGAGAACACGTTTCAAGCATCCCTGATCACGAATCGAGCAGTTTTGAAGTGATGTCTGTGTGTGTGTGTGTGTGTGTGTGTGTGTGTGAAAGTATGTGTGTGTGTGTGTGAAAATATGTGTGTGTGTGTGAAAGTATGTGTGTGTATGTGTGTGTGTGTGTATGTGTGTGTGTGTGTCAGTGAGTCTGTGGAGACGATGACTGACGAACGAATGGACCGATTCGAGCGAAATTTGGTACAAAAATTACAATCCGTGAATACTAGAAGTCTATTGTTTTTACACGAATCGAATGTTCAGAATCTCCCTAAAGTTTCAAGTGAATTTTGAAACAATCGTCAAAAAATCAAACCTCTAATAAAGTTACGCAAATAGACATTTCTCATGTAATTTTTCATTAAAAAACGATTAACATAAACTTTAGAACGCTAGCGTGAACCATTCTCGAGATATTGCACTGTTTTTAAAAGAAATATCAAAAAATCATATTAAAAAAATATATATTTCCTATTGAGAAATATGCTCATTAGTCATATGGAATACCATGCGATAAATTTGGGGACATCATTCTCGTGGATCTATCTCGTTCCATTCATGAAGACAGATACTTTGAGTAATACTTTTGTATTTGAACGCCAATAGTCATTTATCTGTTGTAAGAATAACATATTTCTCCGTCCATAACGCTTGGCGAGATTTTGGCAATGAATTTGGTTGAATGTCACCAACTTAGCGAGTTTTTTAAATGTTGTTAAATTAACGAAAAACTCGCCAAATGGATAAAAAGGACGCTAAATGAATGAAAATGACGACTCATTGATGAAAATTCAATATCTTGAGAAGAATATAAATATCTACTAATAAAATAATCTATTTTTTTTTACTGTAAAAGTAGTAAATTCATTACATTATATAAGGAAAGTCATGTGCTGTCCACATCAGATTTTTTTCGATGTGACAGATTTTCTGAACTCAAGTAATTCGAAAATTCCCATGATTCTTGTAGGTTTTCTTTTGCTCTTAGTACTCGATCACACTTTTTTTTTCTTTTTAGCACCTGTCCTGTTCTTTATTTTAAAACAACCATTCGAGCTTTGATCGTCAGAAAACGCGCCAGTAGGATGCATGTGCATGCATAGCATTAGTGAGTAATCTATTTTTGTAATAAACAATGTGGAGGCCGGAATAATGCACTAGTATTCTCTTTACACCATTTCCATTTTCTATCTAGTATTTCCTGATGCTTTCCCCAAATCACTGTTTGCGATATTTCGTCAGGTTTCAACTCCAAATGTCACAAAGTCCGTCACGTGTATGCTTGCATCAACAGCTAGCATTATTTCCTGTAAAAGTTGTTTCACGGCGAGGAAACTAGGCCCCTATTACACGACAGTAATTTGGGACAGGAAACAGTTCGCAAAACAGCTCAGACAGCAAATTTAGCCACAGCATTTTAAGTTTAACCCGAAAATGTTATTGTTGAGGGAACAGCTGTGCGAAAATCAACCAATCAGAAGTGCGTAAATCCGAAACATCACAGGTCACATACTTTCGAGTTATATTATTTCTTACTTTAATGGCGACCAAGATAGCGGATAGAATGTTTTGGAATGCAGAAATGGAAGCAGATCTTATTGAACTTTTTCAATCCAAACGGAACCTTTGGGATGTTAAGAGTACTCTTTACAGTAAAAGAACTCTAAAGCTTCCCCATTTTATGGTTGGAGGGACGTTACTTTCGTTCTGTGCTGTGTGGAGTGACGTCACCAACGTCCCAAAGCTGTTTTGCGAACGGTTTGTTGTCCCAAATTACTGTCGTGTAATAAGGGCTTTAGTTATCATAATCGTCTACTTCATGTTTATATTTATAGTATTTAACTCCACGAACTTTGAGTACAGCTCAAACAGTTAACGTAATAAAACTAATAACGTTTCTTTAAAACAACACTCAATACAAAATTAAGTGCAATTACTGCAACCTTCACTTTACTTCTAATGCCGCTTTTGAATTGGACTACTTGAAAGTTTCTTGATTGTTTCTCAGTCCAAACTCCTTCATTAATGATAATTCCATTTTCTTTTCTTCTGCTTAGAAATTTCTAGTTTAATTTTTCAATATCGCTTGCTTTCTTCCTTTTTTTTTTTCGTTAATTTTCTACCCGCTGCTTGAATTTTGTTATTTTTCGAAGTATTTGTTGACGGAGCTCTTTTAGCTTCCAAAACCAGTTAGTTCCTCCCTTTTTCTACTTTTTTTTTCTTGAACGTTCACACGTTCCTTATTTATGGCTCAATGAACACGTACCTCAACAGTTTCAATCATTGTAGTCACAAATAGCCTTGATACAATTTTTGTGCTCGTGACCCTCGAAGAAGGGGGTGGGGAGGTGGTACATCGTCAAGCTTGGTATCAACAGAAATATGTTTTCAATCCCTTTAAAATGAATGGTAACTTGGTATAATTGCGAACATAACGAAAAATATTTTTAAATATTTTCTTACAAAATTTGAGGGGGGGGGGGGGGAAAGAAAGAAGGAAATGAAATTACAAGCTACTTAAAAATGAATTCTGGAATCAGAAAGTTGAGTTGAACCACAATTAATTTTATATGGTAATATAAAAATCGAAGATGTTTAAAACGCATGAAAAGTGATAATTTTTCCATTTTCCGATGGTGTCAAAAACTCTGTGATGATATTTTCGGTCGCTACTGGATCGAATTGTGCGAATATCGTTTAATATCGGTATAGATTGCGCTAAAACATAAAATAAATAAAAAAAAACTACTTCGAATTTTAAAGAAAATGACTCCGAGGTACATCTTTTCGGGTCCTGAAGAACCTACGTACACAATTTCATGGTCGTACGATGCTTAAATTTACCACCGCAGATCGCACTGACATACACATACATTTTACTTTATTATGTAAAATAAATAAATACATAAGGAATTGTCCTACATATCTCAATCAAAGATCATTTGAAAAAACTTTCTTCGATTTTTCCGATGATGTCAAGCTGAAAATTCTGTGATAATATTTTCAATCGCAAAATGAAAATGGATTTGTGATAACATCGATCAAACTCGTGCTTTAACATAAAATCATTAAAATTTAATTCGAATTTACAAATTTCTCGCCAAGCCGTATTGTCCCGGAACCTGAATTACCTCCAAATTTCGTGACTGTTCGAAATTTAGATTTCCCCGCTGCAGACCACACACATCTTCCTTTATTTGGTAAGATGGAAATTCCTGCAAATAAACTTTCAATTTTCACTATCAAATACTTTTATCTATTCAACGTGTTTTGTACGACAAATTAATACTTAAATAAGAAAAAAAAAGTTATTGTGCAGTTTACCGACGGCTAAATATTTATCACCAAATAAAAAAATGACTAGCACTTTCAGTACGTGGCATTATACGTTATGTACATTCTCACGATCTTTTTGCATTTGATGTCATAATTGATCTGTATGTTCACCATTTAACAGTTATGTAGGCATATGATTTAAACTCTTAAAATATTATTTAAAGTAAACAAATACTTTTCAAATTTCAATAATCAAAAGAAAACAAAATATTTTTTAACTTTAACTTCTTGAAAATTAAATAGAAGTTTCTTAATTTAAAATACCAAAAAAAACACAGATTTTTTTTTTAATTTTAATTATTGAAAGTAAGCACAGGTTTTTCAAATTTAAATAAATCAAAAGTAAACAGTAATAGTTTGAAATTTAAACTATTGAAGAGTAAATAGAAATTTCTAAATTTAACTTATGGAAAATTAAACAATATTTCTAAAAATTGAAATTATCGAAAAATAAACCCTTTTTTTATTTGAATTATTGGAAATGACAAACAGGTTTTTAAATTTTAATTATCACGTAAAAAAAAAAAAAAATGCTTTTTACAATTTAAATTATCGAAAAGTAAGCCAATAAAAGATTTTTGAATTTTCTAGCCTTTCTTTATGACCTCACAATTATTTTTTTATAATTAACCAATTTTGTTATTTATGCATTGAATATATTTAAATTTGTATTTCCATAAATTTGTTTTGTATTGCCGTATGCATTTTGTTACGTCACATTTTTATGGCAACCATACTTTCAAATCCAAAGAAGGTAATCACGCTGAAATGGCAACAATGTTTCATGTTCGCCAAAGGTAAACTACGCAAGTACCAGAACTGTTACATATGAAAAGCCCAAAGTCGGTGATAGTTCAATATCTCTGAAAATTTAATTTAATTTTTTTAAATATCTGTTGTTTTGTATAAATATTATTGCTTTCCCTATATACAGAGCATAGGGGAAAATATTGTGACGAGGTTGAAAATACGAATTCGAGTTTCGACAGAAGAGCACGTTTTAAACAACTCGAATCGAACATTTTTGAGGGGATGTCTGTGTGTGTGTGCCCGTGAGTCTGTGGGCGCGATGACTTATGAACAGATGAAGCATTTTAAACGAAATTTGGGAGAAATATTCGGATCGGTAAATATTGGCACCTTATTGGTTTTAAACGCAATCGAATGTTCGGAAAACCCACCAAAATTCAAATGAATTTTTTAAATATTCATTTAAAAATTAGAGCCTTTAATAATGTTACGTAAATGATGATGTTTTATGTATTTTTTTAATTATAAAACGAGTAACACAAACATTAGAACGCTAGCATGAACCGTTCTCGAGATATTGCTCATTTTAAAAATAAATGTATCAAAAAATGCACATAAAATTAAAAAAGTATTGATTATTGTGAAATAAGTTCACTTTTAATATGTAATATTATGCGATAATTTAATTAACATCATTCTCATGGATCTAGTTCGTTCTATTCACGAGATAAGATATTTTGGGTACTAGTTTTGTAACTTGACGCTTAACAATTCGCCAATAGCCAGTTATATGTAAGAAAAGCGCTTCTCTTTATGCCTGCAACGCTTGGCGATAAATTTGGCGAAACATTGCCAAACATATCGAGAAGTGCCAAATGCACAATTCAACGTTATAAACATTGTGCAATGGGTCTTTTATACATATCATTTTCTCACTGTGAAAGAAGTAAATGCATTGCATTATATATAGGCAAAGTCATGCGATACGCGCATCAGATATTTTATGAAATATTCTGCATTAAAAATATCGAACAAATACCGTATTGTAATTTCCGTTTTGTCCCTCTCTGTTTCACGCAACTGTTCTGTTTCTCAACCCTTGTATGTCACTTCGACGCGAAGAATGTATCCCAGAAGAGGCGGTTTAATACCCGTCATGTATCTCGAACTTTATGTGACATCTCAAAAGCAATCCATCATAATTAACTAATTTGATGTGTCGTGAACTCTGCGTAAAACGCAGTTAGGCGATTACTATCTAATCGATAATCCGCCTCGGTCATTAATTAGAGGTCAAGGGACTTAAATCAGCAACTTCGACGAATCGGACGTAAGCGGGTATTTTACTCAATTAATGTATCAATCATTCATCCAATTAGAGTGTCATTCAGAAATCAGTGACATTAAAAATCCTTTATGGATGAATGGTAAATTGAAGTGGCCGTAAAGTAAATAAATGCAAATTATGTTCAGTTTGGTAATAAACTGACCAGAGGATGGGTGATGTAGAGAATTAGCTATTTTCAAAATGGCTTGTGGTTACCTACACACTTTATAAAAATGCTGAATATCAAAAATCGTTTCAAATCTACGCATAAAAATGGCGCACCTTTTATAATTCTGTAAACTAGAAATTGCTGTTTGTATAACTATATTTCATCTGCGATCACTTTATGTTGCCTTATTTTCAACGTTTTAAGACATTTTAGTAAAAAAAAAAAAATAGTAATAATACTTATAACATTGTTTTCAATACTTTGATTAGAAAAATATCTCGAAGATGATTTCGGGATAACTCTGACTAATGGAAGAAAAAAATGTATAAAAAACATTTCTGAAAAAAAAACCGTCTGCTATATACTATAAATTACATCTTAAGAATGGTGTGTTGTACATTAATAAAATTAATAAAGAAAATTTAGAATATTTTTTCTGCATATGATGGTTTAAGAACGAATTTTGTTAATAAAATTAATAAAGAAAATGTACATTTTTTTCTGTAAATGATGGTATAAGAACATATTTTGCTAATAAAATTAATAAAGAAAATTAATTTAGAATATTTTTTCTGTAAATGATGGTGTAAGAACGACTTTTGTTAATAAAATTAATAAAGAAAATTGAGAATATTTTTTCTATAAATGATAGTATAAGAACAAATTTTGTGTATTAAGCCATTCTCGTGTTACAGCTAAAAGAATGTTGGAACAAAAGATTCCGATATTTATAAATTTTTCCAGACGGGGGAAAAAAGAATTAAAAAATTAGAGTTTTTCTCCCTATTTGTAGATCAAGTCCTACCGTGTATGCAAAGTTTCAAGTTTCTGCCTTCAGCAGTTTGGGTTGTAAATTTATTACTTAGTCTCACTCATGTTTATGACATAAATTTGCAGAAGTGATTTTATTTGTTCGGTAGTTTTGATGCGAATAACATCTATTGTCATAGCATCGGATATCGGAGCGTTACGAAACATATTAAATACATTGGACGCCAATATCTCCAAATCTAATACATAAAAATAAAAAAAAAATTGCACGTATTTGGTCGGAAATAAGGAACCATTTATAAAATATAAAAATAATTGTTATATTTCAATATGTGGAACTTTTGTAGTTCGAAAAATAAAGTTTTTGACTGAGCGAGTTTTTCCTTCCCTTTGCTTGGTTTTAGTGGAAATATCTTCTAAATTATAAATAAATAAAAAAATAGATTGAAACAGTAAAGATCAAAATGTTTGGTATGAAGTCCAGTTTCTTGATCCATAATTTGTTTTTACAACTTTTTCGAGCCTAGTCAAGTTGAAGAAGATTAAAAGAATTCCGTTTTTAACGTTTTTGATACATATGTCGAAAACTAAACTGGAAACAATACATACAACTATCAATAGTAGGCAACAAATTTGTAGATCTTTGAAAACCCTACAAGGATATGTAATTGGATTGTTTAAATCATATGCGTTATTTTGAACACAATTTTTATTTTATTTATACGATTTAAATAATAAAGACAACCAAGAACTCGCCAATAGTCATTTATATCACATAATATTAAATATATTATTACATAATAATACAAAACATAATATTACAAAATATTATTACATAATAATACAATATATTATTACATAATAATACAAAACATAATATTACATAATATTACAAATATATTATTACATAATAATAAATTTATCCTAAAAATTAAGCAAAATTATAAAAAGTAATATATACCGCTAAATACGTTCCTTTTCCATACTCAGTATTATGCAACATTATTTTCGTCAGTCTAGATCACTAAATTCACAAGAGAAAATACTTTCTGTAATAGTTTTATATTTTGATGTCTTCGAATTCGCCAATAATCATGTATTTCATTCAACTGATACTGAACATTAATTAAATGACAATTGCATTTTGTTGAGAATTTTACGCGCGAGTCTGAATTAGTTATTACACAGGACAATTTTTTATTGCCGAACTTCAGCAATTCCGCCCGTCAATCATACTTTATCCCCCCCCCCCCCTCCTCTGTAACAGGCCGTCCTTTCTAATGCTGCCGATTTCATTTCAGGAAGAATTTAGTGTTTTTTCGTATAATTTGGATCTTTTATATCCCACAGATGTCTGTAATTTGGTAGAAGTTCTATTATTTTTTTTTTCCATCTCCAGATGCCAACGTAGTTGAGATACTTGACATGTGCTTGCAGTCGCCATCGCCATCTTCAATGCAAATTAAAAGAAGAAAAGCGGAGCGGAGTGACGTCCAACCTTATCATCCTCTGAATGGTTCGCGCTCAGAAACTGAGCAATTTTTATTGCCGAGTTCGAAAAAATTGCGGCAATTCGGAGGCAGGATTTCATCCCATTGAAATGTATGATGTTGGTGAAAAATTGCTGGAGGAAATTGCTTCGTGTAATAAATAAGTTGCCAAAAGCGCTCAATTTCCATTTGCTTGATGTTAATTCAATGCCAAAAAACATTGTGGATTTTGTACACCATTAATTCCTTGCGAAAGAATTAAATTCATTGCATTATACAGGAAGTGTCATGTGCTGCTCACATTGGAATTTTTTTTTTTAATTTAAAAGAAGAAAAACAAAATAATCAGGGATAAATCCCTCAATTTTTGCACTTCTAATCCTGAAATTTCGAAATCGCATTTAAAGATCCTGAGATTACCATCCCTACTTCTAAAGAATCAAATTCATACTGAAAGTAAGTAAAGAAAGACACGTGTTCTTTACATAAGATATTTTAATTTTAATCTTAAAAATTATAACCAATCCACTCATTTGGTGAATTTCTGACAAAGCACAGTCTTAAAGCGGAACCTCATTAGTAATCCACCTCATCCTTCTTTCACGGTCAAAGGCAACTTCAGGAAGCTCATCAGGGAGATCAGCGTGGGCATTTCGCGACGAAGTAGCAAGATATCTCTCCCTTAATTATATTCATTTAACATGAGGCCTAATCAATAACTGCCATGCTGTTGCGCGTAAACAGAAAAAAAAAAAAAATCTGCATCTTTGACGTGCGGATTGCATAGTTGGAACTTGATACATGCAAACCACGTTCCGGTTAATTACCAAAATGGGTGTTTGCTACGGGATAGTGGAAAGGTCACTTCAGAACCCCAACTAACGTTCGCTTGCATGTCTAATTCATGAAATACTCAATCTCGTATATTCAGGATTCTTATTAAAGTTCTTTAGCACCCTAACTTAAAAAGAAAAGGTCTATAAGCAGGGCCCCAGGGATCTAACTGGGGCCCGGGGCAGACATTCCTCCGGGGCAGTGGCGTTTCGAGGACCAAGCAGCTCAAGCGACCGCTTGTTTACAGAGTGCCTCATGTTTACAGAGGGCCTCAAAATTTTATATTTACTTTTTGTATTTACTCTTTTTATTGTATTATGTATCTTTGTATTTACTCTTTTTATTGTATTATGTAGCTTTGTATTTACTCTTTATATTTTGTATTTACTCTTTTTATTGGACTTATATTATATATTGGACGTTGCATATTTTTAAAGATTCATTAGTGCATTATACATTATAGCTAATCCAACGTTTTCTTTATTTTATGTAATTCTATATTTCATTATCAGCCATTTGTGTATCAGTTTATAGCGTTCTTCACACAGTTTTGGCTACAACCTGTTTATCGAATTGTAGTTGAGCATATTGAGATCATGATACTATAATTTTCGTGGTGCGTTTTGCTATATAATCGGGGTAGGATTATGCGTTGGGACAAGGTAGTTTCAAACCCAGAAGTATTTTATATCATACAAAGACCTCCAAAATATTGTTGACCAAGGGGCCCAAAATTCTATTCCAGAACCTAAAATGGAAAGACCGACGAATATGTTAGTCTTTTGATGAATCCGTATATTATTTTAAACTTGCATAAACAACACAATTAAATTGCCGGATAAGCGATTTTTCAGATTACCAATTTTCGGATGTGTGACGTTTTACTGTATTTATGATTCAGATGAGGCCTTTTATAAAAGTTTTCTTGGGACCTCAGAAAACCTCGGGACACTAATTCTCCGAGGCCCCCTTTCACCTCTTGCCATATATGAAATGAACCCAAATATTTTTTCGAAAACGTAATTGCATTCTAGGAAAAGGTACACAAAATAAAGTTATCACAGTGAATGGAATTCAAATTGTCAATTTTCTTATCCATCCCTTTATATTTGCAAAATGAATCTTTTCGCGGGGCAAATTCATTCCGATGGCATATTTTTTTTTTCAGGAAGCAGTCCTTAATCTTTCGATGTTGCATTTGTTACTTTCCCTGCAATACATGGTAATGTATAGGGAAAGTATTGGAATCATGTCGAAAATCGCAACTCGAGTTTTCGACGGATCTACACGTTTCGAGACCTCTAGAATACGAAAAAACCATTTTTAGCGTGATGTCTGTGTGTGTGTCTGTCTGTCTCTGTGTCTGTCTGTGTGTCTGTCTGTCTGTGCAAATTTTGTATCCACTCTAACTAAAAACTAATACACCGAATTTCACAAAATTTTGTAGGTAAGTCACTTGTGGACGGGTCTGATGCTGATTAGTTTTGGGTACGATTCGGGATAAAAGAACCCGTCTTTTTCTGCGAAATGGCCCGCAAAAGCTTGTATCCACTCTAACTGAAAAACTAATGGACCGAATTTCACAAAATTCGGTAGATGAGTCACGTATAGGTCACCCTGGTGCTGATTAGATTTTGGTACGATTCAGAAAAAAATAACCTGCCTTTTTTTACAGAATGACCAGCAAAAATTGTCAAAATCTAAACTAAAAAGCTACGTATGCTCAAATATATCCATTAAATGCTTGTTTAATACGTAATTTTTAACGAAGAAAAGAATAATACCAACCCCATTACACTAGGACTAGCCGTTCTCGAAATATATTAGATTTTTTCGTATTTTCTCCACGCCGCCTTTGAAAATAAGTCCAGTTATCAAAGGAGAACGAAAATTGAATTAAAAGTGAATTAAATTTAATTGAAATAAAAAGAACGTTAATATAAGTCTGCAGGGAAAGTCATGTGCTGCCCATATCAGATTTTTTAATTTGGGACCCCCTCTCACTCGGAAGCCTGGGGCAGCTGCCCCGTATGCCCCTGCATTTGTCATTCCCTGTCCATGAATGTGAATGTTAGATTTATTTACAATAAAGTGACCATGAGCAATCGAATAAAAGTGGTTGAAGAGTCCCTAGCTGATAATTAAAAGTCAGGATAACGGCGGGAACTTTAGGACAAAGCGGGATATCAGAAAAATGTCAATAACAAAGTTGTAGATCATTGTCAATTGAATTAGGAATTGGCATAATGAAGAACGCACAACATACTTGCAGGGATTTCAATAAATACTTGTCATATTTCGTTGCTTACTTTTTGCTGTAACACGGTAACACCTGCTATGCGTCTCAAAGCACGCCATAATATTCATTCTAAATTTCAAATGAGCATTATCGCTGACAGAGGGCATTTTGAACGGATTCTTCATTAAATTTCTGCGTAAGTAAGTATTATATCATTCCTGAATATGATAACAAATTGCCTATAAGCATGTTGTATTAAATTAGGTAAATGCCTTCTGTAAGTTTATCAGTCGATTCCTTTTCATTAGACAATGTTCAATAATTTTGTAATTGACGTTTTTCTTCTTACTGTGTAATCTAGTTCGTGTTTCTAATTTCTTCAATTCTCCACCAAGGGCATTGCAATCACTTTTATTCGATCGGGCATATTCACTTCATTATATATACACCTAAAGTGTATTCTTGTGGATCTTTTCTTACAAAGTTATTGGGGTGCTTAAGAATTTTCCAAGGAACACTGTATATTTATACAGGGTAATCACAAATGAAGTTCTCCTAGTCACAGAACCCGCCTTTTAGGGCATTACTCCTTTGAAGGTAAACAGCATCCATGAATTTTGGACACAACATATAGCGAGTTTTATTGCTACTTCTGCAGATATCGCCTATGCTATTCCACTGCTGTGAGCGCATAATAAAGGCGAAACCGGCCCATTAATGCTGCTGTCTGCAACAGGATTATGCATTTTAATGTTTTCCAATTTAAGCCTACGTAGTGATGGGAGTATCGATACAGCTGTATCGATGTACGATCTTACGATATACTTCTGAAGTATCGTGAGATCATCGTATCATCGTATATACAAGTGCAAAGTATCGTAAAATCGTATACAAGTGTATCGATATACACTTCTATGCGATATTTACGGAGTATCGATTCAATAGTTTTCGATACGTACTCTTAACAATGTCCTTGATTTGTGGGGAAAAAAATTTCAGTGAATACAGATATGTATTTACTGAAATATATATGTTTATATGTATAATATGAAATATACAAGGTAGGATCAGAAAATCTGATGTGGGCAACACATGACTTTCCTTATATAATGTAATGAATTTACTACTTTTACAGTAAAAAAATAGATTTTTCTTATAGTAGATACTAATATTCTTTCCATGATATTGAATTTTCGACAATTAGTCGTCATTTTCATTGACTTAGCGTCATTTTTATCCATTTGGCCAGATTTTCGTTAACTTGGCAACATTTCAAAAAGTCGCCAAGTTGGCGACATTCCACCAAATTCGTCGCCAAAATCTCGCCAAGCGTTATGCACTAAGAAATAAGTTATTCTTACAGCAGATACATGACTATTGGCGTTCAAATACAAAAGTATTACTCAAAGTATATTTTTCATGAATGGAACGAGCTAGATCCACGAGAATGATGTCACCCAATTTATTGCATGGTATTACATATGAAAAGTGAACATGTTTCTCAATAGGAAATATTTTTTTTTTATTTTATATGACTTTTTGATAATTGTTTTAAAAAAATGTACAATACCTCGAGAACGGTTCATGTTAGCGTTCTAAAATTTATGTCAATCGTTTTCTAATGAAAAATTACATAAGAAATGTCTATTTGCGCAACTTTATTAGTGGTTTTGATTTTTTGACGATTTTTTCAAAATTTCATTCGAAAATTTAGGGGGGTTCTGAACATTCGATTGCGTATAAAAACAATAGGCTTCCAGTGTTTATGGGTTGTGATTTTTGTACCAAATTTGGTTCGAATCGGTTCATTCGTTCGTCAGTTATCGTCTCCACAGACTCACTGATACACACACGCACAGACATCACTTCAAAAATGTTTGATTCGTGATCAGGGATGCTTGAAACGTGCTCTCCCGTCGAAAACTCGAATTCGAATTTTTGACCCCGTCACAATACTTTCCTTATACATTATGTATATAAGGAAAGTAAAAATTCGGAGACTGTGCTGATATCTCTAACCCTGATTGGAAGAGAGGGGAACTATTTTACCGTGGCGTAAAGACACATGTGACGCGAGATGTGAAAAGAAAGAAGCAGGTCTGCAATGCAGGGTTTTTCCAGACAATGCGTGTCAGTGAACTGTAGTTGTTCGCGTTCGTCGAAAATGGAAATGGCGTTTGAAGAACTGCTGCAGCATGTGCAATGTTTCTGTCGGCGATTTTCCCAAACGCTGGCAGAATTTGACATTCGCCATTTCCATTTTCGACAAACGCGAAGTACTACAGTTCACTGACAAGCATTGTCCGGAAATACACCTGCTTCTTCCTTTTCACATCTCACGTCACACGTGTCTCTACGCCATGGTAAAATAGTTCCCCTCTCCTCCAATCAGGATTGGAGATATCAGCACAGTCGCCGAACTTTTTGATCCTACCTTGTATATGTATAATATATATATATGAAATATATATTTCATATATACAATATATGAAATACATATATATGAAATATATATTTCATATATATGTATATATTTCAATATATATTTCAATATATATTTCATATATACAATATATGAAATACATATATATGAAATATATATGTATAATATTACTTTCCTTATATACATAATGTATAAGGAAAGTATTGTGACGGGGTCGAAAATTCGAATTCGAGTTTTCGACGGGAGAGCACGTTTCAAGCATCCCTGATCACGAATCAAACATTTTTGAAGTGATGTCTGTGTGTGTGTGTGTGTGTGTGTGTGTGTGTGTGAAAGTATGTGTGTGTGTGTGTGAAAGTATGTGTGTGTGTGTGTGAAAGTATGTGTGTGTGTGTGTGAAAGTATGTGTGTGTGTGCGTGTGTGTCAGTGAGTCTGTGGAGACGATAACTATCGAACGAATGGACCGATTCAAACGAAACTTGGTACAAAAAGCACAATCTGTAAACACTGGAAGCCTATTGTTTTTATATGCAATCGAATGTTCAGAACCCCCCTAAATTTACGAGTGAAATTTTGAAAAAATCGTCAAAAAATCAAAACCGCTAATAAAGTTGCGCAAATAGACATTTCTTATGTAATTTTTCATTAGAAAACGATTAACATAAATTTTAGAACGCTAACATGAACCGTTCTCGAGATATTGCACATTTAAAAAAAAATTATCAAAAAGTCATATAAAATAAAAAAATATATATTTCCTATTGAGAAACATGTTCACCTTTCATATGTAATACCAAACGATAAATTGGGTGATATCATTCTTGTGGATCTAGCTCGTTCCATTCATGAAAAAGGATACTTTTAGTAATACTTTTATATTTGAACGCCAATAGTCATTTATCTGCTGTATTAATAACTTATTTCTCCATCCATAACATTTGGCGAGATTTTGGCGACGAATTTGGCGGAATGTCGCCAACTTGGCGATTTTTTTTAAAAGTTACCAAATTAACGAAAATCTCGCCAAATGGATAAAAATGACGCTACATCAATTGAAATGACGACTAATTGAAGAAAATTCAATATTTTGGAAGGAATATAAATATCAACTATAAGAATAGCATTTTTTTTAACTGTAAATGTAGTAAATTCATTAAATTATATAAGGAAAGTCATGTGTTGCCCACATCAGATTTTTGTATATATAATATGTATTCTGTATATTCTTTTAATTAAAATAAATTATATATGATAGATTTACTATAATTATGAAAATAATTCGACAAATTATCTTTTTTATTAAAAATTATAGTTTCTGAAAATGATATAAGTTTTAAAAGTAAATATTCCTCGAAAAATACGTTTGAAATATCTAGATAAAATGCAGATACTTTTCAATCTATGTAATAGCGAATAAGAGTTATGTATTAATACTAATTGTAGTCATTGATAAATCCAATTGATAAATTAAAACATTATAAATTGGCATCAATTTGTAATTAACGATTAATCAATTTATCAATCATACCGATGGTAACAAAAAACGCTATTAAACATATCCGAAGCAAGCTTTTAAAATTAATATCTATTTTTATTTCTAAACTAGCTGTATACCCGTCTTTCGTAGGGAATATATAACAAGAAAGATCAATCATGCTTAAAGCATTGATTATGAAACACTTTCCAACTTCAATGTAATTTTATTTAAACATGTCTAAAATGCAATACATTCCTCGGTAATGTTTTAAAACTTATTACAATACTACATTAATTTATTATGTTTGAAAACTTAAACCTTCATCGAAAAAAATGAACTTCATTCAAATGACGGCATTGAAATATAAATTGCCTGGTTTAAACATCTCAATAATTTTAGAATTATCATAATACTACAACAATTTATTATATTTAAAAACTTCATCGAAAACAACTGAAATTCATTCAAATGACGTCATAGAAAAAATAACACGCCTGGCTCTCTCTATAAAAGCAGAATTTCATTCATAAATAATTTCCCATTCATGTCATTCATCACAATACTATAAAAATTTATTTTATTTAAAAATTAAGACCATGGAGCTAGAAGTAATTAAACTCTATGCATAAAACTTCATCGAAAAAAATCGTCCATCACTTTGTAAAATCAATGAATATTTCATTCATATCAGCTACGCAGACTCCATGGACTAATTGATTTTGTGTTAAAGAAATACCACAATTCTAATACAACTCATTCTACATATTTTGCTGTTTACATTTTACATAGGTGAAAAATAGGCTTCGTTGTAGAAATAATCAAATTTAGATGAGCATTTAAACTCAAATATATTGTAATTGTGTTGTTTCAGTATGTAGATGCACAGAATTTAAGCAGAAATAAAGTGGTTTTAGAACGTATACAACACTCAATATGAATAAAAAAAAAACTTTAAAAAATCACGATTTTGAGACAAGATGGATGCCATATATCCTTTTGAAGTACGTCACGTGATCTTTTCATATCATGGTTACGTGATCGCTTCATATAAGAGGTGTTATTATTATTTTAATTTTTATTTAAAAAACTACTAAATATATTTCGCTAAATTTTTTTTATATATTTTATGGAACAATTTGAATATTACTTAAAATTTTCGAAGCAATTTGTGAATTTTAAATCCGCTTAAAAAATGCTTGAAAAATTAGGTCCCATAGGGCTCAATGTATTTCATTTTTTCAACCCGGGTTCAATCCAAAACTAATTGGGTGATATTATTCATTTATATTTCCATAGATTCTACAGACCGTCTGAACAACATACTAAAACTTCATTTTGATTAAGTCATTTTTACGGCAGTTATCGTGCTAACGGACAGACAGACAGACAGACAGACAGATAGAATGAACAAAGTCATAAACACTTTTCAACTTTGTTATAAAGTGTTAATAAAAAGAAACTTAATTCACAATTTACGGTGAACTTTTAATATTTGTAGTTTTTCTTCTTGAAATTTTATAATAATTCTCACAAAAGGAAAGAAGCGAATCTTCTATGCTGAGATAAAAAGCAGTCAAATTAAAGAACAACGTACAACTGATCGTTCCATAAGTAACGATGTATATAGAATATTCTAAACGAAATTCATTCTTCCATTAATTCAAGTAAATGAAATATTTGCAACTCTATTAAAATATGAATTCCAAATCACTTAATAAACAAAATATATCATCATTACAATAAAAGTTAAACTATAAAATACAAAGTATTTCTAAATCTATAAAAAGAGTAACTCACTATTTTATGCATAGAATATTCTAACCGATGTCGGTTCAAAAAACTCCCTATTTTTTTGCATAGAATATTTTAAACGAAGCTGTTGGTAGTAACAAAAAACACAGTATTGCCACTCAGTAGAAACAAATTATAACTTTGGTGTTGTTAAAAAAATACATGCGAATATATAGTAGTAATACATGTCAGACGATAAATTAAAAAAAAAAAAAAAAAAAAAAAACTCAAATGAAAGAAACAAATTTTTCATTCTTTTAATATTGTCTGCAGATTGAAAGGTTTATATTTTA
This sequence comes from Amaurobius ferox, assembly GCA_951213105.1. Classification (NCBI taxonomy): domain Eukaryota; kingdom Metazoa; phylum Arthropoda; class Arachnida; order Araneae; family Amaurobiidae; genus Amaurobius; species Amaurobius ferox. The sequence goes on from OX578151.1 coordinate 50,485,981, forward strand.
TTTTGTTAATTTAAAAAGTTTCCGTAATTTTAGATATGGACGCACAAACAAAGACTGGTTTACGTTTTCGGGTTTTGAATTGTATTTATCGTAGAGAAATTCATATTACGATTGGGTCACGTTCAAAGTGAAAAAACAGTCAGATTTAGATGACATTAAAACAGACTGGTTTTAGCTCAAGACTGGTTTTAGACCGAAAATGCCTAAACGAAATTCAGCCCGACCCAGGGGCAGGGTCAGGCTAGTTTTAAGCCCATAGGCCAGGCCCAGTTTTGAAAGACATTATTTTCCCAACATACATTAGTATAATATATTGTATTATGAAATTGTATATGTATTGTATATTGTATTATGTATGGGAAAGTATTGTGACTGATTGGTAAATTCAAATTCGAGTTTTCTGCGGAAGAGCACGTTTTAAGCATTTCTGAACTCGAATAGAACGTTTCTGTGTGTATATGTATATGTGTATGCATGCATATGTGTATGTATGTGTGTTTGTCCGTGAGTCTGTGGATCTGATATCTCACGAACGAATGGAATGTTTCGTACGTAATTTGGTACGATTATTACGACCCGTAAATACTGGAACCCTATGGATTTTAAACGCGATCGAACGTTCGGCTAACCCTTCAAATTTTCGAATGAATTTTTGAAAAAAATCATAAAACTCAGGGCATTCAATAATGTTAAATAAATAATTATTTTATACGTAATTTTTTATTCTGTAACGAATGACACAAACTTTAAAACGATAAATTGAACCGTTCTCAAGATATTGCACATTTTTCAATAAAATGCACCTAAAAATTACATAAAATTGGATAATATCACTAAAGAAATAACTTTAGCGTGGATTTTCGAGGCCTTTCACCGGCCCTGCCTACAATCCACTACAAAATGAATTACCATGGAAACAGAATAATGAGAATGGAATTTCATTATCCGCTCATCTCATCATTTATTTACAGGCAAAAGCCACTTCAAGAAACTAATCAGAGATCAGCGAGAGTATTTCCAGAGACTAAAGATATCTCACCTCTAATTATATGCATTTGACATTTCGCTAATCAATATCTGCCAAGAAATTGTGTTTAAACAGGTGAAAAAAAAAATTCTGGATCTCTGACTTGTTTAGTGTTACTTGAAAGTTAATGTATGCAAATTACGCGCAGATTAATTGAGTAAATAAGAATTTACAGTGCAGAGCTGAATGGAAATTTTCTAGAGTCAGAGTTTCTAGAATTTGTCAGTTTTGAACTTTTGTTTGCACTGTTTTCTAAATAGTTTATATCCAGTGCATGTAAAATCTTAAATTCATATACAAAGAACCAAAACGATAAACCCTAAATAAACGCCTGTTACGTCAATAAAACAGATTACAGCACTCAATTTCCAAATCGAAACCAAAAATAATTCTCGGTCCTCCGATTTTATTTTCGTCCGTAATTAATCCGTTTGTACAACGCGGACGAAATACGCCACCTGAATAAAATCCTTTGATACGCCCTAAATAAGCGTGCTTAAAATACTTAAAATCACAAAAAAGGAAAATAAATCCTTTTATTAAGATTTTTTATATTTTTTTTATAGAAAATTCAATTTAGAAGACTAGATCGCCCAGTGATTAAGGCATAGGATTGCACGCGGAGGATCCGAGTTCGATTCCCGGCTCTGCCTAGACTGTCCCCGTGTTCACGCAGAGTACGAGCACGTTAAATGTTGTTGTTGAAACCCAGACCGTCCGACCTACCAGAAAGGTGTAAGGTAACTGTTTGAACGGTCGGGAAGTGCCACCCAATTTAGACCGGAACCCAGTGGGGGAGGCATCCACAGGGACCGTACCCTCCTTCCCCTACCACCAACCTCTCGGAAGGACTTTCGGACCCACATGTTTAACGTGATCGTACTCCGCATGAACACGGCGGCAGTTTTGGCAGTGGCTGGAATCGAACCCGGGCCTACCGAGTGCAACTCCAGCGCGCTAACCAATGGGCTACCGCGCCCTGAGCACGTTAAATGTGTGATTCCGGCAGTCTTTTCGAGAGGTTGGTGGTAGAAGATGGAGGGTACGGTTCCTGTGGATATCGCTGGAACCGTACCCTCCTTTCCAATTACCTAGGATCGTGCCTTCCCAATTTAGACTGGACCCACTATGGGTTCCAGTCTAAATTGGGTAGTACTGTCACGGCTATCCAAATAGATACCTTGTGCTTTCGAGTTGAAAGAAAAAAAAAAAAATTCAGTTTATCACCCATTTCGTATCCCACCATTTTCAGCAATTGAAGCTCACGGTTTGGAGCCGTTCAAAAAAGAAAAAAAAAAATGCTTTTTTCACCTGATGAGATAAGTTGATTTCGAAGCCGAAAGTAAGAATAAAATTTTATACAAAAAAAAAAAAATTGTTATGTATTTTGTAAAAATGAAATTTTATACAAAATTCGAGGAAATTCCTCTACTGATAGTACTGGTTCCGTTCAAAGCTATTTTGAAAAATAATTCTTCCATCTTTCGATGATGTTAAGTTGGAAATTCTGCAATAATATTTTCGATCCTGTAGGAACTGGTTTGTGCAAAAAATTGCTCAAAATGCCGTTTTTTGTTATATGAGTGCATAACACGTAACTATAATTTCCCTGTCTTTGACAAGCTGCTAGTAGTTTATATAGTAGTTTCCAATCCTCCTTTTCAATTGCCTGAAACCGTACTAGTAATTTGACAAGTACTAGTAGTTTATATTATCAAAGATTAGTCAAATAAATCTAATTTAGCGGGGTTACTAAGTTATTGTCACCTTGAAAAAAAATGAACTTTTCAGAAAAGAAAACGAACAAAATAATTTTACGAAATGTTTTAAAGGAATACATTGGGTACTAAATCTGAAATGATACAACTTTATTTCATTCTGAAAATTATTGTGATACAACATTTTTTCATTCTGATATGACGGAGATAAAACTTTTTCCATTCTGATAAGGATTGTGATACAACTTTTTCATTCTGGTAATGATTGCGGTACAACTTTTTCATTCTGATAATGATTGGGATACAAATTTTTTCATTCTGATAATGATTGCGATACAACTTTTCTCCATTCTGATAATGATTGTGATACAACTTTTCTTCATTTTGATAATGATTGCGATACAACTTTTTTCATTCTAATGATTATGATACAACTTTTTATCATTCTGATAATGATAGCGATACAACTTTTTTTCATTCTGATAATGATTGTGATACAACTTTTTCATTCTGATAATGATTGTGATACAACTTTTTCATTCTGATAATGATTGTGATACAACTTTTTCATTCTGATAATGATTGCGGTGCAACTTTTTTCATTCTGATAATGATTGTGATACGAATTTTTTCATTCTGATAATGATTGCAATACAACTTTTTTCCATTCTGATAATGATTGTGATACAACTTTTCTTCATTCTGATAATGATTGCGATACAACTTTTTTTCATTCTGATAGTGATTGTGATGCAACTTTTTATCAATCTGATAATGATAGCGATACAACTTTTTTTTCATTCTGATAATGATTGCGGTGCAACTTTTTTCATTCTGATAATGATTGCGATAAGAATTTTTTCATTCTGATAATGATTGCGGTACAATTTTATTTCATTCTGATAATGATTGTGATACAACATTTCTTCATTCTGATAATGATTGCGATACAACTTTTTTTCATTCTGATAATGATAGCGATACAACATTTTTTTCATTCTGATAATGATTGTGATGCAACTTTTTCATTCTGATAATGATTGTGATACAACTTTATTTCATTTTGATAATAATTATAATAAAAGAGGAACTAAATAAATTAAGATTATGAATGAGAAAGTTGAGTGGAGACAGACACTCCCTTATCTTAAACTGCTTTTGCACTCAGTCACTTTGAATTATAATCAATACACGCTTTCGTTCAATCATAAACAACACACATTTTTGCGGATATATAAATGTATATATCGCAAGCACAGTCCATGATAATTTAAAACATTCTCTACCAGCAGTTTTCAATAAAGAAAACGTACAACAAAAATGTTTTGGGAGTGTGATAAAATATGAGCATAACACCCAGGGGTGCCTTATGAAACTGAGTTGAATACATTATTTATCCTAACGTGGGGTTATTGACTTGGAAAAGTTTCGTAAGATCTATATACTTTAATGCTCTGGTTCAGGTTTCGAAGGAACATTTTAAAACTGGCACCAAATACTGCTGTGAGCTTCTATAAATTAGAAGCAAAAACTATTCGGCAAACGTAACCATCGAAAACGATTTCTAAATTTCAGTTGCAAAATTTGGGCTGAACCTCAAAATAAAATTCCGCACCTTTTATATGCCCCTTATTTTTGGAAAGATTTTCAGCATTGCTATTTTAATACTTGACAACGTAGTTGAAAAGTGCTTATGACTTTGTTCATTCTGTCTGTCTGTCCGTTCGCACGATAACTGCCGTATTAATGTATCAAGATGAAATTTTAGTATGTTGTTCAGACGGTCTGTGGGACCTATGAGAATATAAAAGAATAATATCACCCAATTAGTTTTGCACTGAACCTGGGTTGAAAAAAAGAAATACATTGAACCCTATGAGACATAACTTTTCAAACATTTTTTAAGCGAATTTAAAATTCACAAATTGCTACGAAAGTTTTAGGGAATATTCAAAATATCCCATAAAAAATATGAAAAAAATTTCAGCAAAATATATTCGGTGGTTTTTGAAATAAAAATTTAAATAATAATTACACCCATATTATATGAAGAGATCACGTGACCCACTTCAAAATAAAATATGGCATCCATCTTGTGTCAAAATCGTGATTTTTAAAGTTCTTTTTAATTTATATTTAGTGTTGTACCCGTCCTAAAACCGCTTTATTTTTGCTTAATTTCCGTGCATCTATATTCTAAAACAACGCAATTATAATATATTTGAGTTTAAATAATTAATGCCATCCATCTTGTGTCAAAATCGTGATTTTTAAAGTTCTTTTCAATTTATATTTAGTGTTGTATCCGTTCTAAAATCGCTTTATTTTTGCTTAATTTCTGTGCATCTATGTTCTGAAATAACACAATAACAATACATTTGGGTTTAAATGATCATCAAACTTTGATTATTTCTACAACGAAGCCTAATTTTCACTTATGGAGAATGTAACCGCATTAAGATGTAGGATGAGTTGTATAAGAATTGCTGAATTTCTCTAAGGCAAAATTATTTAGCTCTGGAGTCTGCAATATAGCTGAAGTGAATGAAACATTCATTGCTTTTACATAGATAAGCAGACGATTTTAAAGCAGATATTTTCGATGAAGTTTTAAGGGTGGAGTTAAATTACTTTTACCTCCATGGTTTTAAGGTTTTAAGTAATATAAATTATTGTAGCATTGTGATGAATGAAAGGAATGGACTAAAAGTGTATTAATGAAATATTTACGGTTTTTACACAGAGAGACAGGAGATTTATATTTCAATGACGTCAGTTGAATAAAGTTCATTTTTTTCGATGAAGTTTTAAATTTTCAAATATAATAAATTATTTTAGTATTATGATAATTTTAAAAATATTACTGCTGAATATATCGCATTTTAGAGATGTTTAAACCAGGCGATTTATATTTTAATGACGTCATTGTATAAAGTTCATTTTTTTCGATGAAGTTTTAAGTTTTCAAATATAATAAATTAATGTAGTATCGTGATAATTTAAAAAAATATTACCGCTAAATGTATCGCATTTTAGAGATGTTTAAATAAAATTACAGTGCAGTTGGAAAGTGTTTTATAATCAATGCTTTATGTATGATTGATCTTTCTTGTTAATTATTGCTGTTCCTTCGATGTAAATATAATTATTATTATCCGCGGTTTGGCATGTGCTTTTACCAGGTCTGGATATGCTTTTCCAGTTCTGGTATCTGTTTTTACCAGCTCTGGATATGATTTTACCAGTTCTGGCATATGTTTTTACCAGTTCTGGAATATGCTTTTAGCAGATGCGGCATATGCTTTTACCATTTCTGAATATGCAGTTCTGCGATCATTATTTTACCAGTTCTTGCATATGTTTTTACCAATTCTGGATAAGCTTTTGCCAATTCGGTCGTATGCTTTTACCAGTTCTAAACTGCAACAACTTATATCTTAATTCCAATACAAAAATGCAGGGTTTTTAATTGTCGCAACAAGGCTTGCTGTGAGAACCAAGCATTGAATTGTTGCGGCGGTTTTAAGTTAGCTTACGGCATTTGACAGGATTGCCTTGATTTATTTCGAGCCCTGGTCATGTTCCACGTTACAAATTGAAATTCACTAATTTTCCTTTTGCAAAATTTTAAGCGAATAGAAAATCTGATGTAGGTAGCACGTTTCTTTACCCTTTATAATTAAAAGATTTAACTCTTTCACAGCAAAACAATGATGTACAAGATCCATGGCACAATGTTTTGGCATAAAATTAATACCACATAATTTTTTCAACCTATGAGTCCAAACATAATTCATACTCACGTACAAAATCTTCATCAAAATGTAATTGTTATTTAATTAATAGTCTGTGAAATAAATGCCTATTGGTTAATTCTGAGACTTCAAAATTAAAAGAAAAAAAAACTATTGCAAAAGTATCTTATTTCGTGAATGGAACTGACTTGATTCTCGAGAATGATCTAAGCAGATGTTTTGCATGATACTGCATATGAAAAGTAAACATATTTTGATAAATTTATTCGAAAAACATGCAATATATATTGCATGTTTTTCGAAAATTAATACAAGCATTCTGAAATTTATGTCATCCGTTTTCTAATTAAAAATTACGTATAAAATGATTACTTTATGTTGTTGTTGAGACCCAGACCGTCCGACCTACCAGAAAGGTGTAAGGTAACTGTTTGGACGGTCGGGAAGTGCCACCCAATTTAGACCGGAACCCAGTGGGGGAGGCATCCACAGGGACCGTACCCTCCTTCCCCTACCACCAACCACTCGGAAGGACTTTCGGACCCACATGTTTAACGTGATCGTACTCCGCGTGAACACGGCGGCAGTTTTGGCAGTGGCTGGAATCGAACCCGGGCCTACTGAGTGCAACTCCAGCGCGCTAACCTATGGGCTACCGCGCCCATGATTACTTTATGTATCATTATTGATGATATTGAGTTTTTAACGATTTTTAAAAAAAAATATTCAAATGTAAAGGTGGGGGAGGGGGGATTTCCGAACATTCGATTGTGTTTCAAATCAATAAGTTACAGTATTCACTGATTGAAATAATCGTACTTAGTTTCAAAATGCGCTATTCGTTCTTGACACACACACACACACACATACTAACATACCTGTACACATAAACATCGCCTCGAAAACGTTCGATTTGAATTCAGGAATGCTTAAAACGTGCTCCTCTGTCGCAAATTGGAATAAGAATTTTCGACCTCGTCATAATACCTTCCCTATACATTACACTATGCATGTTGAGAAAATAAAAATAAACTATATCAATAGGATAATTGAAGCGGACCTGACTCAAGTGGTATTCAGGCGGGACGGGGTTCTATCTTTTAAAATATCATATCCCCCGGGCCAAGTTCGAGTCTTATTCCTTCTTGCTGGTTAAAAACCCGTCTTTAATGAGATCAAGTTACATGTTCCTCAGTACTTAACTAGATATATAAGTTTATTTGACGAAAGGAATTTTGGTACCAATAATGGAAGTTATTGTGACTTTAATAACTTTTATAAACAGTACAACAACTTTCTTGATGATCTTGATGATTTTCATTCATCTGCTAGTGCTTTTAAAAATCACTTGTTGTGAATAATTTGTATTTTATTTTTCTTACATTTTATCTGTAAATATTTTGGTATTGTACGTTATCTCGCAAGCTGTTAATGGGCTGTTAAAATTAGGCTTCGTTGTAGAAATAATCAAAGCTTATTGATCATTCAAAATAAAAAATATTGTAATTCCGTAGGCACAGAATTTACAGACACAGATAATATTAAAAAATAAAGGGGTATTAGGACGGATGCAACACTAAATATAAATATAAGCGTTCCTTAAAAATCACGATTTTCACTAAGCGAAAAGAAAAACAATGGATGCTATATTTTATTTTGCAAACAAGTCACATGACCTCTTCATATAATATGGGTCGAAAACCCAGGTCACCTGACTCGCCTTAAGGCATGAGCAACAAATTGAGTTGCCGGGTCATATAATATGGGTGAAAGACCCAAGCCATCAGACTCACCCTAGGGTATGAGCAGCTGGTTGAGTGGCCGGAACATATAATATGGGTGTAATTATTTTTTTCAATTTTTATTTAAACAAGAAAGATAAATCATGCATAAAGCGTTGATTAAGAAACACTTTCCAACTGCAATGCAATTTTATTTAAACATCTCTAAAATGCGATACATTCAGCGGTAATATTTTTTAAATTATCACAATATTACATTAATTTATTATATTTGAAAACTTAAAACTTCATAAAAAAATGAACTTTATTCAAATGACGTCATTGAAATAAAAATCGCCTGGCTCTCTATGTAAAAGTTGTAAATATTTCATTCATACATTCATATTTCATTCATACATATCCCATTCCTTTCATTCATCACAATGCTACAATAATTTATTTTATTTAAAAACTTAAAACCATGGAGGTAAAAGTAATTTAACTCTATGCTTAAAACTTCATAGAAAAAGTTTGCTATAAAATCGTCTGCGTCTCTATGAATGCGTCTCTAAAATCAATGAATGTTTCATTCATATCAGCTATATTGCAGACTCCAGAGCTAAATAATTTTGCGTTAAAGAAATTCAGTAATTCTTATACAACTCATCCTACATCTTTATGTGTTTACATTCTCCATAAGTGAAAATTAGGTTTCGTTGTAGAAATAATCAAAGTTGGATGATCATTTAAACTCAAATATATTGTAATTGCGTTGTTTCAGAATGCAGATGCACCGAAATAAAGCAAAAATAAAGCGGTTTTAGGACGAATACGACACTAAATATAAATTAAAAAGAATTTTAAAAGTCACTATTTTGACACAAGATGAATGCCATACTTTATTTTCAAGTGGGTCGATTGATCTCTTCATATAATATGGGTGAAATTATTATTTTAATTTTTATTTAAAAAAACTACCGAATATATTTTGTTGAAATTTTTTTTCATATTTTTAACACTTTACAACAAAGTTGAAAAGTGTTTATGACTTTGTTCATTCTGTCTGTCTGTCTGTCTGTCTGTCCGTTAGCACGATAACTGCCGTAAAAATGACCCAGGTTGAAAAAATGAAATACATTGAACCCTATGGGACCTAATTTTTCAAACATTTTTTAAGCGGATTTAAAATTCACAAATTGCTCCAAAAATTTTAGGTAATATTCAAATTATTCCATAAAATATATTAAAAAAAAAATTCAGCACAATATATTCAGTAGTTTTTTAAATAAAAATTAAAATAATAATTACACCTCTTATATGAAGCGATCACGTGACCATGATATGAAACGATCACGTGACCAACTTCAAAATATAATACGGCATCCATCTTGTCTCAAAATCGTCATTTTTAAAGTTCTTTTTAATTCATATTGAGTGCTGTATTCGTCGTAAAACCTCTTTATTTTCGCTTAAATTCTGTGCATCTACATGCTGAAACAACGCAATGACAATATATTTGAGTTTAAATGCTCATCTAAATTTGATTATTTCTACAACGAAGCCTATTTTTCACTTATGTGAAATGTAAACAGCAAAATATGTAGGATGAGTTGTATAGGAATTGCTGTATTTTTTTAACGCAAAGGAATTTAGCTCATGGAGCCTGCATAGCTGATATGAAATAAATATTCATTGACTTTACCGAGAGAAGGACGATTTTTTGCGATGAAGTTTTAAGCATAGAGTTAAATTACTTATAGCTCCATGGTCTTAATTTTTAAATAAAATAAATTATTATAGTATTGTGATGAATGACATGAATGGGAAATTATTTATGAATGAAATGCTGCTTTTTTAGAGAGAGCCAGGCGTGTTATTTTTTATATGACGTCATTTGAATGAATTTTAGTTGTTTTCGATGAAGTTTTTAAATTTCGATGAAGTTTATCGTGGTATTATGATAATTCTAAAATTGTTACCGAGTAATATATCACATTTTAGAGATGTTTAAACCAGGCAATTTATATTTCAATGCCGTCATTTGAATGAAGTTCATTTTTTTCGATGATTGTTTAAGTTTTCAAATATAATAAATCAATGCAGTATTGTGAGAAGTTTTAAAATATTACCGAGGAATGTATTGCATTTTAGATATGTTTAAATAAAATTGCATTGAAGTTGGAAAGTGTTTCATAATCAATGCTTTAAGCATGATTGATCTTTCTTGTTATGGGATAATTTGAATATTTCCTAAAACTTTCGAAGCAATATTTGAATTTTAAATTCGCTTTAAAAATGTTTGAAAAATTAGGGCCCATAGGGTTCAATGTATTTCATTTTTTCAACCCGGGTTCAGTCCAAAACTAATTGGGTGATATTATTATTTTACATTCCCATAGGTCCCACAGACTATCTCAACAACATACGAAGATTTTATTTTGGTAAAGTCATTTTTACGGCAGTTATCGTGCGAAAGGACAGACAGACAGACAGACAGATTGAAGAATGTCGTAAACACTTTACAATTATGTTGTAAAGTGTTAAAAATAAACGTCTAAAAGTTCGTCACAGCAGACATCTGATCAGGGAGGTAAAGGTAAGGAGTTAAAACTCCATAATGAGAAATCCCATTATCATTTGAGACAATTAATTCAGGTGGCGCTTTAATACGATAAGAGCCCCCCCCCCCTGCATTGTATGTATTTCTATGGTGAAAAGTTTAAAATATTTATTTAAACTGTCCATTTTGTAAAACTAAATTAGTAGCTCTATGTAAATTAGAACTGAGACAATAAGGAGTTTCTCTACGTATTCAAAATTATTTTACTTTTACATATATTTTTATCTCCCTATATTCCAAACTCTGTCCCACAACTGTGAAAAAATACTGATTAATTATATTGATAATTAAGGAATCTTAATTTAGCAGTAATAAAAAATACTTAATACTCAATACAACTATGCCTCTCTGTTGTATCAAATGGAAACAAAAGGCGCTTTATAATTCTCAAACTGTTATGACATTTTGAAGCGCCCTATGTTTTATCCATAGGAGTTTCATTCATGGAAGTAAAAGTAAACACTTAAAACTTCATATTAAGAAAACGCCAATATCGTTTGAAACATTAATTCAGGTGGCGCTGGGATAAGATAAGTAGTCTTGCATTGTATGCATTTCTATGACGAAAGGCCTAAAATAGTTAGTTCAACTGTCCATTTTGTAAAAATAAATTATTAGCGCAATTCAAAGTAGAACTAAAATAATAAAGAATGTACCTACATATTAAAAATTATTTTACCTTTGAATGCATTTTTATTTCCCTATATTCTGCTCTCTATCCTACAATTATGAAAAAATACTGGTTAATTATACTCATAAGTAGGGTATCGTTAATTTAAAAATAATCAAAAATACATATACTAAATATTACGCCTTACTCTTGTGTCAACTAACAATAGCGACTACTTTACAAACACTAGCGACACCTAGATATAATTCTCAAAGGATTATAGTATTTTCAAGCGTTTCATCCACAGGAGTTTTATCTCCTTCTTTCTAACTCCATAGTTTTATCACCTTCTCTCCATGCATCTGATACGTACGCATGTACGTTGTTGTTGTTGTTTAGATCCAGACCGTCCGACCTATCAAGAAGGTGTAAGGAAACCGTTTGGACGGCCGGGAAGTGCCACCCAATTTAGACCGGAATCCAGTGGGGGAGGCATCCACAGGGACCTTACCCTCCTTCCCATACCACCAACCTCTCGGAAGGACCTACGGACCCACATGTTTAACGTGATCGTACTCCGCATGAACACGACGGCAGTTGTGGCAGCGTGCAAATCCAATACGCAAACCACCGGGCTACAGCGCCCAAAATGTGCCAACAGCACGCTGTACGTTGTACACAGCATATACGTTGTTGTTGTTGAAACCCAGACCGTCCGACCTACCAGAAAGGTGTAAGGTAACTGTTTGGACGGTCGGGAAGTGCCACCCAATTTAGACCGGAACCCAGTGGGGGAGGCATCCACAGGGACCGTACCCTCCTTCCCCTACCACCAACCTCTCGGAAGGACTTTCGGACCCACATGTTTAACGTGATCGTACTCCGCATGAACACGGCGGCAGTTTTGGCAGTGGCTGGAATCGAACCCGGGCCTACCGAGTGCAACTCCAGCGCGCTAACCGATGGGCTACCGCGCCCCAGCATATACGTTGTGAAATGCCACTTCGAAAATTTCTAAAACTTGCTCATAACGTCCTATAATTAATAAGAATATCTCCTTCAAAATCTCGAGTTCAGAAATTACCTAAAAAACACTTTCTGTCTTTTGTTGTACGAAAAAGCAAAAATTCGCCCATTTCACAAAATCACAACTGCCGTTTTCTTTATTTTATGCAATTCTCTGCTTTATTCATTCTTTCACAATATGTAGCCGTCATTTGTTTTTGTGCGCTTTGACTTTATTTTGATTAATCTTTAATTTCTCAGTGCAAGAGTAATTTATCATCCACTTTCGGTTCGGACAGTTCCGCAAGTCTCCCGTGGCGATTCTAACTCTAGAGTGAATTTAATTGTTCCGAGTACTTACGGTGGTCTTTCTGGCGAGGATCGGCAGAGCAATTTTTGGATTAGTTTGTATAGAAGAGGGATTTCCCCCAAAATCTATGTTACATATGCAAATTAGTATTTCGTGAGAAAATATGCTTGTAGTTCTTTTTGGGGGTGAGGCAGGAAAAACACGACATCAATTAGAAAAGTTTTTATGCAAATGAATTTTTTAATAACAGAAACTCATTTGCTTCACTGTAGAGGTAAACATAGACGTAGCTATAGGATCTCGAGAAAATGGGGGGAGGGGGGTTATGATCCATTGTGGGGGGGGGGGGATTAATGTACTAGATTTAATTTACCATGGAAAACTGATACAATTTTTCCTCAAATGGGGGGGGGGGAGTTATGACTAAAGGTAAATAATATTAATATTCTCAAATTAAAAAAAGATGGAGTGATAGATTCCAGGGGACTTTCTTTCACATTCAATATAGTTTAAATTCACCTGTTTAAAAATAAACACTACGGTCATCTTTACCAAAAGATTCACGTGGCCTTGGCCCAGTCCCTTGAACTTTTAAGTCACAAACTGATATTATAATTATAATTATGTTAGTAGATAAATGAGAAGAGTTCTGAAACAGGAGGGAATGGTAAAGTGCTGTACTTTAACATGGGAACCCGCAAAGGTCATAAAATTAGTTCAACAACAGAGGAAGTATTCAAGTGACATTAACATGGGGAGGTCCTGAGAAGCCGGTACAGTTATGATCCCATAAGATAGGTATGGATAGAAGGGTGATGTCACAGAAGAGGGGAAAAAGGATGTTACGTATGGGGGTATTGTTTTTCCCTCAGTTGTAGTCTATTGAATATATGTAGGTGTTTTAGTAAAAGATAATATTTTTTTAAAGGTTGTCCCTGCCACTACCCGATGCGCATGCGCACAGCGACAACCTCGAAGATATGAATAATTTCTGTATTATAATATTAGTTACAAGAAAGTATTTTTTTTTTTTAAAGATTGTTCCCACCAGTACCCGATGCATAAATGCACCGCGACAATCTCTATTTTATTTATTTATTTATTTATTTTTTAAATACCCGTAAGCATAACTTGTAATGCCATTCTCATGCAAATATCTTTTGTCATCAATAGGCGAAAAAGCCACCTTGTTCTGGCATACAGTGAATAGTTTATGATTGCTGCTATCAATTTTAATCTGTTCTTCTAAGGTACGTCCAACACTCAACAGACACTGTCTATAATCACTGTGTTGAAGACCCAGACCACATGACCAACCCGAAGGCTTTTGGTAGCTATTTGTGTGGCCCGAATATAATCACTGTGTGTAACTTTCCGTGCTACCACATGCGTAGAAACGCCTTTAGCTCTTTTCTTTTCTCCAGCAGATGACAGAATAGAGTACATCTTAGGTCTATGTCCTATAAATTCTTGAATAGGAGTTGAATTTAATTCATCCATAAAGTATCCAATACGCTTTTTATTTTCACCACTAAAGAGAGGATGGTCCTTGGGACAGTAAGAAAAATCATAGAGGTGCTTATGCTAGCTCATATCTTCGTAAATATCGGGAGTTTGGATTTCACAAGCCAATGAATCAGTATCAGTGAAGAGAAGTGAAGCTTTTTCACCATATTGGCTTTTAACATGCTTATAATGGACCTCATACATAAGTAGTTTTGACAACTCCAGGATAGCAAAGGCCTATTCATTAAAATGTAACTCTTTACACGTTCGATACCTACCAGATCTTCACAAAAAGTCTTGCTAGCTCTATAAGCTGGGGATGCTACCATCTTTAGGGCCCGGTTTGAAGAATTCACTAACTCAATATTCACTCGCTTTCGAAGATTTTTCATTGTTTTACTAAACACAGTGTTATTAAGCAATTTAAAGAAATCTTTCTCAAAATTAGTCTTCACCAACTTTCTCTTCTCTGTATTGAATTGAATGTATTTCTCCAACCAGGGCCTCTGATTAAATTTTAAGGCCCTGTGAATTTTCTTAAGTCTTAAACCTAGTGATAGGTATAGTTGAAGGTTGCGATAGTGAACAATATAATGTTTCTTATCACGCAGATTGGGTACCAATTTCGTAGTACTAACGAAATGGTCATGATGTAACTGTTGAACTAGCCGTTCAGCATATGGGGAGAACATTTCTCGCTCAATCTTCACCATTTCTGGGGCCAGGGGATATTCATTATGATAATCATATAAGGATTCAGGATACTCCAGATCCACTTCAAATATATACTCCTCTTGAGTATTATTCTTATCCAGGATTCATTCTAATTATCTGTAGGTATCCATTCAAACCCACCATAAGGATAATGGCTGAGACATGGCCAACCATATAAGTTATTGGCGTCAAGACAGATAATGTGCTTATCAGGCTTATTATAGTCATAATTTTCCAAATAACGATTATTAGCCTTAGATCTACGGTGGCTAATCATGCATATACCACACCGAGTACCGCGTTCTATGAACAATAGCATATTTTCATCTGTGAGAAGTTCTAAGGAAAAGCGGCTTAACAAAAATGCAAAAATGCAAGGGAAAATAAAACTTCAATATCTCAAGAACGGCTAGTCCTAGAGTTATGGGGTTGGATTTATTATTTTTCTAGTCAAAAAATATGTATAAAATAAACATTAAATTAATACATTTGAGTACACGTAGTCTGTTATTTTAGATTTTGACGGTTTTTGCGAGCCATATCGTAAAAAAAAGGCAGGTTCTTTTTTTCCGACTGGCACCAAATTTTAATCTGTACTATGGTATCTCACAAGTGACTTTACCAATTTTTGTGAAATTTGGTCAATTAGTTTCTTAGATAGAGTGGATACATGAGATTTTTGCTAGCCATTTCGCAAAAAAGGGCGGGTTCTTTTATCCCGAATCGTACCCAAATCTAATCAGCACTAGGGTCACACACAAGTGACTTATCTATATATAAAATTTATACCATTATTTTATCATTGTGCAGACCGACACACACGAAGAGACACACACACACACACCCGGCCACACATCAAACTGCCGTTAACCTCAGGGTTGGCTGCGTGGTCTGGGTCTTCAACACACACACACGGAGAGAAACACACACACGCAGAGGCATACACACACGTAGAGAAACACACACACGCAGAGGCACACACAAGCAGAAAAACACACACACACACACACACACACACACACACACACACACAGACAGACACACATATAAACGTCACGCTAAAAATAGTTTTTCGTGTTCAAGAGGTTCCAAAACGTGTAGACCCGTCGAAAATTCCAGTTCCGATTTTCGACATAATTCCAATAATTCCCCACCATGTATTGCAGGGAAAGTGAAATGCATAAAAAATTGAATTGTAAAATATGAAAACAATCGTCTGCTATAGTTATAAATTAAAATATTTTAAGAATAAATAGTTGTGCACGAATAGAGCTAATTAAGACAATTTGGGATATTTTTTTTTTCTGCGCAGAATTGTGTAAAAACAAATTTTGTGTGTCTAGTCGTTTTCGAATTATAGCTGGGGGAATGTTGAAACAAAAAAAAATCCGAGATTTATGAATTTTTTGAATAAAATTTAAGATTTTAAATTTTTTTCACTACTTATAGACCAAATCCAATGTGTATGTAAAGTTTCGTTTTCCCTTTAATAGTTTTTGGGGTGTAAATGTATCACTTATCAGTAAAACCAGGAAATTCTGGCAGTAAAAATACTAAAATAGGCAGGTAAACATGCAAAATAAAATGTCAAATAGGCAGCAAAAATAAGCGTCTATTATATGCATAGTGTTTGTGAAAAAATTTAAATTATATAGATATATTTAGCTAGGCTTGCCATATACACTGTTTTCCAAACCGAGACCATGTTTTCCAAACCAAAAGAGTGGCAATAAGATATTTTTTAGAAGAATGGCTTCTCATGAAATGACTTTTTCTAGAAATCCAGAGAGATGCATATCAAGACCGTTCGTCAAAATGAAGTACATTGAGAGGATTTGTATGAAAATGGCTGAGCAATATAATCGGAGTTGTTTTATAACCAGGTTTACCATATAAATTCTTTTCCAAACAACGGACAAAATGAAATAACTAAATAAATAATTTATTGATTATAGGAAAACAAAACCTGATACATAAGATGTTAATCATTTGATTTCGACCATTCGTATACTTGTTGCTAGTGTAGACATTTTAATGGAATACTTGTCGTTTTTAATTCTTTCTTTGAACATTCCAGATCTAAATTTATTTCACAGAGCATTAGATTTAATATTAATATTACACCTGCATTAGACCCAGTTGATTCAGCAATTCTTTCTATCTCATTCTTCAGAACATTGTTCATGATGGAGGGAAAACACCCTTTCAACAGGAGCGGAAGTGTCTGATAGGCAAAAAACATACTCCATAACTAGGTTGCAATTCGGTATAAAAATATTTTGAGCCTTGAAATTCTTCAAAAATTGAATCTTTACAGTATTTTTTTTTCCACAGTTTGTTTTCATTACTTTTCACGTGTCGCAGTTCGAAGACTAGAATTTCTTAACAATCACCACTTCATCAAACAATTCATTTGCGTTTATAACAGCAGTTTCAAATGCTTCATTAATTACTTTCCCTGCAATACATGGTAATGTATAGGGAAAGTATTAGAATCATGCCGAAAACCGCAACTCGAGTTTTCGACGGATCTACATGTTTCGAGACCTCTGGAATACGAAAAAACTATTTTTAGCGTGACGTCTGTGTTGTTGTTGTTGAGACCCAGACCGTCCGACCTACCAGAAAGGTGTAAGGTAACCGTTTGGACGGCCGGGAAGTGCCACCCAATGTAGACCGGAACCCAGTGGGGGAGGCATCCACAGGGACCGTACCCTCCTTCCCCTACCACCAACCTCTCGGAAGGACTTACGGACCCACATATTTAAAGTGATCGAGTGACGTCTGTGTGTGTGTGCCTGTCAGTCTGTGCAATGAATGTATCCACTCTAACTCAAAAGCTGATGGATCAAATTTCATAACATTTGGTAGGTAAGTCACTTGGGTGTGACGTTGGTGCTGATTAGTTTTCGGTACGATTTGGAAAAAACAACCCGCCTTTTTTTTGCGTAATAGCCCGCAGAAATTGCCTGTTTCCACTCTAGCTGAAAAACTAATGGACCGAATTTCACAAAATTCAGCAGATAAGTCGCTTGTAGGTTACCCTGGTGTTGATTAGATTTTGATAGGATTCGGAAAAAAATAACCTGCCATTTTTTGCAAAATGGCCGAAAAAATCGTCAAAATCTAAAATAAAGAACTACGTATGCTCAAATACATCCATTAAATGCTTGTTTTATACGTAATTTTTAACGAAGAAAAGAATAAGACCAACCCCATTACACTAGGACTAGCCGTTCTCGAGATATTTTAGTTTTTTCGTATTTTCTCTACGCCACCTTTGAAAATAAGTCCAGTTACCGAATGAAAACGAAAATTGAATTAAAAGTAAATTAAATTTAATTAAATTAAAGAGAGCGTGAATATAAGTCTGCAGGGAAAGTCATGTGCGGCCTACATTATATTTTCTTTTCCTGCAGCTGTTTTAATTCCAATCAGTGTAATATCAAGATTCCTTAGCCAGCAGAACTGTTCTCTCCCGCCAAAATGTTATTCCAAAAGATACATTTCAAACCAGGACAAAATAACAACTGGCCGGAACTTTGGGGGCGTATCTACCTTATTTAATTTTGGGACAATCCCGGTCAAAACGGGATGTATGGTAAGAATACATTTAGGTAATTTTGCAAAATTATTTATTAGATCACTTATATATTTTCGGTTACACATAATTACTAGATGTGTTTTTAAGTTGTCGGACGAAAGTCAAACTTTGACTCCTGCCACTCAGAACGTGATTCAAAATCAAAAACAATCTTTCGACTTCTACAGTGGTAATAGGGGAGTATATAAAATTTATGACATTTGTAAAGATATATTTCATTAAAAATTGAATCAACTTCGAGTATTTTAGGGATATTTTTTTTTATCCTTTCAAAGTCATTATTTGCTAAAAGAACTCGTTTGTATATTCAACACACGATGTGAGCCTTTTCGTCCAGGAACAGATTCCATTTGACTATCTACAATCTATCCTGAATCCTTTAATAACTTCACGGTATTGACTAACGATAGTTCCTTTTCCCGAGAGAAGTGACAGACAACTTTGAAATGTATGCTTAAATAAACGTTAAAAGGTAATGAATGAAATGTTTATATAGCATTTGTTTAGTAACCCGTATTGAGCTGGATTCATCTAAACTAGTGTTTTTCAAAGTGTGTTTGTTCCGCGACAGTATTCCAGGGGTTCCGTGACAGTATTCCAGGGGTTCCGTGACAGTATTCCAGGGGTTCCACGGCAGTATTCCAGGGGTTCCGTGACAGTATTCCAGGGGTTGCGTGACAGTATTCCAGGGGTTCCGTGACAGTATTCCAGGGGTTCCGTGACAGTATTTCAGGGGTTCCGTGACAGTATTCCAGGGGTTGCGTGACAGTATTTCAGGGGTTCCGTGGCAGTATTCCAAGTGCTCCGTGACAGTATTCCAAGTGCTCCGTGACAGTATTTCAGGGGTTCCGCGACAGTATTTCAGGGGTTCCGCGACAGTATTTCAGGGGTTCCGTGACAGTATTCCAGGGGTTCCGTGACAGTATTCCAGGGGTTCCGTGACAGTATTTCAGGGGTTCCGTGACAGTATTCCAGGGGTTGCGCGACAGTATTTCAGGGGTTCCGTGACAGTATTCCAGGGGTTCCGTGGCAGTATTCCAAGTGCTCCGTGACAGTATTTCATGGGTTCCGCGACAGTATTCCAGGGGTTCCGTGACAGTATTCCAGGGGTTCCGTGGCAGTATTCCAAGTGCTCCGTGACAGTATTTCAGGGGTTCCGTGACAGTATTCCAGGGGTTCCGTGACAGTATTCCAGGGGTTACGTGACAGTATTCCAGGGGTTCCGTGACAGTATTCCAGGGGTTCCGTGGCAGTATTCCAGGGGTTCCGTGACAGTATTCCAGGAATTCCGTGACAGTATTCCAGGGGTTCCGTGACAGTATTCCAGGGGTTGCGTGACAGTATTTCAGGGGTTCCGTGGCAGTATTCCAAGTGCTCCGTGACAGTATTCCAAGTGCTCCGTGACAGTATTTCAGGGGTTCCGCGACAGTATTTCAGGGGTTCCGCGACAGTATTTCAGGGGTTCCGTGACAGTATTTCAGGGGTTCCGTGACAGTATTCCAGGGGTTCCGTGACAGTATTCCAGGGGTTCCGTGACAGTATTCCAGGGGTTCCGTGACAGTATTTCAGGGGTTCCGTGACAGTATTCCAGGGGTTGCGCGACAGTATTTCAGGGGTTCCGTGACAGTATTCCAGGGGTTCCGTGGCAGTATTCCAAGTGCTCCGTGACAGTATTTCAGGGGTTCCGCAACAGTATTCCAGGGGTTCCGTGACAGTATTCCAGGGGTTCCGTGACAGTATTCCAGGGGTTACGTGACAGTATTCCAGGGGTTACGTGACAGTATTCCAGGGGTTCCGTGACAGTATTCCAGGGGTTCCGTGGCAGTATTCCAGGGGTTCCGTGACAGTATTCCAGGAATTCCGTGACAGTATTCCAGGGGTTCCGTGACAGTATTCCAGGGGTTCCGTGACAGTATTTCAGGGGTTCCGTGACAGTATTCCAGGGGTTCCGTGACAGTATTCCAGGGGTTCCGTGACAGTATTCCAGGGGTTCCGTGACAGTATTTCAGGGGTTCCGTGACAGTATTTCAGGGGTTCCGTGACAGTATTCCAGGGGTTCCGTCACAGTATTCCAGGGGTTCCGTGACAGTATTTCAGGGGTTCCGTGACAGTATTCCAGGGGTTCCGTGACAGTATTCCAGGGGTTCCGTGACAGTATTTCAGGGGTTCCGTGACAGTATTCCAGGGGTTCCGTGACAGTATTTCAGGGGTTCCGTGACAGTATTCCAGGGGTTCCGTGACAGTATTTCAGGGGTTCCGCGGCAGTATTCCAGAGGTTCCACGACGTGATAGTTTCGAGTAAATATTCTTATTTAAAAAATTTGATGCATAATTTGGACCACATTGCACATTTTCTTATGCTGGGGTTCCGCTATCAAATTGAATTTCAAAAAGGGTTTCGTGATCAAAAATCTGATGTGGGCAGCCCATGACTTTCCCTGCAGACTCAAATTCATATTTTCTTTATTTCTTTAATAATTCATTAGATTGAGTTCTATATTGCACCAAATAACACTAAATTTGCATTTTAAATTCAATTTTTGTTTTTATTTGGTAACTGGACATTTTTCCGATAGCGGAGTAACAAAAACGCAAGAAATCTCAAATATCTTGAGAACAGCTAGTTCTAAAGTATAATGGAGTATTCTTTTCCTCGTCAAAAATTGCGTATAAAATAGGAATTTAATTGATCATTAGGATATGAATTAAAATTGATCATTAGAATTGATAGGAATTTAATTTCATCAGCATACGTAGTCTATTTTTTTTTTAAATTTTGGCGATTTTTGCGGGTCATTTCGTGAGGGTATTCCGTGACAGTATTCTAGGGGTTCCGTGACAGTATTTCAGGGGTTCCGTGACAGTATTCCAGGGGTTGCGTGACAGTATTTCAGGGGTTCCGTGGCAGTATTCCAAGTGCTCCGTGACAGTATTCCAAGTGCTCCGTGACAGTATTTCAGGGGTTCCGCGACAGTATTCCAGGGGTTCCGTGACAGTATTCCAGGGGTTCCGTGGCAGTATTCCAAGTGCTCCGTGACAGTATTTCAGGGGTTCCGTGACAGTATTCCAGGGGTTCCGTGACAGTATTCCAGGGGTTCCGTGACAGTATTTCAGGGGTTCCGTGACAGTATTTCAGGGGTTCCGTGACAGTATTCCAGGGGTTCCGTGACAGTATTCCAGGGGTTCCGTGACAGTATTCCAGGGGTTCCGTGACAGTATTTCAGGGGTTCCGTGACAGTATTCCAGGGGTTGCGCAACAGTATTTCAGGGGTTCCGTGACAGTATTCCAGGGGTTCCGTGGCAGTATTCCAAGTGCTCCGTGACAGTATTTCAGGGGTTCCGCGACAGTATTCCAGGGGTTCCGTGACAGTATTCCAGGGGTTCCGTGACAGTATCCCAGGGGTTACGTGACAGTATTCCAGGGGTTCCGTGACAGTATTCCAGGGGTTCCGTGGCAGTATTCCAGGGGTTCCGTGACAGTATTCCAGGAATTCCGTGACAGTATTCCAGGGGTTCCGTGACAGTATTCCAGGGGTTCCGTGACAGTATTTCAGGGGTTCCGTGACAGTATTTCAGGGTTTCCGTGACAGTATTCCAGGGGTTCCGTGACAGTATTCCAGGGGTTCCGTGACAGTATTTCAGGGGTTCCGTGACAGTATTTCAGGGGTTCCGTGACAGTATTCCAGGCGTTCCGTCACAGTATTCCAGGGGTTCCGTGACAGTATTTCAGGGGTTCCGTGACAGTATTCCAGGGGTTCCGTGACAGTATTCCAGGGGTTCCGTGACAGTATTTCAGGGGTTCCGTGATAGTATTCCAGGGGTTTCGTGACAGTATTTCAGGGGTTCCGTGACAGTATTCCAGGGGTTCCGTGACAGTATTTCAGGGGTTCCGCGGCAGTATTCCAGAGGTTCCACGACGTGATAGTTTCGAGTAAATATTCTTATTTAAAAAATTTGATGCATAATTTGGACCACATTGCACATTTTCTTATGCTGGGGTTCCGCTATCAAATTGAATTTCAAAAAGGGTTTCGTGATCAAAAATCTGATGTGGGCAGCACATGACTTTCCCTGCAGACTCAAATTCATATTTTCTTTATTTCTTTAATAATTCATTAGATTGAGTTCTATATTGCACCAAATAACACTAAATTTGCATTTTTAATTCAATTTTTGTTTTTATTTGGTAACTGGACATTTTTCCGATAGCGGAGTAACAAAAACGCAAAAAATCTCAAATATCTTGAGAACGGCTAGTTCTAAAGTATAATGGAGTATTCTTTTCCTCGTCAAAAATTGCGTATAAAATAGGAATTTAATTGATCATTAGGATATGAATTAGAATTGATCATTAGAATTGATAGGAATTTAATTTCATCAGCATACGTAGTCTATTTTTTTTTTTAAATTTTGGCGATTTTTGCGGGTCATTTCGTAAAAAAAGGCAGGTTGTTCTTTTTCGAATCGTACCAAAGTCTAATAAGCATCAGAGTGTCCCACAAGTAACTTATCTACCAAATTTTGTGAAATTTGGTCAATTAGTATTTTAGCTAGGGTGGATACATGAAATTTTTACGGGCCAATTCGCAAAAAAAGGCGGGTTCTGTTTTTACGAATCGTTCCAAAAACTAATCAGCACCAGGGTCATACCCAAGTCACTCACCTACCAAATTTTATGAAATTCGGTCCATTAGTTTTTGAGTTAGAGTGGATACACACAGACAGATAGAGTGGATATTGCACAGACAGACACACAGACAGACAGACACACACACACACACAGACGTCACGCTAAAAATAGTTTTTCGTATTCTAGAGGTCTCGAAACGTGTAATTCCGTCGAAAACTCGAGTTGCGATTTTCGACAGGATTCCAATACTTTCCCTATACATTACCATGTTTTGCAGGGAAAGTAAAAATCCCTTTTATTTGCTAATATCTCTATCACACAGTTCAACAGCACTTTTTTTTATTCTTTTAGGAAAAAATGAAAGTCAATATAAAACATAAATTGAGGACAAAATAAGCAAGAAAATTTTATGTGGACAGCACATAACTTTCCCTGCAGACTCATATTCACGTTCTCTATTTCTTTAATAATTCATTATATTGAGTTTAATTGCACAAAATAACGCCCACAATTATTTAAAATGGCACTGAATTGGCACTTTTAATGCAATTTTTGTTCTCAGTTGGTAACTGGACTTTTACTTTCCCTGCAATATATGGTAATGTATAGGGAAAGTATTGGAACCATGCCGAAAGTCGCAACTCGAGTTTTCGACGGATCTACATGTTTCGAGACCTCTAGAACACGAAAAGACTATTTTTAGCGTGACGTCTATGTGTGTGTCTATCTGTCTGTGTGTCTGTCTGTGCAATGTATGTATCCACGATAACTCAAAAACTAATGGACCGAATTTCATAAAATTTGGTAGGTAAGTTACTTGTATATGACCCTGGTGCTGATTAGATTTTGGTACGATTGGGGAAAAAAGTAACCAGCTTTTTTTGCGAAATGGCCTGCAAAAATCGTCAAAATCAAAAATAAAAAACTACGTATGTTGAAATATATCAATTAAATGCTTGTTTTATACATAATTTTTAACAATAAAAATAATAAGACCAACTCCATTACACTAGGGTTAGTCTTTCTCGAGATATTTTAGTTTTTTTCGCATTTACGCTGGGCTACGGTTGAAAAAAATCCCAGTTACCAACTGAGGACGAAAATTGATTTAAAAGATCCAATTCAGTGTCATTTTAAATAATTGTGAACGCTATTTTGTGGAATTAAACTCAACATAATAAATTATTGAAGAGTTAGAGAACGTGAATATGAGTCTGCAGGGAAAGTCATGTGCTACCCACATCAGATTTTGTTTCAGTGGTGGCGCAGCGTAAATGCAAAAATACTAAAATATCTCGAGATCGGCTAGCCCGAATGTAATGGGGTTGGTCTTACTCTTTTCATTGTTAAAAATGATGTATAAAACAAACATTTACTAGATATATTTGAGCATACGTAGTTTTTTATTTTAGATTTTGACGGTTTTTGTGAGCCATTTCGCAAAAAAAGGCAGGTTGCTTTTTCCGAATCGTACTAAAATCTAATCAGCACCAGGGTAACCCACAAGTGACTCATATACCAAATTTTGTGAAATTTGATCTATTAGTTTTTTTAGCTAGAGTCGTTACAAGCAATTTTTGAGGGTTATTTCGCAAAAAAAAAGGGGAGTTTTTTTTTTTCGAATCGTGCCAAAAACCAATCAGCACCAGGGTCACACACAAGTGACTTACCTACCAAATTTTATGAAATTCGGTCCATTAGTTTTTGGGTTAGAATGGATATATACATTGCACAGACAGACAGACACACACACGCACACACACATACGTCACGTTAAAAATAGTGTTTTCGTGTTCTAGAGGTCGCAAAACGTGTATGTAGATCCGTCGAAAACTCAAGATGCAATTTTCGACATGATTCCAATACTTTCCCTATATACGTTGCTATGTATTGCAAGGAAAGTAAAAAGGCATTAAAACATAAAAAGGCACTTTCTTCAAATATGAGACAAAAAGGCAAAAAAAGCATTTAAATCATTTTCCTCAACTTCTGTGCTTTACATATCAGTTAGTCCAGTCCCATTGAGCTGTATGACATAGATTACATTTTTTCCACTAATATAAAATTGATTACATTTTGAGTCTTTTAGCGTTATGCATCATTTATTTCATTCATATTTAATGGATTTTTTCTTTCCGATTATGAAAATATATTTCCTCTTTTATAATTTATCGATTTAAAATTTAACACGTCATAGAATTTGTCATTTATTAAAATTTGGCAGGACCGGACTATTGTGAAGACCAGGCATTATCCACAACATACGTACAAAAAAAATAAAAAATATTATGTTGGTCTCACACTATCATCCCTACCGATAGAAATTCTTTTTCTTTTTGTTTCTTTCATAATTCATTAAATTTAGTTTAATTGTACAAAATAACATGGATAATTATTTGAAATGACACTGGATTTGCAGTTTTAATTCAATTTTCGATTTCATTTAGAGACTGGACGTATTTTCAAAGACGACGTAGTATTTTATTTCTAGCCATAAATTTGTGCTTTTGAAGTATATTTGAAGACAATTTTTATATCTCTTTTTCCTTAAATTAAACGTGATTCAAAGAGAAAAATATATGTAAAGAAGAACTCATGTATCAGTGGAAAATCCGTAAGCACTTCTTATTGTAGTATAGTTGAGACGTTCTTTCCAGAAAGCTGCCGAGATGATTATTTTTCCATCTAAGTGGACAGTTCTCTTCCAGATTCAGATTCAATTGCAATGTCTTATCTGTATGTTCCCCTCATTCCTCTTTATTTTTAAAATGCAAGATAACATTTTGTTCGACGTAATTCCTCTGGGAATTGAAACCAGTGATACAAATGGTAAGGTCTTGGAAAATTCTAATTTTGGTATTATTAGGAGTGCTTTTTCTTTATAAGTAATTTATTTATAGTACTTTTCTTTTTCGTAAGTGGACTCTTTTTAAAAATTGATTTTATTCATACTAAATTTTCTTAATTTTTTTGCTGCTAACGAAGTTAATAACAATTAAGCTAATTTTTTTAGTATATCGAATAATCTCAATGTCATAATTTAAATATTTTTTATATCACTAATTTTTTTTTGTTTCAGAAAAATCTTCAAGCAGTTCGAATATCGTTCTATTTTCATATACGTATAAGGAGCTGCTACACTTCTATTTTATTCCTTTATTTTTGTTTTAAGAGAAAGTAATTTAATAAAATTGTCCAATAAATTTATTTTTTATTTTTTACCATTATTATTATTATTGAGAATTTAACGTTTTTTTCACTTTTAATGCCAAGTCATAAATGCTTTCTGATATAATTAACAATTCTGCTATTATTCAAAATACTTTTCAATACTTTTATTAATTATTATTTAAATCTCACTTCAATTTTTAACAATTTTAAATTATATTTCCAACTATATTTCCTAACAATTTTCTAAACATGAGATAAACTTTAAGATTTTTTTTTACTGTTGAAAACCCTTCAGGGATGAAACTAATTTGTCGTTCAAAAGAATTTTAAAAAGAAAAACATATGTTTTTATAAAAAGTGAGTATGTACTTCCAAATTTCTAGTATTTGTTTTTTCTTAAAGAGGGTTTTCTAACAATAAAAAATTTATTTTTACCCACAAATACTGTAACAGCTTCGGGGAATTATCGTAAAAGAATTTTTCTTCTTCTGTAACTCTTTTACATCTAACACAATAGATGGCGCCACTCCAACTTCCCCCTTCGCGCACGTATACAAGATAGAATCGACTCAACGAGAAGTAGTGCCGACCAATCAGAAGATCGAATTGAAGACCAGCTTCCTAAAGAGCTGGGCTTGTAAGTGATCATTAAAATCCATCGCGAAAATATCCTTCATTCAACATTAAAAACACAGACTTTAAATTAACTAATCAACCAAACTCAAGCAATGTGGACTTATTTGTTTTACGTGTTCTTCACTCTGAACGCCCTCAGTGGATTTACGCTAGCAGAAAAGGTAAGATTCTAAATATTCTTTCTGATGTTCGAAGGTTACTGATCCTGAATTCTGTAGTGTAGTAGCGACCGACTCCATGACACACCATGTGTGTTTTTAGCCGCTATGTTAAAGAATGTTTCTTTAAGTGTCATGTGCTTGTAATGATGTATCCAGTGTGTCATTTAAGTATATTTAATAAGAATATGTCAGTGCTTTGGTGCATTAATTTTTGCCCAAATGTACTTCATATATTCAGTACCTGGCATATAAACAATGATTCATATTTTCGTCTGTCAAGCGATTTAAATATTTCTAAACGCATTGGCATTTAAATTTTGAGTCTTTACGAATACTATTAAAAACTCGTAATCTGTTGTTTCTAACTACTTGTATATTTTTATTTGAATAGGCTACAAATATATGCTCTTCTGTCAGAGTATTTAAAGGTTTCTTATCCTAACTAGCATTTGATTTTTTTTTTTAATCTGAATATTTATTAAAAACCCAACCATAAAGTATTGTTTTAGGGCGTTTGTATATTATTTTTACTGGAATTGACAACATTGAGTAGATATGACATCTTTTTAAATGTGTAAATTGCATATTTGCAGCAATACTTTCTTTGTGTGTATAGCTGCTTTTCAAATGTGTATGAGTTTTTTTTTTTTGTATCTGTTCATTTATTATTTTGCCTTTAAATATCGTGTTTATTGCATAATTTTTGTTCAGAATTTTTTTATTTCTTAATAACATGGTTCCAGGCTTAGTTTTGATAAATGAATTTTAAATAATTCAAATTACAACGAAATTTAAGTGTTTCAGAATTTTTGTATTAAATTACTTCAAACTTTAAGATCGTACTTATATATTTTAAAATTGTGACATCCTCGATAGAAATAGATATGTATTCAAATTTAATTTAAGCCTTCAAAAGATACATTTGTTTTATACGTGAAATTTAGTTAGCAAATGTCGTTCCTTCAGCCGCAAGCCCAGTTGGTCTGTTCAAAAGTTAAAATTATTCGATAATTTTACTACACAGTAAAATTAAATTTTCGTGTTTTTTTTAACTCTTGTTCAATCCGACGTACAGATAATGAATATGGTGTTGCCATTCAGACTACTAATACACTCAGACACTCCCATTCAGACTAATAAAAACATTCTCAGTTTTTTATTTTTGTTATTAAATATTTACAAAAATCAAATTTTTATTCAATAAGTTTTCCTATTTTACATCCGGCAAAAATGAGTCATATTTGTTTATTTTAATTATATATTTTCCTTTTCTGAATGAGTTTAGATAAACCATTATTGTGTCACCCTTTTATAATTACTGAGCACCTTATCTTGAAAATCTAATTACCTACAATCGGCTTATTTTATTTTTATTTATTTTTAATATATTTTTTTTCTTCTAAACATTCATAGAATTTGTCAGTTATCAAATAATCATTTGAGATATGAACGAAATTACTAAATTGTTTCATAAACAAAATGTTTCTAAATCGTTTTTAGTTTGTGCTTATTTTTTCCTTGATTACTGTGCCTTGGCATTGGAGACAAGGCTTTTAGTAATCAACTCAGTGATCAACGTTCGTTTTGTTACATAATTCTGATTGGAATGTATGGTAAATTTTCGATAATTCGGGATTTCAGCGGTGCCGGATTATCGGATGTCAAACTAAAATGGGGTAAAAAAAAAAAATTGAAAAAATTAATTAAAAAAACAAAAAAAAAAATTGGGCAATAAATCTAACATTTATTTACTTAAAACGTGACGCAGACTGGATTATATTGTAAGAAAAAAAAAGAAAGTTTATCTCACTTTTAAGAAATGTAGTTGGAAATATTATTTAAAATTGATAAAAATTGTCAAATAAAAATTAATAAGTATTCCAAAATAGTTTGAATAACAGCAAAATTGTCAATTATATCATAGATCAATTATGACTTGACATTAAATGTACAAAAAATGTTAAATTACCAATAATAATAATGACAAAAAATAAATTTATTGGACAATTTTATGAAATTACCTTCTCTTAACAAAAATGAAGGAAATTGGAAGTGTAGCAGCTCCATATACGAGAAAATAAATAATAGAACTATACAGTATGTAAAAAAAAAGATTTTAATTAATTTAACAATTAAATTATAAGATACACTTCAATGAACAGAAATCTGCATATAAAGTAATTTAGTCTATTATCGTAAATATACATCAGTACAGCTGAAAGGGCCTGGATGCCGTTCGAGAGGCGTTCCGGACTATAGGGCCTGCCGAACCATTTTATGTCGGATTAACGAACGTTTACCGTATTGACGAAACGGCTGTAATGTTACATAAAGAGGGTATTTCCAAATCATGTTTTGTTTGTGTTAATTGACTCGTTGCTTTCAATGTCTTAGCATTGGAGACAAGGCAGTTTCTTTTTGTAATCAACTTCGCCTCAATGATTTCGCCGAAGTTCTACTTGTCCACACACAGTTCTGGCATTAATGTACTTCCTGCGTCCGGCCGTGAAATCAAAGTAATTTAACCTTTCCTTTATCAAAATACGAAATGAAATATTTCTTTACTTTCCTTATATACATAGTATAATGTATAAGGAATGTGTTGTGACGGGGTTGATAATTCGAACTCGAGTTTTCGACGGGAGGGCACGTTTCAAGCATCCCTGATCACGAATCGAACATTTTTGGGGTGATGTCTGTGTGTGTGTCAGTGAGTTTGTGGAGACGATATCTCACGAACGAATAGAGCGGTTATAATGAAATTTTGTACGAAAATTACAATCCATGAATACTGGAAGCTTATTGTTTAAAAACACAACTGAATGTTCAGAACCCCCAAAATTTTAGAGTCAAATTTTGAAAAAATCAAAACCTTTAGAAAAGTTACGCAAATGGACATTTTTTAAGTAATTTTTCCTTAGAAAACGATTGACATAAACTTTAGAACGCTAGCATGAACTGTTCTCGAGATATTGCACATTTATCAAAAATTCCCATAAATTAAAAGAAAAATTAACTGTTAGAAACATGTTTACGTTTCATATGTAATATCATGCGATAAATTATTGGGTGACATCATTCAAGTGGATCTAGCTCATTCCATTCATGAGAAAATATACTTTGAATAATACTTTTGTATTTGAACGCCAATAGTCATTTATCTGCTATAAGCATAACTTATTTCTCCATCCACAACGCTTGGCGAGATTTTGGCAACAAATTTAACGGGACGTCGCCAACTTAGCGACTGATTTAAATGTTACCAAATTAACGCAAATCTCGCCAAATGGATAAAAATGACGACTCGTTGACGAAAATTCAATATCTTGGAAAGAATATGAGTATCTACTATAAGAATAATCTTTTTACTTTCCTTATATATATAATGTATAAGGAAAGTATTGTGACGGGGTCGAAAATTTGAGTTTTCGACGGGAGAGCACGTTTCAAGCATCCCTGATCACGAATCAAACATTTTTGAAGTGATGTCTGTGTGTGTGTGGAGACGATAACTGACGAACGAAGGGGCCGATTCGAACGAAATTTGGTACAAAAATCACAATCCGTAAACACTGGAAGCCTATTGTTTTTATGCGCAATCAAATGTTCAGAACCCCCCTAAATTTTCGAGTAAAATTTTGAAAAAATCGTCAAAAAATCAAAACCGCTAATAAAGTTACGCAAATAGACATTTCTTATGCAATTTTTCATTAGAAAACGATTGATATAAATTTTAGAGCGCTAACGTGAACCATTCTCGAGATATTGCACATTTTTCAAAAAAATTATCAAAAAGTTATATAAAATAAAAAAAAATTTCCTATTGAGAAACATGTTCACTTTTCATATGTAATACCATGCGATAAATTGGGTGACATCATTCTCGTGGATCTAGCTCGTTCCATTCATGAAAAAAGATACTTTGAGTAATACCTTTGTATTTGAACGCCAATAGTTATTTATCTGCTTTAAGGATAACTTATTTCTCCATCCATAACGCTTGGCGAGATTTTGGCGACGAATTTGGAGGAATTTCGCCAACTTGACGACATTTTTAATTGTTGCCGAATTAACAAAAAATCTCGCCAAATTGATAAAAATGACGATAAATCAATGAAAATGACGACTAATTGAAGAAAATTCAATATCTTGGAAAGAATATAAGTATCTACTATAAGAATAACATTTTTTTAACTGTAAAAATAGTAAATCCATTGCATTGTATAAGGAAAGTCATGTGCTGACCATATCAGATTCTTTTTTTTATATATATTTCATTAATTTTATATTACTAAAATTTCTATCCCCCCCCCACTACTAAAAAATATGTTAATTAATAAGAATTACAACATCATACCTAAATATAAAAATCAGACGTGGGCAGCACATGATTTTCCCTACACACTCAAAGTTATTTTCTTCTTATTTCTTTCACAATTCATTAACTTGAGTTTAATGGCACAAAATAACACTGACAATTATTTGAAATTGCACAGAGTTTGCAGTTTTAATTCAATTTTAGTTTTCATTCGGCGACTGGGCGTGTTTTCAAAGGCGATGCTCAAAAAAAAAATATATATATATATATATATATATATCTCTAACGGCTAGCCCTAGAATAATGGTCTTATTCTTTCGTCGTCAAAAAGTGCGTATACAACATGCATTTAATTGGAATATTTGTGCATATGTATAGTCTTTTAATTTCGAATTTTTGTGAGCCAGCCATTTTACAAAAAAAAAAATTATTTTTTCCAGAATCATATTAAAATCTGATCATATTAAAATCTAAAATAGTTTTTCGGATTCTAGAGTGCTCGAAGCGTGTAAATTCGTCGAAAAATAAGAGTTGCGATATTTGACATGATACTAATACTTTTCCTAAAGATTACCATGTATTGTAGGGAAAGTAAAAACAGTATTATAATGGGAAATATTTAACTGTGCCATAAATATATGTCTGACAGCAATAAGACTACGGAATTCTTTAAAAAAAAAAAATACATAATAAGGGCAGCCAGCAGGCCTGGCATAAGACCTTCGTAGGCCTTGGATACATTTAAATGCAAGTAGATGTTATTGCACTAAACAATCCCTGAATTTCGAATATTTTTTGATACGGTGAGATGAACAGTTATATGCGTATATACAGGGTGTCCCAAAAACATTGACCTCGGCTTTTATTCCTTAAATATTGACATATATAATAAACTACAAAGTTGCGTAAAAAATGGTAGACTTTTATGAAATCGATAAAAATTTTCAGGGAATTAAATTTGAAGAAATACAAAATTTAAATTTTTATACGACCCCCGTACAAAAACATTTCCAATGAGTAAAATGTGCCCCACACAATAATAAGGTGATGTACAAAATTTCAGCATTTTATCATAAAAAGTCCCAGAGATATGTTTAAACAAAGTTGGTGAAGGATTAATCACAAATTAAAATGTAAATGTATACAGCAAGAGTGCAAATGACGCAATGCAGAAATACATCATAGGCAAATAATATCTGCGTATCTTTAATGGATCTTTGGCATGGATGGAAAACATTTTGAACAAGCCTTGCAATCTTCGTGCAAAGTTATTATTTCTACACAGTGTAGATACTTTTTTGTACCAATAAATAGCAAACTTATTATTTATTTATGTAATCACTGTTTTCTTTCGTAATTTGTGTATGACCCCTGAAACACGATCTGCCGACATGATTTTTTCCCTCTGAGAACCCATGTCGATGCATTGAAAAGTGGTTTAAGTCAGTATTTTTGTCTTTTCATATCTCTGGGACTTTTTATGATAAACTGCTGAGATTTTGTACATCACCTTATAAGTGTATGGTGCACATTTTACGCATTGGAAATATTTTTGTACGGAGGCCGTATAAAATTTTGTA
Source organism: Amaurobius ferox (assembly GCA_951213105.1). NCBI lineage: Eukaryota > Metazoa > Arthropoda > Arachnida > Araneae > Amaurobiidae > Amaurobius > Amaurobius ferox. Next base: position 50,519,067 of record OX578151.1, read on the forward strand.
TTTCTTAAAATTTAATTCCTTTGAAAATTTTAATCGATTTCATAAAATTCTGTACCTTCTTTTACGCAACTTTGTAATTTATTATATATGTCTAAGATCAATATTTAAGGAATAAAAGCCGAGGTCAATGTTTTTGGGACACCCTGTATATTCGGAATCGCGCTCCCAGGTATCAACATCCTTGGACTGGTTTTGTTTTTTGTGCTCTTCACGCAATACTGACAACTTCAATGGTAGAAATAAATAACTTGCTATGCGCCGCAACTTTGCGAGCTCTCGACCGTCTATGGTGATCTACAAAGTCAGTCATACCATGGAACCGAGTTATTCCGTATTGCACAGCGATAAAAAGTGCAAAACCTATCCATAAATGCTAGAAACTGTAATGGGTGCTCGATTTCCAGCTTTGGCATCGCGTTTAAACAAAATGGAACGATATAGTTTTTATTTTTTAAATAAATATACAATAAATACCTAAAATATTTTATATAAAAATTTGCAATTCTTTTATTTTGTATTTTCCCTTAGTTTCTTATTTATTTTGTCAAGTGAAATGTCGTAGACCCTATAAGCACTGTGCCTAATTGGCCTAATGATGGATGAAGCCGCTATGAGGACAGAGCGTGTCGTACACTTCTATTGGTTGAAAAATTAGTTAATTTCCAAATGGTCCATATTGGAAAACAAAATCCTGCACAATAATCTCCTCTCCCTCCTTTCAGAAATCCTGGCTATTCATATAATAAGGAACCGAGCCGCTCATTATAGTACCACAAATGCTACATACTGAATTAGTTTTCCATCTGTATTCTAAACCTTAGATTGCTTTTGATTATTATTCTATTCGGATAGTGAGCGGAAGTTTAGACTATTTGTAGCAATTTATAACTGCAACAATTAATAACAAACGATATATATTGTTGGATTTGCAGAAAACTGTTTTAAATTTGAAAGTGTTTCACTGTAAACAAGTTATTGTTCTTGGGCGTTCATTGATCAGTTTGACGGAAAACCATTAAAATTGAAATACCCTCGACGATCGTCAAGAAGCTATATAGATAGGGATTTTTTTTTTTTTTTTTTTTTTTTTTACCACCCCCTGAAATGCATTGTAAATCTGAAACAGATTGATAAGAATAAAAAGTTTATTTTATTTTATAGCTTTAAAAACTTTTTATAGCTTTAAGATTTATGATAAAAAAAAAAAAAAAGACTAGTAGACTTATCAAAAACTTATTAAAAATAAACTTATCAAAATGAATATTACTCAAATGAATATTTTTCAATTCCTTTATAAATGAGTTAATAAGCAGACAACGGTATATAATGTAAACTTGTGTTGTATATATATGTGTGTTATATAATATCATTGCGTAGTAATGGCTGATTTCCGGTATTTTTTTTTGAAAAATCTCTGCACATTAATTACATATTTCGTCACATTTTTTTGGTTCAATTCAATTTGTAAGTGTATGTCTCGAGGAATTTATTATCTTTTGTTAGCATGACTGTCTGGATCTGGAACCCTTTTTGGTTCAATTTCTCAGTACTTGAGGAATCTATTCCTTTTTGTTAGCATGACTGTCTGGATCTGGAACTCTTTTTGGTTCAATTTTTCAGTATATGTCTTAAGGAATCTATTCCTTTTTGTTAGCATGACTGTCTGGATCTGGAACCCTTTTTGGTTCAATTTCTCAGTATATGTCTTGAGGAATCTATTCCTTTTTGTTAGCATGACTGTCTGGATCTGGAACCCTTTGGTTCAATTTCTCAGTATATGTCTTGAGGAATCTATTCCTTTTTGTTAGCATGACTGTCTGGATCTGGAACCCTTTTTGGTTCAATTTCTCAGTATATGTCTTAAGGAATCTATTCCTTTTTGTTAGCATGACTGTCTGGATCTGGAACCCTTTTTGGTTCAATTTCTCAGTATATGTCTTAAGGAATCTATTCCTTTTTGTTAGCATGACTGTCTGGATCTGGAACCCTTTTTGGTTCAATTTCTCAGTATATGTCTTGAGGAATCTATTCCTTTTTGTTAGCATGACTGTCTGGATCTGGAATCCTTTTTAGTTCAATTTCTCAGTATATGTCTTCTGGAATCTATTCCTTTTTGTTAGCATGACTGTCTGGATCTGGAACCCTTTTTGGTTCAATTTCTCAGTATATGTCTTGAGGAATCTATTCTTTTTTGTTGGCATGACTGTCTGGATCTGGAACCCTTTGGTTCAGTTTCTCAGTATATGTCTTGAGGAATCCATTCCTTTTTGTTAGCCTGACTGTCTGGATCTGGAACCCATTTTGTTTACGAACACGTCCATTAATTGAATTTGAACCGATCACGCATAGTCCAACGTATAAGGAAGGAATTTATGCTCACATAACCCAGCTAAAAGGGGTGTTTCAGCAAGAAAACTTGCTATGTGCTACAATATCACGAATCGCTATGGAAACCACATGGAGTTAAGACGTAAGTTTTCTTTCTACTGTTGCAGTTCTATTGTGGAATCCCTTAAAGCATTGATCACACACACCCTCCATATTTTAGTTCCCTCTCCTTGCAAGTCTTTCATATCTTCCCCTCCCTCAAAAAATAAAAAATAGCGTAGCCGGGCTCCCACACGAGTAGTATCCGACCTTCTCTGTGGGCGGCCTTGCAAGGATGCTATTATCTGCAATGGGAGCGTGATTCTAAAAGGGATTATTTTTGTGTACGACTCGAGCAGAACTCCAAATCATATTGAAGTCTGAGTTGATCGCACTCGCCATTTTATATTTAAATACTGGTATCACGCTTTCTACCAGATAAATAACACATTTCGAATTTTAAATTAAATGTCTATTGTGCTGTACAATAATATCTGAGAATGCTAGGACTATAAAGCAATGAATACAAATCCTTCAAGATTAAGTTAAAGACATAGAGAGAAGAGGGAGGTGGGGGGGGGGGGGACTTAGCTAAACTAAATATTCTGTTAAATGGTCATAGGTGGGGGATTTCAGAAATTTTATTCGAACGACAAAGTTGCATTTGAAGATAATGAATTGGAATATCAATATCCATGAATTGACCCCAAAATAGAGAAAATTGTGTCAAAGACGAAAATACAAATTTTTTTCACTTTTACCTTCATAGGAGAGTACTTTATTTCCTACAAAATAAGTATAAATTGTTTACATTTTTACTTTTCTTATATACATAATGTATAAGGAAAGTATTGTGACGGGGTCGAAAATTCGAATTCGAGTTTTCGACGGGAGAGCACGTTTCAAGCATCCCTGATCACGAATGAAACATTTTTGAAGTGGTGCGTGCGTGGAGAGACGATAACTGATGAACGAATAGACCGATTCGAACGAAATTTGGTACAAAATCACAATTCGTAAACACTGGAAGCCTATTGTTTTTATACGCAATCGAATGTTCAAAACCCCCCTCTAAATTTTAGATTGAAATTTTGAAAAAATCGTCAGAAAATCAAAATTGCTAATAAAGTTACGTAAATAGACATTTCTTATGTAATTTTTTTATGCATTTTTCCCAATTCTTATGCATTTTTCCCAAAAAATTATCAAAAAGTTATATAAAATAAAAAAAAATATACTTCCTATTGAGAAACATATTCACTTTTCATATGTAATACCATGCGATAAATTGGGTGACATCATTCTCGTGGATCTAGCTCGTTCAATTCATGAGAAAAGATACTTTGAGTAATACTTTTGTATTTGAACTCCAATAGTCATTTATCTGCTATAAGAATAACTTATTTCTCCGTCCATAACGCTTGGCGAGATTTTGGCGACAAATTTGGCGAAATGTCGCCAACTTGGCGACTTTTTAAAATGTTGCCAAATTAACGAAAATCTTGCCAAACGAATAAAAATAACGCTAAATCAATGAAAATGACGACTCATTGAAGAAAATTCAATATCTTGAAAAGAATATAAGTATCTTCTATAAGAATAATATATATTTTTTTTAACTGTAAAAGTAGTAAATTCATTGCATTATATAAGGAAAATCATGTGTTGCCCACATCAGATTTTTTCATTTTATGTTCGGAGATATAAGAGTCCGAAATGTTTACATTTTTCGTAAAACTCAGATTTCAGCCGGATACCCCGGTGATAGACATTCACTTCCAAAACATACCTGAATAGCATCTGACGTTTCCATCCTCGCTATACTGACAGCATGGATGGTCGCAACCCAAATATTTCTGTTTTAAATGGCAATCAAAAATTCCATTAAGAAGCACTTCTGTGGGGAAAGCAATGTTGCCAACTAAACTTGTATCATAAAAAGTTGGAAACGTGCGGAGAAGCTCTACTTTTCTATCTAATATCGTGGGGCGATCGCACATTTAGCGAATATATTTGACCGTGGAAGACAGAAATAGAAACATTATTAATAAATTAACGATCTTTGAGCACGCACAATTCGATCGGGTAAAAAGCCTTCGTCTAAATCCCTGTCTACACGCAGTGTGTGCTCTGCTAAAATTAAACGTCCTTTAAAATGTCAAATACAGTAGAAGTAAGAAAGATCAATCGTGCATAAAGCATTGATTTTGAAACGCTTCCCAACTGAAATGCAATTTTATTTAAACATCTCTAAAATGCGATATATTCAGCACGGACATTTTTTTAAGTTATCATAATACTGTACAGTCATTTATTACACTTACAACCTAGTAACCTTAGAACAGTCATTTATTATACTTTTGAAACTTCATTGAAAAAGACAATGCTAGGTACACAGGATGAACTTTATTCAGATGACGTCATCGAAATATAAATCGTCTGCATCTCTATGTAAAATCAATGAATATTTCATAAATTAAAAAGAAATAATAGTACTGTAAATATAATAGTTAGGGATCATTTAAAACAAAAAATATTGTAATTGCGTAGGCACAGAATTTAGATACACAGATAATACGTAAGAATAAAGCGGTTTTATGAGGAGTGCAACACTAAATATAAATTTAAACGATCTTTAAACATCTACAGTAACAGCGGTAAAAAATGGAGACTTTCGCAACGAGTCATGTGATTTCTTCATATATCATGGATGTAATTATTATTTTATTTTTTATTTAAGAAACTGCCCAACCTATTTTGCGAAAATTGTTTATAAACATTTTGTGATAATTTGAATATTTACTAACATTTTCGAAGCAATTTGTGAATTTTAACTCCGCTCAAAAATGTTTAAAAAATTAGGTCCCATAAGGTTCAGTGTATTTCATTTTTTCAACCCGAGTTCAGTCCAAAACTTATTGGGTGATATTATTCATTTATATTCCCATAAGTCCCACAGACCGTCTGAACAACATACTAAAATTTCATGAAGTCATTTTTACGGCAGTTATCGTGCGAACGGACAGACAGACAGACAGAATGAACAAAGTCATAAACACTTTCAAACTATGTTGGAAAGTGTTAAAAAATGCTAAAAGTGATGTTGGGTAAGTAATAGCACCGGCCAAGAAGTCTTTGAATCAACAGAAAATCAGTAAATTGACTAATGTTTTTGCTAAAATGCGAAGATATACCCCAAATTTTTTTACAGAACTGTAGAATTATGCTAGTCTTCTTTTTTCGCTTGCGACGAAATAAAACACACTCGTATTTCAATGCAATTAAAAAAAATCTGATGTGGGCAGCACATGACTTTCCTTATATAACGCAATGGATTTACTACTTTTACAGTTAAAAAATAGATTATTTTTATAGTAGTTATTTGTATTCTTTCCGAGGTATTGAATTTTTCTCAATGAGTCGTCATTTTCCATGTCGTCATCATCAGTGAATCGTCGTTGATTTAGCGTCATTTTTATCCATTTGGCGAGTTTTTCGTTAATTTAGCAGCATTTATAAAAGTCGCCAAGTTGGCGACATTCCACCAAATTTGTCGCCAAAATCTCGCCAAGCGTTATGGACGAAGAAATAAGTTATTCTTACAGCAGATAAATGACTATTGGCGTTCAAATACAAAAGTATTACTCAAAGTATTTTTTTCATGAATGGAACGAGCTAGATCCACGAGAATGATGTGACCAAATTTATCGCATGGTATTACATATGAAAATTCAACATGTTTCTCAATAGGAAATATTTTTTTTTATTTTATATGACTTTTTGATAATATTTTTTGGAAAAATGCGCAATATCTCGAGAACGGTTCATGTTAGCGTTCTAAAATTTATGTCAATCGTTTTCTAATGAAATATTACATAAGAAATGTCTATTTACGTAACTTTATTAGCGGTTTTGATTTTTTGGCGATTTTTTCAAAATTTCACTTTAAAATTTAGGGGGGGGGGGGTTCTTAACATTCGACTGCGTACAAAAACAATAGGCTTCCAGTGTTTACGGATTGTGATTTTTGTATAAAATTTTGTTCGAATCGGTCCATTCGTTCGTCAGTTATCGTCTCTACAGACTCACTGACACACACACACAGACATCACTTCAAAAATGTTTGATTCGTGATCATGGATGCTTGAAACGTGCTCTCCCGTCGAAAACTCGAATTCGAATTTTCGACCCCGTCACAATACTTTCCTTATACATTATATATATAAGGAAAGTAATAAATAAATATGAAGAAATTGTGTCACGGTTTAAATATTGATTCAGTTTAAAAATCGTTAGAAAGAAAGTTCTTCGATTTTTCCGACGATGTCTAGATGGAAATTCTGATATTTTCGATTGCTAAGGAACGGATTGTGTGAATATTGCTCGAAATCATGCTTCATAAAATAACTAAAAAAATAATTAGAATTTAAAAAAAAATCTCGCCGAGGATGTCACACACAGCTTTTTATTATGTAAGATACACATTTCTCTGCATATATTGTACTATTACTGTACATTACGTTATAACAGATTAGGCAATGTTTATGTATCCATCACAAAAATGTACCTATCATACTATAGCTTGAGCTAAATCCTTCTAGGGGAAATTTCAAGCTGGCTACGTGGCATCACTGAATTTGTTGGTCTTAATAAAAGTTCTCAAAATTGCGGCACTTGGCTGGTTTTCTTGCTGCTATTGCAGGTATCAGCTATTCCATGTTAATGAGGGCATAATTAATGCGAAATTGACCATAGATGCTGTTATCTGCAAAGGAAGCGCCATTCCAACGTTGGGACCGCTTTCTTCTCATGTTTTGAGACCGAGGAATTCACACTAAAATCTACCAAACCGTAAGTCCTCACTTAAATTTTACTCATCTCCGTAAACAGAATCAAAAACTGTATGGACGTGAAATATCCTATCAATAAAAAAGAGACTGCAGCTATCTTTCGAGATGACTTAGAAATTTTTTGTCACATTGACGGTAATGAAATATTATTTTTCAGTGCTTTATAACTCGCGTAAAAAAACAAACTTTAATATTTGGTCGATGAGCTTTTTTATATTTTTAGCTCAACTTTCCAAAAATATAGGAAAAATTCGATTTCGTGAATGAATGGTCAAAAAATCTTTTTCAAGACGGTCTCCGCCAGATGGCGCTCGCCCGAATGTTACGTCAATAAGCGAGTATAGAATGTATATAATAATGGCTGCACCGATCAGTATATTGCTATAAAATACATTGTCAAGGATTCTAACGTTTATTTATGTTTTACTTTTCATAAATAAAAGTTAGAATGAATTGTGATTTAAAATCGATTGATTTGTTATGCCACATATTTATTACAGGAGTTAAGATGTAATTTTATTTAATCTATCATTAACAGATGTTTTCATGGATTCTAATGTTTAATTTGTTTTTATCCAACCTATTATTGTTTAACAAATTATAAGAATGGGGGCAAAATAATAGGGCGCGAGTTTCACTAATATTTGTAAAGTGCATCAAAGATCGCTGACCACACAAAATGGCGCAGCAGGCCACAATTGACCATGAGGTGACTAAAAGGTTACCGACCTCGCCAGTTTATCTTCACATTTCACCAGTTCAATTTTTTTTGGTTTATTCAAAACTATCTGTGTTGAAAATCTTTATAAAGATTTGCGAGAAAATTCAGGAACTTGGGTGCATTCTAACGTCATCTCGGGGAATTGAATTGTGCATTTGGAATTTTCTATGTTAGACAAGTTTACTTTGCCGAATAGGCTTTTACCCCGGTTAGTCCCCCCCCCCCCCCAAAAAAAAAAATCAGCTCATCCTTTCCCCTCAGATTCACTCACCTATTTTTTTTTCCAAAATTTCTGTTTAAAATCTCCCTCCCTCCCTTTCCTTTTCGAATTTCCTGGAAAGATTCTTCGCATTTCTTTCGAAAAATGCTTATATTTGTGCATGGCGTTCATGTCTATACAGTGGTTCTTTCAGGCATACCTCCGGGGGTACTAAGGCACCCCGCAGATGAGTATTCCCCCCCCCCCCCCTCGGAGACATTTTATGTTAACCTAGTCTCTGTGACACAGTATTTAGATATATTTATATGGGGCAAATAGGAAACGTACCTCCCCCCTAAAATTGTATTTGTCCCCCCCCCCCCCCTCCACCCTTCGGCCAAAAAGTGCTGAAAGAAACATTGTGTCTATAATTGCTTCAACTTAACTTTAGAGCAGACCTGGGCGAAACGCCAATCGCGAGCCACTAGTGCGCCACTAATAAATTTTGGGGTAATCACCTGAATTAAGAGAAAAGTATCGTACTTTTCAAAACTATTCTATTTTCCTAAAATTCCTATTTTTATCAATTTCAAGTTGTCGAAATTGGCAATTGGATTACCAAATTTGGCGATTTATCACCCATTTCATGAGTTTGAATGTACTAAAGCTTTCTCGAAATAACGAATATTCTGGGGGATACGAGCCCCTTCAGGAAGTTTCTACGGAGAATATATATAAGGAATCATTACCCAGTTGAGGAGGAATTGACGTGATACGACTTATATTGAGTTGTGAGATACGTTAATATCTGTATAGTACCTATTAGTATCTGTTTGAGAATAGCACTTATTATTTCGTGAATTGACTGAGCATTTAATTGCTGTTTTATTGTACCTAACAATTGTTTAGTGGTCTTGTTATATAGTTATCGAGTTATTCGCTGTATATTGTCCCTGTTTACGTTTATTATTGCTTTGAAATAAAAGTGTTAGTTATGCGGAAATTTGGACTCATTCTTGAATCCTGAAAGTGACCCATGCTTCCAGCGGATAATTTGCAACAATATAGTTATTAAGTATTACAAGTTTAAGGAGGATTTACGTTAAAAGCGGTGAGATATATTAAAGGAATTTTATAGTATTAAGGGGACGGTGGACGTTGAAATAAGCAAAAATCAACTAAAAAAAGTTTTAGTATATAACATTATTTTACACATTTAACATTTGTTTACGGGCGGGACATCGCCGGCAGAAACGTTGCACCTGCTTGCATGTGCAACGTTTCTGCCGGCGATTTCCATGGGCGCCAATGTCTGCAAAGGGAGGTCGAACTGTTTGGGATAGGGTATGTCAAATACCTGTCTTTTTGGGAGGTTCTTCGTTTGGGATGCACGCTGTCCCGCTCGTAAGCAAAAGGTTAAATGCATTTTTTTCGAAACGGAATTTTGAAAGGTTTTACATTTTTAAAATGCTCCATGCGTCTTAATTTTTCTTCTGAGATGCATGAAATTTAGCAAGAAGACACCTCTCATACTTTTTAATGAAACTGGGTATGCATTTTATAATTTGACTTTATTAAGGTAATTAAAAGTGAATAAGAACCTAATTAAATGACGAAAATTAAGTTTTAATGCAGAAAAATATTTTTAAAAAATTAACTTTCTAAGGGATTTAAAAATGAATACCCAAATTTGTTCATAATGTGATCATAATGTAAAATGAATCAGAAATGTGAACAAATGGCACGCAAGGAACATTTTCAAATTTTCGTTAAAAAAAAATGCAAAATTATAACAAAATTGAAAAAATAATTAATGGTATTGCATATAGTAATGTTAAGAGGAATATTTATACAGATTTTCACGTTTCACTAAGTCAATAAATAAATAAAAAAAATTTCAACGTCCACCGTCCCCTTAAGTGTAAACAGCATACGTTCTTTCTGGAGATCAATCTATTATGATTATCATGATCACGAGAAAGGATTTGACTAGGTTTTCATAATGGGAATGGTAAAGATAAAAATAAAAGTGTGAAGTCCAGAAATTAATGTAAAGTGATTTAGATTATCGAAATTTAAAGAAGCTAGGCCGTTCCAGTTGCCCGGTTGATTCAGTAAAAGTCTTTAGATCGTTTATAACTTGCCTTGACCTCTCAAGGCACCTGGGTCCCTTCTCGAGCCCAGCCCTCCACTCGAGTGGTGTCCGTCTCCCCCCCCCCCCTTTTTATAGGCGGCCCTGGAAGTTAAAATGATCGCCGAATCTTAAAACTCATTCTTTATTATTCCCCTTCCTTTTTTACTTTAATTTCATGGTTTTGAAAAGTTACGTGGGTTCAAAAATTTTGAAGTTCAGATTACAGAAGCAAAGAACGTTCAGGGTCTCTCGGATGCATTCTATCCTGTCCTCTGGAAATTGAATTTCTGGACATTTGGAATTTTCTTTTCAGAAAGTACCTTGCCTATAAGCTATTACCCCCAGAAACTTTTTCCACAGTCCGGCCTTTCCTCCTTTGCGGATTTCTATTTCCGATCGATCTTCGTGTCTAGTCAAAGTATCCTCCTTCTGTATCCATTTCCAAGTTTTTCGTTCTTCTCTTCCGCTTTTATTTAAAAAGGGGGATTCATATTTCTTTCGAAATATTTGCTGTCTGTCTGGTTCCTTCAAAAGTGTACTAGTGTATAGCATATCGACAAGAATAGGTTTTTCGTGAAAAAAAATGTGCGATTATACGAAAAAGTAACAACATAGACATGAATGCATCTGTGATAGAAAGTTTTTCTCGTTTGTTGGGTGTACAAATCCACAATTTTTGACGGATTTTTATTGTTTAATTTGGTATAACTATTCACTCTATTTTACCAGGGGTAGTCGAGCTATTCATGAGAAACGCAAAAGTAAATCTTCCATATAAATTATGTTTATACAGCAGACGATTTTCATTTAATGTGTCCTATTTAATTAATAAAGATATTGATATAAAAAAAATTAATTACATTCCCTATATGCATAGTATAATATATAGGGAAAGTATTGGGACGTTGTTGAAAATTCGAATTCCGAGTTTTCAACGGAAGAGAATGTTTCAAGCACGTTTCGAACGTTTCTGAGGTTATGCCTGTATGAGTTTGTGGAGACAATATCTCACGAACGAATAAAGCGTTCCGAACGAAATTTGGTAAAAATACATATATAATTTGAATACTGAAAGCCTATTCACTTTAAACGCAATCGAAAGTTCGGAACCACCCCTAAATTTTCGGATAAAATTTTGAAAAACCATAAAAGAATTAGAACCTTCAATAATGTTGCGTAAATAATCATTTCTTATGTAATTCTTCATTAAAAAACTATTCACGCAAATTTTAGAACATTAGCACTAACTTCTCGAGATGTTGCACTTCCTTCAAATAAATTTATATATAAAAAAAATCACATATAATTAAATAAAAGTATTAACTATTGTGAAATATGTTTATATACACACATTTCAACAACTCTCGAGTCACGCCGTGTATATCTGCTAGCCTGAAATATAAATGTATGAGAAAATGAAATGGAGCTTTTATCGGATACTTTAGTTTAAGTTTGCTTGTAGACCCTGAAATCGGAACTTCCAAATACCCGACATATGAATGACATTCACAAATTCCAATTTCATATCTGGAAGAAATAAATGCATTTCAACAGCATAGATAATTCAAGATCGTCTGCGTCTTGCGGTTATGCGACGTGCCCTGAAAGTGCAAAAAGCTGAAATTGACTGCGGTTGATAGCGGTCTTTACGGAACTTTTTTGGACTATCATGTTGCAGTTAGCGATTTCACAGATTTGTTATTTACTATGTAGGGTTTGTGAATTTTGCGACTGGGGGTGTTTTCTTTCAGTGTCCGCTTCGACTGGGGGTTTTGCTAGGTTTCATTTCATGTCTTGGAAAAGAATTCGAAACGAAAATTGTGCTTACCCATGATGCATAGCGATTTCGCCTTTCCAACGAAGATGTATATGATTGGGTGGATTGTTTATGGATTTGCAATTGAATGTAATAGGATGCGATTCGAATTTATTGAGCGTTTATGTAGCGAATAAATCGTTTTTTATGTCGTCTATAAATGTATTTTTGGAAAAAATGAGGGCTTTCTCGCGAGTGAATATTCAGTAGTTTATTTTTCTGTGAGATTTATTATCTCGATATGATGTGTGAAAAAATTGGGTGTGATGAACATAAATGTGAAAAAAATAATTACTTAGTGGTAACAATTGTCGTCAAAAGTTAATTTGAGAATCGTGCAGTATTTATTGAGTGCAATTGATTGCTCTTCCCCCCCCCCCCTTCGAAATATTCCATTCGTGAGATACCGCTTCCACGAACACACACAGACATTACCTCAAAAATGTTCGATTCGACTTTAAGCATGCTCGAAACGTGCTCTTCGTCGAAAAATGGAAGTCTAATTTTCGACTCCGTTACATTTAATTTCTCTACACGTGAAATAATGTATATAGGAATGGTAAACATTAAATAGTGAAAAGAACAAATCCTTTTTCCTGATCTGTTTTTAACATTTAAGGCTCACTGCAATGCAATTTTATGTTCAGAATTTGGATATCAAAAGTCTTCGATACAGCTATCAAACGCCTCATAAAGATGGATGGGGGTAAAAAGAGCTTTTAAAAAAATCCCCCAAGGTTTTATAATATTTTGCAAGATGAGGTGCTTTGATAATAAATTATGGTCATTTATCACTCACCAGCAGCAAATTTTACGGCAGTCAACCGTCGGGGGAAATACGGCAAGAAAATGTCTTTCAGAAGATAGCCCTGAAAGCCCCTTAGCATCGTGTTCCCCAAGTGTTAACCGTCGCCATATATCGATTCGCATGGCATGGGCTGCACGTACCCGTAGGCTGAAATCTCGCTTTTGAAAGATGCCACATTTTATTTTATGGCTCAATTTTTACTTTCCCTGCAATACATGGCAATGTATAGGGAAAGTATTGGAACATGTCGAAAATCGCAACTCGAGTTTTCGACGGATCTACACGTTTTGTTACCCTCTAGAATAGTGGTCTGCAAAGTGTGACACGCGCACCCCGGGGGACACGTAAATCCATGCAGGGGGGGGGGGGGAGGCAGTGCGCGCTTAGAAAATTTAATATTTTCTTTTTATATTTTTTTAAGGCAAGTTTTATTTATATAGACTGAAAATTAAAGAATAACAAATATTAACTTTAAAATTTTTAAATTTCACGGTAGTGAACGTAATAATATTATGATTATATGAATTTTATTTTACTAGAATTTCTGTTTAGAACTGAACATACCGTAAAATAAAATAGAAATCCCGCATCTATGTACCATAGCGATACGCGATGTGAAAAAGTACAGTTTTTAGGGGTGTGCAATGTAAAAAAAAGTACGTTTTAGAAGTACGCAATAAAGGAGTTTAGAGACTACTGCGGTAGAACACGGAAAATCCTTTTTACTTTCCCTGTAATACATGGTAGTGTATAAGGAAAGTATTGGAATCATGCCGAAAATCGCAACTCGAGTTTTCGACGGATCTACACGTTTCGAGACTTCTAGAATACGAAAAAACTATTTTTAGCTTGACGTCTGTGTGTCTGTGCAGATTTTGTATCCACTCTTAACTAAAAAAGTAATGGGCCGAATTTCATAAAATTTGGTAGGTAAGTCACTTTTAGGCGAATCTGGTGCTAATTAATTTTGGGTACTATTCGGGATAAAAAAAAACCGCCTTTTTTTTTTTTTTTGCGATATGGCCCGCAAAAGCTTGTATCTACTCTAGCTGAAATACTAATGGACCGAATTTCACAAAAGTCGGTAGATAAGTCACTTGTGGGACACCCTAGTGCTGATTAGATTTTGGTATGATTCGGAAAAAAATAACCTGCCTTTGTTTGCAAAATGGCCCGCAAAAATTGCCAAATTCTAAAATAAAAAATTACGTATGCTCAAACATATCCATTAAATACTTGTTTAATACGTAATTTATAACGAAAAAAATAATAAGACCAATCCCATTACACTAGGACTTGCCGTTCTCGAGATATTTTAGTTTTTTCGTATTTTCTCTGCACCACCTTTGAAAATAAGTCCAGTTACCAAATGAAAACGGAAATTGAATTAAAAGTGAATTGAATTTAATTAAAATAAAGAGAACGTGGATATAAGTCTGCAGGAAAAGTCATGTGCTGCCCACATCAGATTTTTTAGCTTTGTGTGTGTTGAAGACCCAGACCGTGCGACTCATCCTGAGGACTTGAGCAACTATTTGGACGGCCGGAGCTTTGTGTGTGTGTGTGTGTGTGTGTGTAAAAGAGAGAGAGAGAGATGTATTTACTCTAGCTCAAAAATTATTCGACGAAATTTAACAAAATATGGTAGGTAAGTCACTTTTGGCTTTTGATGAATTCGGTATGATGTCCTGATGGGTTTTAGTATGATTTGGAATGGATGTCATGATAGATTTTGGTATATGGATGTCCTGATGGATTTTGGTATGATTCGATATGGATTTTGGTATGATGTCCGAATGGATTTTGGTGATTCGATATGGATGTCCTGATGGATTTTGGTATGATTCGATATGAATTTTGGTATGATTCGGTATGATGTCCGAATGGATTTTGGTGATTCGATATGGATGTCCTGATGGATTTTGGTATGATTCGATATGGATTTTGGTATGATTCGGTATGATGTCCGAATGGATTTTGTTGTGATTCGAAAAATGACCTGCCTTTTTTTTTGCGAAGTGGTCCTTAAAAGTCGTCAAAATCTGTAATACAAAACTAAATATACTTATATGTATTGGATTAATTGGTTGTTTCGCACGATATGATTGACAGTAGAAAGAATTGAATCAACCCTATTTTTCTAGGGCACAACCGTTCTCAAAATTTTCATTTATTTATTCAGTCATTTTTGCAAGTTGTCGACTTTTTAGAATGCGTTATGTAGCCATATTAAAAAAACAAAAAACTATATGACTTGGGCAGCACATGATATTTCCCTACAGTCTTAAATTCATTTTCTGTCTTTCATGATTTATTGAGTTTTACTGCACAAAATGACACTGATAATTATTTAAAATGAACAGTGAATTTTCTGTTTTAATTCAAGTTTCATTTTCATTTGACGACTGGGCGTATTTTCAAAGGCGATGTTGTAAAAATGCAAAAAACTTTAGACCTGGAGTAATGGAGTTGACCTTATTCTTTTCATCGTCAAAAATTACATATGAAGCAAGCATTTAATGGATACATTTGAGTATGTGTAGTCATTTATTCCAAATTACGACGATTTTTGCGGGCCATTTCGCAAAGAAAAGCAGGTTCTTCATTTCCGAATTGTATCCAAATCTAATCAACACCAGGGTAACGTACAAGTGACGTATCAACCAAATTTTGTGAAATTGGGTCTCAATTAATTTTTGCATCTAAAGTGGATACATACATTGTACACACACACACATCACGTTACACTTTTCGTATTTTAGAATGCTCGAAGCTTACACATCTGTTGAAAAGTTTAAGTAAAACGAGTTTGCTGTTTTCGACAGGAATGTTTGAAGAAAAAAAAATCTGATGTGGGCAGCACATGACTTTCCCTGCAGACTTATATCCACGTTCTCTTTATTTTAATTGAATTTAATTCACTTTTAATTCAATTTTCGTTCTCATTTGGTAACTGGACTTATTTTCAAAGGTGGCGTAGAGAAAATACGAGAAAACAAAAATATCTCGAGAACGGCTAGTCCAAGTGTAATGGACAGACGTCACGTTAAAAATAGTTTTTTTCGTATTCTAGAGGTTTCGAAACGTGTAGATCCGTCGAAAACACGAGTTGCAATTTTCGGCATGATTCCAATATTTTCCCTAAACATTACCATGTATTGCAGGGAAAGTAAAAAAGTTCTATTTAGCTCTAGATTTTTCGTTAACAAAACCGGATATAAAGTTTCATGAAAATCCATTAATATTTAAGGCAGTTACCGTATACCTAAGCAATCAACTGCTGACAGACGATAGATGGACATCACTATCGTCAGATGGACATCATAAGTGGACATCATATCGTCAGGTGGACATCATATCGTTAGATGGGCATCATAAATGGACATCATATCGTCAGATGGGCATCATAAGTGGACATCATATCGTCAGATGGGCATCATAAGTGGACATCATATCGTCAGATGGGCATCATAAGTGGACATCATATCGTCAGATGGACATCACATCGTCAGATGGACATCATAAGTGGACATCATATCGTCAGATGGACATCATAAGTGGACATCATATCGTCAGATGGACATCTTAAGATAGTCAAAACGTGCTCAGGAAATCCTAAAAGTATATTGGTATCAAAATTTCGAAGTTGAAAATATTTGTGGAAACATTACTTTCTTACTACATTCTATAATGTAAGAAAGTAAAATTTGCAGACCTTTTTCCGTTGGCGATCTTTGGCAATCGATAGTCTTCTTAATTGTACCGATTGGTATAATTGTACCGAAATTTATTTAAGCCGACTTTTTTCTTCGCGATCTTCATGCACGCAGACAATTATTAAATTGTTTAATTTGTGTTTCTGTTCTGGAATGCTCAAAACCGGCAAATCCTTCAAATTTCAAGATTCTCGTATTTTGATCCCTTTACAATACTTTAGTTTCCTTACCATACATTACAGGTTAGCACGTGTTTAATTTTAAAATTTTTTACCCAGCCCGGCTCGAAAATGTGAATATTTGACCTCGACCCGAGCCGGAGAATTTTTCAAAATAATTCACCCAATCCGGTTCGAAATCACTTAAAACCCGACCCGATTTCTTTTAAATATATTGAAGCCTGGCTGAAGCTAACACACTATGTCCTCGTATCACGATTATAATTTTCCATTTAAGGAATTAAACAGAAATAAAATCTGATGTGGGCAACACATGACTTTCCTTATATAATGTAATGAATTTACTACTTTTACAGTAAAAATATAGGTTTTTCTTATAGTAGATACTAATATTCTTTCCAAGATATTGAATTTTCGATAATTAATCGTCATTTTCATTGATTTAGCGTCATTTTTATCCATTTGGCGAGATTTTCGTTAATTTGGCAACATTTCAAAAAGTCGCCAAGTTGGCGACATTCCGCCAAATTCGTCGCCAAAATCTCGCCAAGCGTTATGGACGAAGTAATAAGTTGTTCTTACAGCAGATAAATGACTATTGGCGTTCAAATACAAAAGTATTACTCAAAGTGTCTTTTTTCATGAATGGAATGAGCTAGATCCACGCGAATGATGTCACCGAATTTATCGCATGGTATTACATATGAAAAGTGAACATGTTTCTCAATAGGAAATTTTTTTTTTCATTTTGTATGACTTTTTAATAATTTTTTTGAAAAATGTGCAATATCTCGAGAACGGTCCGTGTTAGCGTTCTAAAATTTATGTCAATCGTTTTCTAATGAAAAATTACATAAGAAATATCTATTTGTGTAACTTTATTAGTGGTTTTGATTTTTTGACGATTTTTTCAAAATTTTATTCGAAAATTTAGGGGGGTTCTGAACATTCGATTGCGTATAAAAACAATAGGCTTCCAGTGTTTACGGATTGTGATTTTTGTACCAAATTTGGTTCAAATCGGTCCATTCGTTCGTCAGTTATCGTCTCCACAGACTCACTGACACACAGAGACATCACTTCAAAAATGTTTGATTCGTGATCAGGGATGCTTGAAACGTGCTCTCCCGTCGAAAACTCGATTTCGAACTTTCGACCCCGTCACAATACTGTCCTTATACATTATGTATATAAGGAAAGTAATTATATTACATACGTTTAATTAAAACGATTTGTTTAAATTTAGATACATTTTTAGTTTTTTACTTTCCTTATATACATAATGTATAAGGAAAGTATTGTGACGGGGTCGAAAATTCGAATTCGAGTTTTCGACGGGAGAGCACGTTTCAAGCATCCCTGATCACGAATCAAACATTTTTGAAGTGATGTCTGTGTGTGTGTATGTATGTGTGTGTGTGTGTGTGTGTGTCTGTGTGTGTGTGAAAGTATGTGTGTGTGTCAGTGAGTCTGTGGAGACGATAACTGACGAACGAATGGACCGATTCGAACCAAATTTGGTACAAAAATCACAATCCGTAAACACTGGAAGCCTATTGTTTTTATACGTGATCGAATGTTCAGAACCCCCCTAAATTTTCGAATGAAATTTTGAAAAAATCGTTAGAAAATCAAAACCGCTAATAAAGTTACGCAAATAGACATTTCTTATGTAATTTTTCATTAGAAAACGATTGGCATAAATTTTAGAACGCTAACATGAACCGTTCTCGAGATATTGTACATTTTTCAAAAAAATTATGAAAAAGTCTCATAAAAAAAAAAATCCTATTGAGAAACATGTTCACTTTTCATATGTAATACCATGCGATAAATTGAGTGACATCATTCTCGTGGATCTAGCTCGTTCCATTCACGAAAAAATATACTTTGAATAATACTTTTGTATTAGAACGCCAATAGTCATTTATCTGCTGTAAGAATAACTTTTTTCTTAGTGCATAACGCTTGGCGAGATTTTGGCGACGAATTTGGCGGAATGTCGCCAACTTGGCGACTTTTTTATAATGTTGCCAAATTAATGAAAATCTCGCCAAATGGATAAAAATGATTCTAAATCAATGAAAATGACGACTAATTGTCGAAAATTCAATATCTTGGAAAGAATATTAGTATCTACTATAAGAAAATCCTATTACTTTCCTTATATACATAATGTATAAGGAAAGTATTGTGACGGGGTCGAAAATTCGAAATTGAGTTTTCGACGGGAGAGCACGTTTCAAGCATCCCTGATCACGAATCAAACATTTTTGAAGTGGTGTGTGTGAAAGTATGTGTGTGTGTCAGTGAGTCTGTGGAGACGATAACTGACGAACGAATGGACCGATTTGATCTAAATTTGGTACAAAAATCACAATCCGTAAACACTGGAAGCCTATTGTTTTTATACACAATCGAATGTTAAGAACACCCCTAAATTTTCAAATGAAATTTGGAAAAAATAGTCAGAACATCAAAACCACTAATAAAGTTACGCATATAGACATTTCTTATGTAATTTTTCATTAGAAAACGATTGACATAAATTTTAGAACGCTAACATGAACCGTTCTCGAGATATTGTACATTTTTCAAAAAAATTATCAGATAGTCATATAAAATAAAAAAAAAATATTTCCTCTTGAGAGACATGTTCACTTTTCAGTAATACCATGCGATATATTGGATGACATCATTCTCGTGGATCTAGCTCGTTCCATTCATGAAAAAAGATACTTTGAGTAATACTTTTGTATTTGAACGCCAATATTCATTTATCTGCTGTAAGAATAACTTATTTCTTTGTCCATTATGCTTGGTGAGATTTTGGCGACGAATTTTGGCGGAATGTCGCCAACTTGGCGACTTTTTGAAATGTTGACAAATTAACGAAAATCTCGCCAAATGGATAAAAATGACGCTAAATCAATGAAATGACGACTCATTGTCGAAAATTCAATATCTTGGAAAGAATATTAGTATCTACTATAAGAAAAACCTATTTATTTTACTGTAAAAGTGGTAAATTCATTACGTTATATAAGGAAAGTCATGTGTTGCCCACATCAGATTTTTTTAAATTTACTTTTGCTCGACCCGATCCGAATTTTTAAAACATGACCCGGCCCGTGAGACGGGTTAGGCCAGACCTAAGCCAATGGCCCGAGCCGATACGTAGTATAGGTAGAGGTAAAATCATACGTCTTCATATGTAGTAGAATTTTTGTATTTTTAAAACCAATCCAATTGCAATTCTGCCCTTCGTGTCGTAACTGTAGCATGCTTCAGCTTTCTAACGTTCGTGCTGTTCTTCAGCGACCAAGGTCAGTAATAAATAGCCACTTTATTACTTTGCCAGCAGTGTTCCCGACTGAAATATAAAGGTGATCAAATAAAATTATTTGGTGTGAGTACAGGTGAACGCACGTGATGTACATGGTCACTAGTCACTACCGTTAAAATGAACATAAAGTATAAAGTACACACCATATCTGAAGAAATTTAAAAGTGTAGGAGGAAGTATAACCGATAGTTTGGTTGTTAATGTACATATGTTGAAATATAATATCCTTGAAAATCGGTCTCAGTTTCATTTGTACAATTTTTGATATAAAATTTATTATGTTAATTATTTAATTTTAAAGCTAATGTGTATTAATAAATCTTAAAATTATTTAATAGATTACAGGTTTGTAGTGTGTAACATTTTATCATTATTATTTTTTTTTTTTTTGCAGAGTGTAAATACGATTTTTAAAGAAACATTGTTTAATTAAAATTTCTTTTACTGCATGATAAGTTTATAATTTTCAAAATGTATGGATATGTGCTTATGTGTGCGTGCACACACCTATTTAATAATTAAAATTAATATTCCCTGAACAAGCTGATATTTCAGACGTAGGGGTCAGGGTTCATCCAGGCCAGAAAAAAAAATGGGATAAAAAATAATAAGAAAGATCAATCGTGCATAAAGCATTTATTATGAAACACTTTCCAACTGCAATGCAATTTTATTTTAACATTTCTAAATCCAATGAATGTTTCATTCATATCAGCTATATTGCAGACTCCATGAGCTAAATAATTTGCGTTAAAGAAATGCAGCAATTCTTATACAACTCATTCTACATCTTTTGGTGTTTACGTTGTCCATAAGTGAAAATTAGGCTTCGTTGTAGAAATAATCAAAGTTGGATGATCATTTAAACTCAAATATATTGTAATTGCGTTGTTTCAGTATGTAGTTGCACAGGATTTAAGCAAAAATAAAGGGGTTTTAGGACGTATACGACACTAAATATGAATTAAAAAGAACTTAAAAAATCACGATTTTGAGATGGATGTCATATTGTATTTTGAAGTGGGTCACGTGATCTCTTCATATAATGGTCACGTGATCTTTTCATATGAAGAGTGTACTTATTATTTTAATTTTTATTAAAAAAAAAAAAACTACTGCATATATTTTGCTGAACTTTTTTTTTATATATTTTATGGGATAATTTAAATATTTTCTAAAACGTTCTAAGCAATTTGTGAATTTTAAATCCGCTTAAAAAATGTTTGAAAAATTAGGTCCCATAGGGCTCAATGTATTTCATTTTTTCAACCCGGGTTTAATCCAAAACTAATTGGTTGATATTATTCATTTATATTCCCATAGGTCCCACAGACCGTCTGAACAACAGACTTAAATTTCATTGTGATAAAATTATTTTTACGGCAGTTATGCTAACGGACAGACAGAATGAACAAAGTCATTAACACGGATATTCTTTATTTCAACGCAGGGAACCCAGTCCTCTTTTCGAGTTTTTAGGCCCGGATGTTGGCGAAATATTAATTTAAACAAGAAAGATCAATCATGCTTAAAGCATTGATTATGAAACACTTTCCAACTTCAATGCAATTTTATTTAAAAAAAGTCGAAAATGCAATACATTCCTCGGTAATATTTTAAAACTTATCACAATACTACATTGATTTATTATATTTGAAAACTTAAACCTTCATTGAAAAAAAATGAACTTCATTCAAATGACGGCATTGAAATATAAATTGCCTGGTTTAAATATCTCTAAAATGCAATACATTCCACGGTAATATTTTTAAAACTATCATAATACTACGATAATTTATTATATTTGAAAACTTCATCGAAAACAACTGAAATTAATTCAAATGACGTCATAGAAAAAATAACAAGCCTGGATCTCTCTATAAAAGCAGGATTTCATTCATAACTTTCTCCATTTCATTCATCACAATACTATAATAATTTATTTTATTTAAAAATTAAGACCATGGAGCTACAATTCATAAACTTTATGCTTAAAACTTCATCGAAAAAAATCGTCCTTCTGTTTATAAAATCAATTAATATTTCATTCATATCAGCCATGCAGACTCCATGGACTGAATTATTTTGTGTTAAAGAAATACAGTAATTCTAGTACAACTCATTCTACATATTTTGCTGTTTACATCTTAGTTGTAGAAATAATCAAATTTGAATGAGAATTTAAACTCAAATATATTGTCATTGTGTTGTTTTAGTATGTAGATGCACAGAATTTAAGCAAAAATAAAGTAGTTTTAGGACGGATACAACACTCAATATGAATTAAAAAGAACTTTAAAAAATCACCATTTTGAAACAAGATGGATGTCATATATCATTTTGAAGTGGGTCATGTGATCGTTTCATATCATGGTCACGTGATCGTTTCATATAAGATGTGTAATTATTATTTTAATTTTTATTTAAAAAACGACTGAATATATTTCGCTGAATTTTTTTTTATATATTTTATGGAACAATTTGACTATTACCTAAAATTTTCGAAGCAATTTGTGAATTTTAAATCCGCTTAAAAAATGTTTGAAAAATTAGGTCCCATAGGGCTCAATGTATTTCATTTTTTCAACCCGGGTTCAATCCAAAACTAATTGGGTGATATTATTCATTTATATTCCCATAGGTCCTACAGACCGTCTGAACAACATACTAAAATTTCATTTTGATTAAGTCATTTTTACGGCAGTTATCGTGCTAACGGACAGACAGACAGACAGACAGACAGACAGAAAGAACAAAGCCATAAACACTTTTCAACTTTGTTGTAAAGTGTTAAAAAAGAAAATCGCGAAATTAAATTTTCCATAGAAATAGCATTATACAGGCCATTATATTCCGAACCTTGTTTTGAAATATATATATATATATATATCATGTTAGTTAAGGAATTAAATCAAATATGTTTATACGGCAGACGATTTTTTATTTAATGTATACCAGTGAAATAATAAAGAGATGGATAGAAAATTTATAAATGAGCTGTATTACATGTTTGATTGAGGGACGGATGGGGGGGGGGGTATAAATGCTTTGGGACATAAGATCACGAGAATTATTGATATATATTCAATTTCTGTCATCTTAAGTCATCTGTTTTATTTTGGCAAAGATTTTTAAAATTAATATATTATCTGATATTTTTATATTGTCTGTCTTTGACCAATTGTTAAAACAGGATAAAAATGATGCGAGTATATCTGCTTCTACCATTTTAGCGTCTTTACTTTGGCATATGTTGACCAAAACTTCCTAATGTCTGTAAACTTGTTTCGAACGGGACGAGGATTTCTTTGTTCTTCAGATCTTCACGGTGAAGATAATCATTATCTTCACTGTGAAGATCATACAACATTATTAATGTTGTATTTATACACAGATTCTCGTGCTGCTTTCGAGGAGAATTTAAGTATTTGTATAGAATTTTCTTGAAAAACAATATCATTTAGAATACTATTATATTTTTTTATACACATTTGAACTTACGAGCAATGCCAGGGTGTATAAGATAATTGCTAAAAATATATATATATATATATAAATTTTAATTATACGTCAAACTATGACATCCCACGACATGAAAAGATACAACAAACATTGAGCCAATCTGAATAGAATAACGCAACAATCAAATCAGAAAGCATGAAATTTCTTCTGATGTCAAACAATACCTAATAATTGAAAACATGTCTAAAAACCAATCGTCTGAATAACAGGCACTTTTAATAATTCTTCCGAAAGAGGGCGCTGCTTTTGTCACATCCATTTATTTGAGGATCTTAAAAGGGATAAAAAAAAAAATACGAGATGATTGATTATGCAAAAGAAAAGTTTTGAAAAGATAGGAATTTGAATTATGATTTTTATGAAGCAGTTTATTTTTAAAAAAAAAGAGCGGGAATATTATACCCAGACATATTAAAAAGAGTGGGGGGTATCAATCATTTAATATTCAAACACGATGAGAAGTAGAACAAGAAGAATTTTTTATATGTAATGTGAATTACACGGTGAACGATCTCTTACGTAATACAAAAATAATTTATTAATTTGATCCCAAAATAAGGCTCCCAGGGTTATACCTTATCGTGGCCATTCAAATTAAAAAAATATGTCTACATTAGGGGAAAACACAATTTAGAGTTTTTTTGATAACTGGATCTGACAGAAAATCAACAGGTTTATTTATTTTACCGATTAAAAAATAATTTACAAATTTTATCGAAATCGCATCATTCTCTGTAAGCGCGTTTCCTGTGGAAAAGCAGGTTTTTTTTTAATATCTGGAGCAAGGCTTTATTAAGCGCTCTCTCTTTTGATAATGAGTATATTTAGATTTATATGATTGCTTCCATTTTATATAAAAAATGTTCAATATCTGGAAAAGAGTGCCACTATAAATGATCTCATTTGCTTTTAAATAAGAAAATATTACACATAAACGACTGTCCTTCCGAGAGGTTGGTGGTAGGGGAAGGAGGGTACGGTCCCTGTGGATGCCTCCCCCACTGGGTTCCGGTCTAAATTGGGAGGCACTTCCCGGTCGTCCATACAGTTACCTTACACCTTTCTGGTAGATCGGACGGTCTGGGTCTCAACAACAACACATAAACGACTATGCTGCTATATACCTTCGGGTTAGTCGTCCGGTCTGGGTCTTCAACATAAACGACTATAATTTTTAAATACTTTTAACATTTTCATAAGAAAAAGGGGTTGAAATAAGCAACATAACTGCGCCTAAATTATTACATAAAGCAATATGGAGCTACATGTAATAATTTGTTATCCTTTGCACAAAATGTTTTAAACAAGTTAATCTTTCTTTTTTTTCTATTAAAATTTTAAAAGGCTTTACCCTGGTCCCATCTCCCAAAAAATTAATAAACCTCTTGTGTTTACGTATTGAAATAATCGCACAAAACTGCATTTCAATCGTTTAATTTTTTAAAGAAATACATTGCCTCTCTCGAGATATTGCGCGTTTTTGTTATAAATGAGGAAATCATATATATATATATATATATATATATATGTATATATATATATATAATATATATATATATATATATAATGTATATATGTATATATATATATATATATATATATATATATATATATATAATATATGTTCACTATTATCTCAACGAGTGAATGACGTTTAGTAATTTATGGTGTTACCCCTTTTCAGGAGTTTTTGCCAGCCGTTGAGCAAAAGAGAAAAAAAAATATATATATATATATATATATATTGCTTTGCCGCAGACCGTATCATAATTTGTTAATTTGTAAAGAAAGCAGTGTTAAACATATTCGAAATTTCTAAAATCTTTACTGGTTTCGACCAAGATGGGTTTTAGCATTTTTTTAAGGGGGGGGGGGAGGGCTTATTCTATTGTAAAACATACTTATATTTGTGCAATACTATCACGACACATTGAACAGATAAACCTAATGATCAAGACAGATCGACAACTACCATAAATTCGCTTTGATCTCTGAGATGCCTTTTTGGAAATCAAGCAAAAATGCACAAAAGCATAATACACAGACTAAACACAAGCATTTCAATAGTGCTTTACGCAAAACAACGCGCCTGTGTGTTTCAAAAACAGTTCAAGATACCGGCGATTTTCGCACGATTTCGGCGATCTGTGTTCCACTTCAAAGTCTCCTTCAATTCTTCCCAAGATAAAGTCGAGTGTGGCTAATGGGCAACACCGATTGTGGCAGACGAGACGAAAGAAATCAAGGAAGCAATTCTGTGACGCACAGGGAAAAAACCACAGTCGCCATCTTTGTTTTCAAATGCTGAATCTGATACATCCGCATATCTTTATATTTTGTTTGGATTGTTGAAATTTTTTTTCATTAATGGCGGAAAGGACGGGACAGAAACGGGTTCAAGGACAGATACGTCACTTTCTTCCTCTAATCAAGAACGAAATGACGTATTTTAGGAGAAATTCCTTAGAATTATTACCAGAGAATTTATTTTCTGCGGATTCTTTAACTTCTGAATTCTAACACAGGGTTCACGCTGACTCGCATTTTACGCGTAAATTGAATTTTACAGTGCTTGAAACTTGCTCTTTTAAACCCTACGGATCAACAGTTGACTCGTCTAAATGTAGTGTTATTATTTTTTTTTTTAATATTATTTTTGTTCTTTTATAGCTTTTTTTTTTTAGCATTGAGGTGATTCAGTATTCAATTAATTCAGTCTTTAAAAACATTTATTAGTATTATTAATAAAAAGCAATTTGCGAAGCAGTCTCAGTTTCCAACATTTGACTCACCTTTTTCACATACGCCTAAGCTAATAAGTCAAGGTAATTTCTAAGAATCCCGGTGAAGAATAAGGCCCAATTAAAAGTAATTGTCATACAAAAACGAATGCTCACATTTCTGCGTTTTCTTCTTCAAATTCCCCTTTAATATTTTTCAAAATTTGTTATCCTTTAAAATAATTCAACATTCTCTGTCCTTTAATATAATTCAAAGTATTTGCCCTTTAATTTAAAAGTCTTTGCCCTTTATTATAATTCAGATTTCTTTGCCCTTTAATACATTTCAAAATTCTTTGCCCCTTAATATTGCTCCAAATTCTTTGCCCTTCAATATTGTTCCAAATTCTTTGCCCTTTAATATTACTCAAAATTATTTGCCCTTTAATATTGCTCAAAATACTTTGTCCTTTAATATTGCTCAAAATTCTTTGCTTTTTAATATTGCTCAAAATTCTTTGCCCTTTAATATTGTTCAAAATTCTTTGCTCTTTAGTATTTTTCTTTGCTAATTATTGTTCAAAATTCTTTGTCCTTTAATAATGTTCAAAATTCTTTGTCCTTTAATAATGTTCAAAATTCTTTGTCCTTTAATAATGTTCAAAATTCTTTGTCCTTTAATAATGTTCAAAATTCTTTGTCCTTTAATAATGTTCAAAATTCTTTGTCCTTTAATAATGTTCAAAATTCTTTGTCCTTTAATAATGTTCAAAATTCGTTGCCCTTTAATAATGTTCAAAATTCGTTGCCCTTTAATAATGTTCAAAATTCGTTGCCCTTTAATAATGTTCAAAATTCTTTGCCCTTTAATATTGTTCAAAATTCTTTGCCCTTTAATATTGTTCAAAATTCTTTGCCCTTTAGAATTTTCTTTGCTCTTTATTATTCAAAATTCTTTGCCTTTTAATATCATATATATATATATATATATATATATATATATATATCTTTGCCCTTTAATATTATTCATATATCTTTGCCCTTTAACAATATTCACATATCTTTGCCCTTTAACAATCTTCATATATCTTTGCCCTTTCACAATATTCACATATCTTTGCCCTTTAAAAATATTCATATATCTTTTCTCTTTAATATTATTCAGAAGTATTTGCCCTTTAATATTATTCAGATGTTTTTGACCTTTAATGATATTCAAAATTATTTTCCCTTTAGCACTTTTCAAAATGTTTTTGCTATTCAAGATTGCTTTCCCTTTAGTAATTTTCAAAATTATTTGTCATTTTGAACGCTTTACAACATAGTTGAAAAGTGTTTATGACTTTGTTCATTCTGTCAGTCTGTCCGTTCGCACGATAACTGCCGTAAAAATGACTTTATCAAAATGAAATTTTAGTATGTTGTTGAGACAGTCTGCGAGACACATGGGAATGTAAAGGTATAATGTCACTCAATTAGTTTTGGATAGAACTCGGGTTGAATAATTTTTCAAACATTTTTAAGCGAAGTTGAAATTCGCAAATTGCTTCAAAAATTGTAGGAAATATTCAAATTATCCCATAAAATGCATAAAAAACTTCAGCAAAATATGTTCGGTAGTTCTTAAAATTAAAATTAAAATAATTACACCCATATAATATATTACACCCATATAATAATTACACCCATATAATATGATCCGGCCACACAACTAGCTACCATAAACCTTCGGGTTGGTCGTGTGGTCTGGGTCTTTCACCCATATAATATGAAGAAATCACGTGATCCACTTCAAAATAAAATATGGCATCCATCTTTTTTTCCCAGTGTTGAAATCGTGACTTTTAAAGTTCTTTTAAGTTTTTATTTAGTGTTGCATTTGTCCTAAAACCGCTTTATTTTTGATTAATTTCTGTCATCTATATTCTGCGCCAACGTAGTTACAATATTTTTGAGTTTAAATGATCATCAAACTTTGATTATTTCTACAACGAAGCCTAGTTTTAACGTATGCAGAATGTAAGCAAATAAAGCTGTAAGATGAGTTGTACACGAATTGCTGAATTTTTTAACGCAAAATTATTTAGCTCTAGAGTTTGGAATATAGCTGATATGAATGAAACAGTAATTGATTTTACATAAAGAAGCAGACGATTTTATAGCATTGCCTTTTTCGATGAAGTTTTAAGCATGGAGTTAGAAAGTACTTTTATCTCCATAGTTTTAAGTAAAATAAATCATTGTAGTATTGTGATAATTTTAAAAATATCACCTCTGAATGTATCTCATTTTACAGAGAACCAGACGATTTTTTCGCATAGAGTTAAGCATAGAGTTAAATTACTTATACCTCCCATGGTTTTAAGTTTTTAAATAAAATAAATTATTGTAATATTGTGATGAATGACAGAAATGGAAAAAAGTTTATGAATGGAATGCTGCTTTTATAGAGAGAGCTAGACGATTTATATTTCGATGACGTTATTTGAATAAAGTTCATTTGTTTTTGATGAAGTTTTCAAATATAATTAATTATTGTAGTATTATGATAATTTTAAAAAGCTGATTTGGGCAGCATATGACTTTCCATGCAAACTCAAATTCATATTTTCTTTATTTCTTAAATAATTCCTTAGATTGGGTTTAATTGCACAAATATGAGACTAAATTTGCATTTTTAATTCAATTTTTGTTTTTATTTAGTAATTGTACATTTTTCCGAAATTGGCGTAACAAAAATGCAAGAAATCTCAAATATCTTGAGAATGGTTAGTCCTAAAGTAATGGGGTTGGTCTTATTCTTTTCTTCATCAAAAATTACGCATAAAACACTCATTTAATTGATGCCTTTGAGCATTTGTAGTTTTTTTTTTTTTTAAATTTTGGCGATTATTACTGGCCATTTTACAAATAAAAGGCAGGTTATTTTTTTCTGAATCGTACCAAAATCTAATCAGCATCAGAGTATCCCACAAGTAACTTATCTACCAAATTTTTTGAAATTTGGTCAATTAGTATTTTACTTAGAGTGGATACATGGAATTTTTATTGGCCATTTCGCAAAAAAAAAAAAAAAAAAAAGCGGGTTCTGTTTTTATGAATCCTATCAAAAACTAATCAGCACCAGGGTCGTACCCAAGTGACTTACCTGCCAAATTTTATAAAATTCAGTCCATTAGTTTTTTAGTTAGAGTGGATACATACATTGCACTGACAGAGAAACAGACACACGCACAGACGTCACGCTAAAAATAGTTTTTCGTATTCTAGAGGTCTCGAAACGTGTAGATCCGTCGAAAACTCGTGTTGTGATTTTCAGCATGATTCCAATACTTTCCCTATACATTACCATGTATTGCAGGGAAAGTAAAAATATTACCGAGGAATATATCGCACTTTAGAGATGTTTAAACCAGGCAAGTTATATTTCAATGCCGTCGTTTAAATGAAGTTAATTTTTTTTTATGAACTTTTAAGATTTCAAATATAATAAATTTACGTAGTATTGTGATAATTTTAAAAATATTACCGACGAATGTATCGCATTTTAGAGATGTTTATATAAAATTGTATTGAAGTTGGAATGTGTTTTATAATCAATGCTTTATGCATGGTTGATCTTTCTTGTTTTTTGTAACGTGTAATAGAGCACATTTTTTTATAATACGTAACTGGAATTTGTGCAGTGTGAAAAATCGGTGTGAAATTAAATTTTTTTCAGTGTTTCTGTTTGGATTTAATCATTATTTCATAATGATAATCAATATTTCATAATGATTAAATTATTCTATTGGCTATAAATGTTTTATTAAAATTGATAGTTGGGGTTGGTCCACTTTTCTTGTTTAAAAAGTTATTTTATTTAGTGTGTGTACAATATGTCTTATGTGTGTAAACTCATAATTTATCTCCAAGAAGAGAAAAAAAAATACATGTTAAATATGCGACATAACTTATTTAACATTTTTCTCATTCTAATTTCTTACGTTTTATACGCTGCTATTTATCTTCCATAATAAAATGTTCGATCAGAATACTTTTACTGCCGTTGAAAATGTCAGTAATATTTATGCTTTACAATTTATTCCAATTACGTATTAAATTATACACGTATTAAGTATCAATGTTTGTTCATTTTTTAAATAAATTTTTATAATTTAGTAATTTTAAATATACCCAAGCATTATCCTTATTTCATGCCCGCCCAGTTGGACAATTGTACACTGATTTCATGGCCAAATCATCTAAGGAAAAACGCCCCCCCCCCCCTCACGTAATACAAAGTTTAAATTATTTTATGAAATTATCAAAGTATGGAGTTGGGACATAAGATCACGGGAATTATTGATGTAGTCAATTTCTGTCATCTTAAGTCATCTATTTTATTTTGGCAAAGATTTTTTAAATAAACATATATTCTATTGCCTTTGATTAATTTTGAACTTTCCTAATTTTTCTGGCTGAGAAACACGCCCCCCCCCCCCATCCCCCACTCCAGTTTATATGCTGCTAATAATGCCCGCATGTGCAATACCAAAATTTCCTTTGAATAAAACCCCGTTCCATACTGTTCTTGCTTTTTTGGGACTAAGTGGTTTTTTATTTTTTAATGTTTTAAATCTGTCAGACTTGGTGATAGTGAATGTCGCAGTTAATTCAAATAATCTGTTCTTGACGCCGTGATATGAGGTGCGCAGTATAGAACAGACAAAAACATCCGCCTGTGCCGACAAGTTGAAAGTGTCAGTAATTCAGCCTTCAACTATGCTCGTTGCAAGTTAAGGCTAGGATTCCATGGCTTAACGATTTATGCCTCAAATTACATTTTTTCCGAATTTATCTTAAACTAGTACATAGCCCGCCGCTGCTCGGGATTCAAAGCATAGGTTAACTGAATTCATTCATTAACTTTTTTAAAAGGCGTAGATTCGACCTCCCCGTTTTTTAAACAAAAACACGTGAACGCTGTTGTGGTGGTTCTGATTTAAGATGTATGCGACTAACATTTAAAGCGGTAGTTTCTTTCATGGCAGTTATTCTGTGTTTATTTTAATACTAGCAGCATATTCCGTTCTTCGTACGGAGTATATAATATAAAGAAACTTATAATTCGCAATCATGTGCAAATTCTTTTAAAATATTAAATTTATTGCTCCTAAAGAGAAGTTTAAGAATATATGCTCTCACTATGCAAAATTATCTTCACGGGCAGATCTGAAGAATAAAACATCCTGGCCCCTTTTGTAAGCAAATTTACAAAAAAAAAAAGGAATTTAATCAATATATGCAACCTCGTACTACTTATATTGTCGCAGATTAGAAAATATGCCAGTGTGTTAGTAGAAGATTACCCGTATTACAATATAAGTCTAAAAAATATTTGCCAAAATAAAAGAGATGACGTAATAAATTGAAAATATCAATAATCCCCGTACTCTTTATACCAGAAGGTCGTAATTGATTCCAATATATGCCAATATATATCAAAACATATGCCAATATACCTGTACTACTTATATTCTCGTAGATTAGAAGATATACCCGTGTATATGTAGAAGATTACTCGTACAACGTACAATATATGAGTTTAAACAAT
This sequence comes from Amaurobius ferox, assembly GCA_951213105.1. Taxonomy (NCBI): domain Eukaryota; kingdom Metazoa; phylum Arthropoda; class Arachnida; order Araneae; family Amaurobiidae; genus Amaurobius; species Amaurobius ferox. Next base: position 50,551,041 of record OX578151.1, read on the forward strand.
TTTCGTCATAATAAAACAATGGCATAATAACTTGAAAATATCAATAATCCCTGAATCAATTATCCCCGAAAATATCAATAATAATAATGTTTAAACCTGAAGACCGTAATTGATACTATCCAGTCAAAAATGCTATAAGAAAAATCAAATCGTTCTTTTCTAAAATATATTTTTATATCCATTTATTTATTATTCAAATCGAAAAACTAATTATTAAAATTAACAGACAGATTTAATTTAATTGCGTTTCTGAGTAACATGATATAAGATAGAATCTTCCTCATAAACTGCGAAATTAAATAACCATTTTGATTTCTTTATACTTTTCATTGTTCAGTAAAAGCTTGTTTAAAATAAACTATGGAGATAGATTTCCCATTTAAATCATGTTTCAAACAATTTATGTTTTTAGAAAGTGACTAATTTGCGCAAAAAATCTCCCATCAAACTCAGAGATTAAATTTTAATTCACTTTCAAACGATTTTTAAGCTTTTCGTTTGGATAAACAACGAACTCCTAGGAAAAGGTTTCGTTTTCCATTAATATTTCGACAACCCCTGGTCTTAGATACTCGAAACTTGGGCCAAATTTATGGGGGGCTATTTCAAAGCTATCCACAAAATTTCATCAAATTCGGTTCAGCTGTTCTCCCGTGATGACGGGACAGACAAACAGGCAGACATATTTTCAATTTTATATATATAGATTGAGGATATTGGGTGGTACGTTTAGAAGGGGATTAGAGCTGTGATTCTTGTCGCTGATTTTCAGGGAATTCGCATGAAATATATTCTCTGAATGTTGCAATAATCATGTCGAAAAAAGTAAAATATATTTCTGAAACTAAAATTTAATAATTGATGAATGAATCTCATGGTAAAGAAAGTGAAATAGTTGCTATGTGCTTTAGTGTGAAAGTTTATTTAAAAGACATCGATGTGTGTGTTGATGTTTTTGGATACTCTTAATTAAGAGTTCGAGTAAATGTAAACAGTTCAATGCCCCTTTTTAAAGGACATTAATTTTTTTATTCTGTATTTCATTGATAATATTATACAAGTAATAATTAAGAAAACAAATAATTTTTCAAGACTTATGTTTGAAAAACAACGGTGCATTCAGGTCCCTTAAAATGCAGCGACACCCGTTGTTGTTGTTGAGACCCAGACCGTCCGACCTACCAGAAAGGTGTAAGGTAACTATTTGGACGGCCGGGAAGTGCCACCCAATTTAGACCGGATCCCAGTGGTGAGGCATCCATAGGGACCATACCCTCCTTCCCCTACCACCAACCTCTCGGAAGGACTTACGGACCCACATGTTTAACGTGATCGTATTCCGCATGAACACAGTTGCAGTTGTGGCAGCGTGCAAATCCAGCGCGCAAACCACCGGGTTATCGCGCCCGAAATGTGCCAACAGCACGCGGTGTTCCCAGGTGGTCACCCACCCAAGTACTAACCGCGCCCGATGCTGCTTGACTTCGGTGATCTAACGAGAACCGGTGTTTTCAGCACGGTAGGGCCGATGGCGTGCAATGACACCCGTGTATTTCAATAATAATGATAGATGTATTTTAAAGCAAAGTTTATAATACCATTTTCTGGCCGCGATAGACTTAGCATCAAAAAGTGCCCTGGGCTTGGGAGTGTCAGACGATTCTCGCTACTCAAGGTGCCGCAGAAACGCTTCTTCCCTTACTCTGCAGTCGCGAACGGGGTAAGGCAATTTGAATATATCGACGGTCACATGGCGCGGCTAGATTTAGATTGTTTGCGATTGCCCTTTGTTGTTTTATTGTAATGAACCTATTCCCTACAGTACAGAAAACCTTCAATTGAACAGACTTCCTGAGCTCAAGGAATTGACGCGTGATACAACTCTTCGTGATCTTTGTGCCACACTTGTACACGTTCGCCGGTGGTGGCAGGATCGGAAACGTGACTCATCAGGTCTCGTGCCCACGATTCACACCATTTTCTCATTCGCGACGCTCGATCGCACTAAAGACAATATGAAGCATATGTTTCGTCCCTGTTGACAACCTTTTTGTAGTTAACATACATGGAACGTGTGTTCTTGGTGAGGGAGGTGTTTTTTTTTTTTGTAATTTATGGTAGATTATTATGTATTTCTTCGCAAGTTTGGTTTTCTGCAGCCATGCCCGGCGCTACAGTCGGCGAGGCTAAGGCGAATGCATGGCGCGACCCTCCCCCCTCCCTTGAAAAATATCTGATATGGGCAGCACATGATTTTCCCTACAAACTTATATTCACTTTCTCTTTATTTCATAAATAATTTATTAAATTGAGTTTAATTACACTAAATGACACTCGTAATTGTTTTAAATGACACTGGATTTGCACTTTTAATTCAATTTTCGTTTTCATTTGGTAACTGTACATATTTTCAAAAGTGGCGTAGCATTGTAAAAGAAAAAGAATCGTGAGAACGGCCAATCCTAGAGTAATAGAGTTGGTCTTATTTTTTTCATCGTCAAAAATTACGTATAAAACAAGCATTTAATTTATATATTTGAGCATACATAATCTTTTATTTTAGATTTTGACGATTTTTGCGGCCATTTCGCCAAAAAAAAAAAGATTGGTTCTGTTTTCCGGAATCATACCAAAATCTATTCAGTACCAGGGTAACCCACAAGTGACTTATCCACAAAATTTTATGATTTTTGACTAATTAGTTTTTTAGCTAGAGTGAATACAGGCAATTTTTGCGGGTCATTTAAAAAAAAAATTAAGTAAATAAAAAGAAAATGTGAGGGGTTCTTTTATTTCGAATCGTACCTAAATCTAAACAGAGCCCACAAGTGACTTACCTATAGAATTTTATATAATTTAGAACATCAGTTTTTAAGCTATAGTCGATACATTCATTATACACACTCTATAGTATATATACAGGGTGTCCCAAAAAGATTGAAACGCGCTTTAAATCTTTACCTGTTGGAGATAAGTGGGCAATGTAAGTTGCAAAAATGTTGAAAGTAAGGTAGGAAATAAGACTACGTTAATGAAATAGTCCTCCCGTTCATTTTCAAAAAGTTACATTTTTTAAATTTTTGTACGACCCCCTTAGACAAATTGGGTCAATCAAAGAATTTTTATCTTTAATGCAACAAGATCGTTAAAAAAACCCCGTATATCTGTATCTTTAAAATTGAGCGAGTTATATTTAATTGAAAATTGAACATGGGAATGGGGACCATACATCAAATTAGAAATGTAAATTTGTGACATATCACAAAAAGGATAAAACTAGATAATACATAGGATACCCAACCGCGTAGGGAGTACCACTGCTTTATATGATCTCTGTCTGTGTAATGCTTTATTTAGATGCATTTGTGGTAAAGAATTTTGACACAAATTAACGTATTTTCGATCTAAACAATTTCCATCGTTAATTTGTTTATGATCCTTATTTTTTCTGATGAAACAACCTTTCACATAGTACGGAAAAGTGGCATAAGTCAGATTTTTCCCTTTATCATAATTCAGTTGATTTTAAAGATATAGATATGCGGTCTTTTAATGATCTTGTTGCATTAAAAATAAAAATTATATATATATATATATATATATATATATATATATATATATATATACCCGATACACACACATGGACCTTTCCTTACAAAGTTATATTGGGTGCTTAATTACTTTCCTAGGAATCCTGTTGAACTTGAAAGCCTATTTAATTTATCGAGCGTTACTGTTTTCTTGATTCATAGTTATATCTTATTTTAATTTAATTTGACAGTGTATTGATTTATCGCATTTGATAAATCAGTCTAAAGTCGTAATTCGAATATGTAATACTATATAAGACAAACCATACCCCCGTTTGTCTGTTAGGGCATTTTTTGTAATATCTCGAACTTGGTGATTTTGAAAATCATGTCGCCTATTTGACTATAATTCAAGATCTTAAAAAAAATATTTCTATGATAATCTGTTACTTTGGGGCAATTATATTATTTTTTATTTTCCAGATTAAAAATATAAGGCGCTTGTGTTCATGGGGCAAGAGGTATGCAACTACGCGTTTTGTTCGAGATGGGTGGGGGGGTCGGAGGGGTTTTATAAGGTTGGGGGTTGTATATTCATTAATAATATTGATCAAGATAGGTACGTGGTCCTCCTGTGTTCGAAGATTTTAGAAGCGCAAGTGCTACTGGCAGGCGGATGTGTGGAAATCTTGCATGATTATTTTATATATGCCGTCATGAAGCTTGTTAAACATCTAATATTTAGTAATTGTTGAACAAAGATATCAAATATAAGTCGTAATAATATAAAATTATTTTCTAAAAAATATTACGCAGATGGTGTCCAAAAATTTCTGTAGTTTTAGATTTACAAAGAAGCCTATATCGCACATGAGACCTAATTAAGTTTTCTGTAATTTATGGAATGCTTTTCACTTTCAATGGTTCTATTTTTATGCAAATATGAGTTCTTACTTTGAAAAACGAGAAGGAAAAGTATCGTCTCCAAATTTTGTTACGTTTCTTGCTTCTAATTATGGCAATCCCAGATAGTCACGAAGAAAGATTTTTTATCTGTTTAATCTTTTATTGTTATTAATATAATTTGTTCGGCTGCGTTTGTATTTCTTAGCCGTCTGTATTTATTTTGATTAATGTGTTTCCCCCTCCTTTTCTCTTTAATCGCAAATTTTAAAGCAGAAAGTAGTGAAGAGTAACTAAGAAAGTAATGAATTCTCAGTCATATTTAAAAATTAAAAAAAAAAAAAAAACTGGAGAATTTAAAACTTACTTAATTAAATTGTCTTGTCAGCATAGCTTTGGCTTAATAATATAAACAATCATGACATTTTCAAAGTTTCATTTGTATTTTAATATTTTAAAAATGTTTTGAGTGATAAGTTTTCTGCTTAGTCATTTGTTCCTTGAAAGGAATCAACCTCGCGTTGTTTGCATATTTTAAAGTTTTAAATTGTTTTTGCTTTTAGCATTATTCATGAAACGGGAATATTTTCTCTGGTTTGCAAATGTGTACTATTTCATTTTCTGTTCTTAAACTCTTCCAGAAGAAAAACAATTGTGCAGTTTTAAATCAATCGTTACAGCAGTGAAGTCCAGATCATATAATCTTGGCGATAAGATTGGCTATCCTAGCAACAAATATAGCGAAATATTGCCAATTTGGTGACTGGTGGAAAGTTCGAAAATTGTAGCTGGAAATCACTTCACTTTTCGATTTTTCTGAATTTCTGTTTGACACCATACCACAGCATAGCTGCCAATTCTACTGTTTTTTCCGGGAAACTCCCGGTTTTTGGTGACTTCTCCCGGTTTCCGATTTTAAACGAGAATGTCCCTTTTTTTGTTAATTTTTTTAGTATTCCCTAAAGTTAGGGATTTTTTTTAATAAAAATTCTCTGTTAAAGGGAATTTTGATAGAACTTGCGGATGCCATTTTGTTTCTTCCGTGCATGAACCTAGTACCAGTTGCATCTAAGTTGCATCATTTTTCCTTTATTGATGAATACTGCTTCATATAAGTACGATTTCGCGTATATACATTACATTGCCGTATAGTGTTGAAACATTCGTTTCCATTCATGTTTAATTTCAAATTATGTGAATGAAAAATATACAGCATTCATTTCTTAGTAGGTTTCATTATTAATCAATATTTTCATAAAATATTGATTATTTTTTAAGTGCGATTTCGCGGTTAGAGATTGCATTCCTGTGTAATGTTGAAACATCCTTTTCCATCCATGTTTAGTTTCAAGTTATTTGAATTAAAAAATGCACAACATCCATTTCTTTGCAGTATGCTTCATTATCTATATAAATAAAATTGAAAATCTGTCTGTCTGTCTGTTTGTCCCATCATCACGGGAGAACGGCTGAACCGAATTTGATGAAATTTTGTGGGTAGCCTAGAAATAGCCCCACTTAAAATTTAGTCTATGGTTGGAATTTCTACGACCAGTGGTTCTCGAGATATTAGTAAAAAACGAAACTTTCGTTAGTCTCATCATCACGAGTGAACGGCTGAACCGAATTTAATGAAATTTTGTGGGTAGCCTTGAAATAGCCCCCCATAAATTTTGCCCAAGTTTCGAGTTTCTAAGACCAGGGGTTGTCGAGATAATAATGAAAAACGGAACTTTTTTTATAGGAGTTCTACTCTCCAACTCCGTGGTTTATCCAAACGGAAAGGATAAAAATCGTTTGTTTAAAGCGTCAAAGGGAATTAAAACTTTATATTTGAGTTTGATGCAGGATTTTTGCATTAAATAGTCACTATTTGAAAGCATGAATTGTTTTAAACATGAATTTAAATGGAAAAATCTACCTCCATGTTTTATATTCCACAAGCTTTTACTCAACGATTAGAAGTATAAAGAAATTAAAATGGTTATTTAATTTCGCATTTTATGAGGAAGATTCTATCTTATATCATGTTGCTCGGCAAAGGAATGGAATTAAATGTGTTTGTTAATGATTATTATTATTTTTTCGATTTGAATAATAAATAAATGGATATTAAAATATATCTTATAAATGAACGGTTTGATTTTTTTAATTATATTAATTGCGAACTGCATACATCACTTTCATGTATTTTAGCAAAGAGGTTTTAAGCTTATATATTGTGTTTAGCTAATAAACTCATATTCTGTTTACCCAATAAATTCATTTATCCAATTGTTTAAACAGAAAAATAGTAGAATGGGTATATCTTCTAATATTATTTTAGTGTTTAAATTTAGTATATACAAACTGGATCGCGATATTTTATTCAGATCTGCGAATTTAGAGCTACGAATTTGGCTGGATATCGCTAATTTGACAAATTTCTTAAAAGTTGCCAAATTGATTGAAATGTCCCCAAGTTGATAAAAATGACGTAAATCAATGTATTTTATTTTGTTTTGTTAAAAGAAAGTACTGAAATGATGTTTCGTTAGCATTTGTCTGTCAGTCCAATCGCCCTACTTAGTAACCCATTTAGCGAAATTTTAAAATGTCACCAAATTGATAAAAATATTTATAAATCCATAAAAATATTTTGAAATTGATAAATTACCCTAAATAAATGTAATTGTGTTTTTTTTAGGGGATAATATTTTGATGATGGTTCGTCAATTTATCGCCAAGTGGGACTGTCAGTTCTACAGTCCCACTTGGCGATAAATTTGGCGATTTTTTAAAATGTCACCAAACCTTCATTAGAGATATTCAGACGATATTTTGACCACCAATTTATTTGAAGCAAATCATAACATGTCGCTTAACAACGGATTTAAATTTAATGTGTTTATGAGGAAGAAGATTTTTATTAAATCTTTTCCGATTTTAATGATGAAGATATGTATATAAAATAAATTCCATTGCCATCGTATTTTTGACTGGATAATATCAATTACGATCTTCATGTTTAAACATTATTATTATTGATGTTTTCGGGGATTATTGATTCAGAGATTATTGATATTTTCAATTTCTTATGGCATTGTTTAATTGCGGCAAAAATTGTTGAAACTCATATATTGTACGTTGTACGAGTAATTTTCTACAAATGCACGGGTATATCTTCTAATGTAAGAGAATATAAGTAGTACATGTGTATTGGCATATATTGGAATCAAGCCATCCGGTATGAAGATTACGGGGATTATTTATATTTTTAATTTATTAAGTAATCTGCTATATATTGGCAATAATTTTTAAAACTAAATATTATAATACGGGTAATCTTTTACTAACACTAGGACATATCTTCTAATCTATGACATTATAAGTAGTACAGGTTTATCTTCCCATATAATTTTAGCACTTTCATTTGGGCACATATTGGAATTAATTACTGCCTACTGGTTTAAAGATTACGGATTTATTGATATTTTCAATTTATATATGTAATCTACTAATGCAGGTTATATCTTCTAATATTCGCGTATATAAGTGGTACGGGTCCCATACAATACGCTATTATTTTGCATATATTGATTCAATTCCATACTTTTTATAAATTTGCTTACAAAAAAGGCGAGGATATTTTATTCTTCAGATCTACCTGTGAAGATAATTTTGAATAACGAGAACAGCCATTCCTTAACTTCTCTTTAGGAGCATTATGTTAAATATTTTAACAGAATATTTTGATTAAAAATGCCATTAAGTATACTATAGGAATTTGCACATGATTGTGAATTTTAAGTTTATTTATATTATATACTCCGTACGAAGAACGGGTATGCTGCTAGTTAATTAATATTTTTGTAAAATATTTATTTTTTAAGTACGATTTTGTTTGTATAGATTAAATTCCCGTGTAATGTTACATCCTTTTCCATCCATCATATTTTGATAAAATCTCAAATTAATTAAACAGTACTTTTACATCTTTGCAGTTTGCTTAAAAATGAAGGATTATTATTTTTTTAAATATGCCTTTCCCCCCTTATTTTCTGGGCAATAGAGTCCCAAAAGCAGTTTTCTATCCACATTCATTTAATTAACTAAATTTATATTTGAGACCTGAGTACCTTTTGTTTCAGTGATCCCCCCCCCCCCCCCCTTCGTTTAAAATTTATTTGTTTATGCCACTGATATGGTTTTCTTTTATACACTTGCTATGTAAAAACATTTTTATTATGCAGTGGGCATTTTCAATGTTATAGTAAGTTATCATTCTTTGAAGAAAACAGCATACATTTTTGTGATGTAAAAAAAAAAATCTCTATTTTCCCCTAAGTGATATTGAATAATGTTGGCAAGTATGCTGTAGATAATAGTGGCAAATAGCAAGTATACTGGCTGCAAGTGTAGTTAACATCTATTTAGAACTGATAAGCTAGCTCCAAGAAGAGCCAAATAATTCTATTAATAATTTGTTCTGCTACGTATCTTTTTTCGAGTTTATTTTGATGTTTTTTGTAAGGTAACTTACAAGTGACTTATCTACCAAATTTCGGGAAATGTGGTATATTAGTTTTTCAGCTAGAGTGGATACAAACAATTTTTGCGGGCCATAGGAGGAAAAACAAAAAACAGGTTCTTTTTATTTCGAATCGTACCAAAATCTAATCAGCACCAGGTCAACCTACAAGTGCCTTACTTATGAAATTTGGTTAATTAGTTTTTGAGCTAGAGTGGATACGAACTCTGCACACACAGGCGTCATACAAAAAATAGTGTTTTCATATTCCAGAGGTCCCAAAACGTGTAGATCCGTCGAAAACTCGAGTTGCGATTTTCGAAATGATTCCAATACTTTCCCTGTACATTACCATGTATTGCAGGGAAAGTAAAAAAATGAGTAAGACGAATGTTTAACTACAGTAAGGATAGTTAACTATTTTGTAAAATATAAAGGATTATTCTCACAAATATTAATTTTCTTAGAAATATGTTAAAAAGTTGCCACACGAATATAGATGAAATTTAATTAAGTTTTCCTAAATTCTTGCTAAAAGCTTTTATTTTTAACTACTTAGTTTTGATGCAAATATAAGCCTCAGAAAAAGTAATACCAGGAAGATTATTTCGTCTGCAAAAATTTTATCAGTTCTTTGTTTGAGATTGTGACAACGCAGATAATCACAAAGAGTGATTCTTCTTGTTTTATTTTTTTTTTACTATTACGCATTCCATTCATAATGTGTTCTACTACGTTTGCATTTCTTGTATCTTGTATTTATTTTGATTAATTTGTTCCAATAAAGTGAGTATTTCTTGTTACTTTTATCGCATGTTTTAAGCTTGGAGTGAAATTTGAAAGTAATGAATTTACAGTTATTTCTAAGAACTGTAGCAAACATGGCATTTACTTCAATTGTTATCAGCTTAATGATATGCAGCACTCACTCATGACGCTTACAAAGTTCTTGATAAACTTCAATAGAGTATTTTTTAAATATGAAGCGATATAAGTCTTATTTGTTATACGCTTTATGAATGTAACTATGCTTGCACTGTTTGTAATTATATTTGCATCGTTTGTAATTATGTTTGCACCTTATTTAATTATGCTTGCACCGTTTGTAATTACGTTTTCATCATTTGTAATTATGTTTGCACTGTTTGTAATGTTCTAGAAAATGTGTTTAGTGGCATTCGTGTTAATTAAATTTTTTGACATGCTATAATTTGACAGTTTTTAATTTAAGGGAATATTATACCTTTTCTGCTTTAAAGGGAAGGAAAATATTTTTCAGAAATACTTTAAACTTTAGAGAGTACAATTTAAAAGAAATCTGCAATCCAACTAAAATTACGTTCACAACAATTAAAGTCTCGTATAAAAAATTCCATTGACACACCTATTACATGATGTAAACAAAGCTTATTTTTTTAGGCACACTTGAAAACAAGTGCGCCCCTATTTCCCGTTATGACCCCCCTCTTTTTTCCCCAAATGTAGACGAAGCAGTAGTAATGACGGATGAACTGTGTGACAAATATATCATGAAAAAGTTTAGATTTGGATAATTCTTGATAAATGCTGATTCAAATGCTGATTTCATACACGTGAAAATGGCTTAAAATAAACCAAAATCAACAACATTGGAGGCTCGTAGGACAATAGAATAAGAAACATAGCTGTGCATAAACATTTTCTTTAAATATAATATCTTATGTATGAGGGAGGAGCTTTTTGAAGAAATATTTCTTCTATATTGTTTTGAATATATAGAATTCAATCCTTAAAGTTGTTTTTCTTAAATCTCTATTTTTCTATTTACCCACAAGATAACAAAAAAAAAAATATATTCTATTCCTCAGAAATTTCACATGCAGGCGTATTAAGTTTTTATTCTGTGAACCAGGATTTTGCCATTTGGATGGATTGTTTATAAAATTTTAAAACTTTTTAATTTCAAATTTTGGTTCACATTTACCCCGCCCCCCCCCCCTTTTTTTTTAATTTTAAAATTTGGGTCACAGAATAAAGACATATATGTTAGCTTCAAATAGCAAAGAATAATTTTATTAGTGGTGTTATTTTCAAAAATTATTCTACGGGTACATCTAACAGATTGGGTTATTTTTTTAATTTAGTTTTTCCTTATTTTAGTTATAATTAATAAAATTTAATATAAATTAAATCAATCAAATTGTTTTTATGATACATGCTATTTTAATTCTGGGGAAGAATATACACAAGTGATTGTTTTATACTATATTGAAAACTGCGCGCACATTACCACCGATTTTACAGCTAAAATGATTCTAAGACCCCTCACCGTAGTTATATCCTGATAGCGCATTTATATCTCTTGCCTATAACCTGACAATATGTTAACTTATACTTATCTGTAGTTATAATTAAATACATTTAATATTAAATATTTCAGGAAGGATTTATTTTACACTAAAACATTACAAATGTTTGTAATTTGAAATCCAAAAGTAAAAGATTTTCTTAAACGTAGGATAAAAAGAAGCCACTATAATTAAACTGTTTTCTCATACTTTATAGAGAGCATTTTGTTTTAACTATTTTCTTTTAATGCAATTATTTGTATAAGGAAAAGTAACGTCAGAAAAGAGATATCGTCTGCGATAATTTGATTAGTTGTTTCTGATTCTGGCAACGCAGATAACAGCGAATTCTTTATCTAATCTTTGACTGTTAAGCCTGCCATTAATAGTTAGTTCCGTTTTGATTACATTTCTTGAGATTTCGTATTTATTTTGATTAAAAGGTTTCTTATAAACCGTGTTTTTGCTTTTATTTTCATCGCGTTTTTTTTTCGGGCAAGGAATTTGAAAGTAATGAATTATCTGCCGTTTTACTTTCTCTACAATACATTGTAATATTGTATATGTATTGGGGAAGTATTGGTTTCAAGGACGAGTTTAGTGAAGTCCCCAGGAGAGCCCCCCCCCCCTCTTTAAATTTCGAGCGAAAGGTAAAAATTATAGAGAAGGTGCGTTTCATAATTTAATAGAGTTTACATCTAGAATGTGCTTGGAGGAGGGGAGGGGGGCGACGACCGAAGTCGGATCCTTCACAATGTCTTCAAAAAGGAAAGACTAGGGCCCAAGTAGGCTCCTAGTGAGGAGAGAAAGATAAGAGAGGTAGAGGAGCGCAGGACCTTGAGCAACAGGTGTAGAAGACCCAGACCGTCCGACTCGTCCAGGGGACTAAGAGCAGCTATATGGACGGCCGGGAGAGCAACAGGTGTGGATGACGTGGATAAAAAGCAGTGTTTTTTTCAGGCATACTCTGGGACGGGGGGGGGGCGAACCCTCACCGGAGACGAGTATTCGCCCCCCCCCCCTCCGAAGGCATTTTATGTTAACCTAGTTTCTATTTATGTGACACATCATTTAGATATATTTATATAGGGCAAATAGAAAACGCGCCCCCCCCCCCCAATTTCTTTCACGCCCCCCAGCCCCAAAAGTCCTGAAATAAAAAAACATTGAGGAAAAGGGGAGGAGGTTCTCCGCATAGCCGCGAGATCCCAAAAGCCAGGGATGGGTACGGATGTAGCTAGAAGTCTATAACTAAGAAATTAGAGCAGTTATCAAACTATGTTAGACGCTTCTGCTTATGAGGGCGGAATAATGTATTCACTGGGTGGTGTTTCAAGTAACGTCCGGGGACGCTTTCGCATCCTGGGGTTCCTTGATTTGTACCACGGTATACTGTATAATGTGGGATTATTTACTCTGAGATCTCTGAAGAAAAAAAATTGAGTAAATTTTTGAATATGTTCTATAAAAATGATCGAGTGTTGGATCTCTGTGCAAGATTTCTAGCCGGACGTAGATTGAAAAGCTAATAAACGAGCGTAATGCTTTTTTTTTTATTGCATAACTTGAAGCTTCCTAAGATGAGTTTCACCTGCGGCTTCCCATATTTGGGATCCGTACGTCATAATTGAATGGATACAGGACTTGTACAGCAATACCTTGTTTCTGGTGGACAGGCGGCTGTTTCCAGCCATGAGGGGGCGAATTTAGGCGAGTGCAGACTTCCCTTTCCTACAGATTTCAGAGATGTGAAGTTTCCATGCGAGGTGGTTTGAATCTTAGTACACACCAAGGTACTTCTAACTAGTTTGCCAGGGAATAGGTTCGTTATTAAGAGTTAAGTGAGCGTTTGGGGTACGTTGAAAGGGGGGGGGGGGAGTATTGGGATGTGTTCGAAAGCGAAAATTTGGATTTTTAATGGATATACTATACCCTTTTTGGGCACTATAAACACGAAATAACTATTTTTAACGCATGCGTCTGGTCCAGTTCACGTCAGATTAAAAATTATACGAAATTGGGCAGTTACGCCGTATTAAAAACTTTTTTTTATTTAACTCGTCTTGTCCGATGTGTGGGTGTCCGTCTGTCTGTTTCAACTTCTTTGATGGCAATTTTAACATACTTTCATACGTCCTAGAGAGCTGCAGTTTTGTACGCAACTTAGTCTAGTGCAGTGTTTTTCAAACTTTTCGTATTCGCGGAACCTTTTTTGAAATTTTATTTGATGGCGGAATCCCGAAATGGAAAAATTTTATTCAAATTATGCATTCAAAATGTTACGTGTTTTTCAATTCGTAAGAAAATGTAGACGAGATTATCAAGGTGCGGTACCCCTGGAATACTGTCGTGGAACCCCAGGGTTCCGTGAAACGCACTTGAAAAGAAAAACGCAAGTCTAGTAGAACATTTTAATCTATTAAAATTATATTTTTAAGCTTTTAGCATCTTATAAAATAGAATCGGCATTTTTTTTTTTTACGCGAAGTGGCCCGCAAAAGCCTATTGTTGTGAGGTAGTTAAAAAATAGTCCAATATTTAGCTTTGCTTCTGTGTATATAGATTATAAAAGAGAAAATGTTTAATACGTGGTACTGCTAATGAGAGTTATGTGTAAAAGTCTTTACCCCCAAACGAGGTTTTTATATCTACTTATTTTTATTAAATACGACAATCGCAGAGACTACAATCTCAAGATCGACTAAATTGACCCTTGAAATGACCATCAAAACTCGAAAAAGTAAAATAAGATATGCTTAACTTTTTAAGCAAAATGGCTCTTTTTAATGCTAAGAAAATAATCTATGTCCAACACGTTACGTCACTTGTTCAAGATTAACAAATTTTTATATTGTAGTCGATTCGCATCCAGGGATTCGAAACACGTGAAAATTCATCAATATACGAGCGTATGACTTTTGAACTCGTCATAATATGTTCCTTATGCAAATTTATGCTAAAACGAGTGAAATCATCCACTACCACTATGCTAGGACTATTTTCTAAAATATAATAAACGCTAATGCCAACAAAAATTAATTTCCTCAGAAATAGATTGAAAAAGAAGCTGTGATTATACACAGCTTATTATACAAAGTTTAATTAAGTTTTCCATAATTTATGGAATGCCTTTTATTTTTAACCATTTTGATTTTATGCAAATATGAATATTTTGAGGAAAAGTAGTGCGGCAACAACCATGTATCGTCTGCGATAATTTCACTGAATTTTTTTTGTTTTGTTTCTGATTGTGGCAACGAGATTATTTATCATTTTAATATTTTACTGAAAAGCATTTCATTAATTTGTTAAGTTTGCATTTCTTAGCTCTAGTATTTACTTTGATTAATGTGTTTTGACATTTTTCTTTTATCGCGAATTTTAAGATAGGCGTGAACTATGGAAGTAATGAATTTTCATTCGTTTTTCTGAACTGCGGAAAACTCGAAATTTACTTATTTAAATTGTTTTGTCAGCGGAGCTTGGTGACTTAATGATATATAAACATATGGCATTTACGAAGTTCCATTTTCTGAGTTCTTTCTCTTAACTTCAATTGGGTATTTTTCTTTTGCTTTTACAGATAAAGCTTTTCTGAAAGATAAGCTTTATCTGTTTCATAAATGTAATTATTTCTGCATTGTTTGCATATTTTAAACGCTTTAAATGGTTTTTGACGTACGTGAATGGGAATGTTCTATATCTGTATTTACTGCATTTAATTAAATAAAGCTATTTTCTTGGAATTCTAAATGTAAAATGTCTAAATTATTTATGATTTAAATGTGTATAGAAATTAGGTAACTTTCTAGGAAAAGTGAAAAAATTGAGAATGTTAAATATTTTTATAAATATACCTGATATATCTTTCTGTTTAAGTATAGTAGCAGAAAAGCCATATTTACATATATTAAATGCATATAGTATAGGGAACAGACAAGTTCTTGCAAAGATGAAAAAATTGAGAATGTTAAATATCTTAATAAATATATCTGATATTTCTTTCTGTTTTAAAGTATACTAGTTGAGCCACATTTACAGATACCAACTGAATTATTACGGGATGGTCTAATCTAATTATCATAGAAATATGAGGTTTGTCGGTACTTACGTGTTATCCCGTCGACCATTTCAGTCGAAATCGAAACTGTCGCCAAAAGGTAGATTTTCGCGCCAATAATCGAAAACTATGACATCACAACACACTGTGCAAACCTTGGTCACTGAAGCGGAAACCATCCATTTTTGCTCCGGTAAATGCGCATATTAAAGCGTGCTGTTTTTTTTCTCTGCCGGCAAAATGATTAAAATTTGAGACTCGCCTACTGCAGAAGAGCATGCAGTGGCCTATTTTCAACAATACGGAATTCTGGCATCTAAAAAAATATGTGTTAATGGCCACGATATGGGGTCTTTATGTGGAAACACACAAACAGTGGCGATGCAATGTGAAAGACTGTCAGAAACGTGCAGCCATTAAAAAAATCTAGTCTAGGCTAGTTCTAGTGTAATGAGGTTGGTCTTATTCTTTTCTTCGTTAAAAATTACGTATAAAATAAGCTTTTAATGGATATATTTGAGCGTACTTAGTTTCTTATTTTAAATTTTGAAGATTTTTGCGGGCCATTTTGCAAAAAAAGGCAGGTTATTTTTTTCCGAATCGTACCAAAATCCAATCAGCACCAGGGTGACCCACAAGCGACTTATCTACCAAATTTTGTGAAATTCGGTCCATTAGATTTTTAGCTAGAGTGGATACAAGCTTTTGCGGGCCACTTCGCAAAAAAAGACGGGTTCTTTTATCCCCAATCGTACCTAAAACTAATCAGCACCAAATTCGCCCACCAAATTTTATGAAAATCGGTCAATTCGTTTTTTAGTTAGAGTGGATACAAAATCTGCACACACAGACACACACACAGACGTCACGCTAAAAATAGTTTTTTCGTATTCTAGAGGTCTCGAAACGTGTAGATCCGTCGAAAACTCGAGTTGTGATTTTCGGCATGATTCCAATACTTTCCCTATACATTACCATGTATTGCAGGGAAAGTAAAAAGGCACGTGATTTGAGGGATCCAGACTTTCATTTGTACCTGCACTACGCTTTATTTACAGCTGGACTAAAGAATTGACATCAATTAATTGGGGAAAGGAGCAGATGGATTTAGCTGACAAGACAGTTATAGATTGGAATAATTACATGAGGGAAGTGTGTATGTATATATAGCCTACAACAGCGAGATTTAAAAAAGATAGGAGGTCTGAACAAAATTGTAGAAATTGATGAGTCTTTTTACGAAGCGCAAAAATCAAGTCGGTCGAGTACTTCCACAGCAATGGATTTTTGGGGGTTTGTGCTAAGAAACAAACGAGTGTTTTGTTCCGATTCGATCAGCAGCAACTCTTTTGAAAGAAACTAAAGAAAACGTAGAAGATGGATCTAAATTTTTTTCCGATTCTTGGAATGCGTACAAAACTGATGAACTAGAAAGTGCGGAATTTGAAGATTTTAAAGTAAACCACCGCTATCACTTTGTTGATCCCACAATTGGCGTGCATACGCAAAATATTGAAAGCCTCTGGGGTTTGGCTAAATGGTGAAATAAGAAACACAGCGGAACTACTCGAAAACACCTAGATTCATATCTATGCGAATTCATGTGGGGCCGAATTCATTCACAAGGGCTATGGCTTGTTTGTTTCGATATTGCAGGCTGTAAAGGATTTTTGGCCACCGAAATGATTGTTTTTGTACCTTTCGATCGTTTTGCAGTTATTAATATGTTCTTTGTTAATTTTTTTATTTATATTAAGTTGTAATCGAATTTCAAACTGTCTCGTCGACAATGTCCATTTGACAGAGAAAGATCGATGTGATAATACGTGAGTAGTAAGACGGTATGTATTATTACTTAACGTATTTTCCCGTCATTCGTGTCAGGGTCAATTTGTGTTAAGTGTTTTGTTTGCATCTTCATCGCATGAAAATGTTTTTTTTTTAAGTGTAAACAAAACTTCATAGTTGGCGATAATATTTTGGTTACAGCGTTTGATTGACTACGTTTCGTGAACTTTTTGTTGCCAACTAAATGTTCGCCAACGGTCGATGGGATAATATGTAAGTACCGGTTTGTCTTTTTTGTTAAAATAAAAAAAAAAACCCAATAGTATTTTTTAATAAAAGGAAAGAAAATAGGAACTTTTTTTTGTTTCTCTCACTCCCTTTAAACATATTTAAGCTTTAATTTCATATTTTAAGGATTTTTGCGGGTGTTTTGAAAAAAAAAAAAATAATTTTTTTTTCCCAATTGTACTAAAATTTACTCACTTTTAAATGTGTAAGTTACTTAACTTACATATATTGCACATACAGACAGGACACTAAAAAGAGCAATTTTTTTTTTAATCCTAATGTGCATAAAACTTGTAAATACATCCGAAACTCGAATTTTAATTTTCGAACTCTAAATTCGAAATTTCGATTTTTATCCTTTCCTTTCACATTATCATGCGTTGTAGGGAAAGTAACATAAATATACAAATTGGTGTTTGCAGTGAATAGAGTTAACTGTAGAAAAATTTAATCTCGCATCTCCGCATTCCTATTTATCGGAAACATTTTTAAAACCTTTTTATTGCGTCTGCAACAAATGTAACTGCAACGTTCTTTCATATCCATCAATTTTTAATAATACGCAATTTCACGCGTATGAAAAATATCGACGCTATCCTTTCTAGATTTCAAAGAAATAAGATAGCATGCGCTTGTGTAGGGAGGGAGGGGATATACTATGCGCATTAAATGATTCTGGAACGAAAATCAATTTGTTTCCTTTTGAAATCAAACCTTGTTTCGTTATTTTTCGGGGGGAAAAAACAACAACAAAAAAATGAATTTTTCCATGTTGGGAATTTCTGAATTTTATCAATATGTGGGGTTAAGGTGGATATATTTTCAACCGTTTGTTTTAAATAATGGGGGGGGGGGGGTGCTTCAGACAAATTATAGTGGGATTGATTTATTATACTGATATTTATAAATTAGTAATGCATTGCTAGCACAGTAATTTTTTTTTACTGTTTTAAATAAAATATTTCGTTAATCTTGAGTGTTATTTTCCTTACGTACATGTATAGGGAAAGTATTGTGACTGGAAATTTGAAATAGTTTTCCTTGGAAAAGAACGTTACAAACATCCCTGAACTCAAATCGAACGTATTTGAAGTGATGTGTATATTAGTATATGTGTGTTAGCGTGTGCGTATGTTTGTGTATGTATGTTAGTGTGTGCTAATGTATGTTAGTATGTATGTATGTTAATGTGTGCGAATGTATGTTTGTATGTATGTATGTTAGTGTGTGCGAGTGTATGTTAGAATGTGTGTGTGCGAGTGTATGTTAGTATGTGTGTGTGCGTGTGCGCGTCACAGAAGTGAGTCTGGAAGCCATGCTTCATGAACGAATAGAACGTTCCGAAAAAAAAAAATCGTACAATTGCCAGTGAAACTGAAACCCCGTTGATTATACATGCAATCGAATGTTGGAAAGACTTCCCGATTTTCGAATGGATTTTTGAAAATATTAAAAAAATCGGAATTTTCAACAATGCTAAATAGATAATTGCATGCTTAATTTTTCTTTAGAAAATGAATGATACAAAGTTCAGAACGCTAAAATGAACTAGTCTCACAATATTGTACGATTTTCAAATACACTTTTGAAAAATTATTAAAAAAATCAGGACCTTCAATAGTTGTAAATAATCATTTCAGACGTAATTTTATCATTAAAAAACGAATGACGAACTTTGAAACGCTAACTTTAACCGTTCTCTGAGATATTTCACGTTTTTAAAAGAAATTCATCAGTAAAATTACACAGAATTTCAAAAGTGTATCATCCGATATTTTCACTTTTCATGCGAAATTATGCAACATCTGTGAACATAATTTTCTTGGAAGTAGTTCGTTTTATTCACGCAATGATACATACTTTATTTATACAATAGTTGTGTATTTTGACGTCAAACATTGTGCCAATAGTCATTTATTTCACGGGATATTAATTAAATGTCCATGATGACACTTTATACAATAGTTGTATATTTTGACATCAAACATTTTGCCAATAGTCACTTACTTCACGGGATATTAATTAAATGTCCATAATGATACATTATACAATAGTTGTGTATTTTGACGTCAAACATTTTACCAATAGTCATTTATTTCACGGGATATTAATTAAATGTCCATAATGATACATTATACAATAGTTGTGTATTTTGACGTCAAACATTTTGCCAATAGTCATTTATTTCACGGGATACTAATTCAATGCCCATTATATTTTGATGAGGATTTTGCTCGTGAACATCAGTAAGCTATTCTGTTTGGACGACTAAAGCGCCCAATTTCAATTTATGGGTGATTTTCAAAATGAACGCCTGTTTAATGTCCCAATCTTTGAACTCGTATTTCATGCTAATAAAATTATTGTTTTTATACTTTTAGAACATATATTAGTACATTAGTTTATAAGTAATAAAATGTACTCATTAAAGTGTTTATGTTTTTAAAATATTAGCAATTTTCTATTATTTTTAGTTTTCAAGTAATAAATTTGCATGTCCCAACTCAAAACACCACACTTAAGGAAGTCTCTTTTTATGCTTTCAAACTAGATTAGCTTTTGTATATAAAAAAAAATATGGTTTTACATTTTAATTAACAAAAATGCAAGAGATTCCTTTAAAATATAATTATTAATATTTTAAAGTTTAAATTTAATGTGTCCTCTGTACATCATCTCATGAGTGTTACTACTATTATTACTTTCCTTATATACATAATGTATAAGGAAAGTATTGTGACGGGGTCGAAAATTCGAATTAGAGTTTTCGACGGGAGAGCACGTTTCGTTTCAAGCACCCTTGATCACGAATCAAACATTTGTGTGTGTGTGGGGGGGGGGGGGGGAGACGATAAGTCAAACACTGGAAGCCTATTGTTTTTATATGCAATCGAATGTTCAGACCCCCCCCCCTAAATTTTCGAGTGAAATTTTGAAGAAATTGTCAAAAAATCAAAACCACTAATAAAGTTACGCAAATAGACATTTCTTATGTATTTTTTCATTAGAAAACGATTGGCATAAATTTAAATATTTCCTATTGAGAAACATGTTCACTTTTCATATGTAATACCATGCGATAAATTGGGAGACATCATTTTTGTGGATCTAGCTCGTTCCATTCATGAAAAAAGATACTTTGAGTAATATTTTTGTATTTGAAACCCAATAGTCATTTATCTGCTGTAAGAATAACTTATTTTTTCGTCCATAACGCTTGGCCAGATTTTGGCGACAAATTTGATGGAATGTCGCCAATATGGCGACTTTTTAAAATGTTGCTAAATTAACGAAAAACTCGCCGAATGGATAAAAATGACGCTAAATCAATGACGATTCATTGATGATGACGACATGGAAAATGACGACTCATTGACGAAAATTCAATATCTTGGAAAGAATACAAATAACTACTATAAAAATAATCTATTTTTTTACTGTAAAAGTAGTAAATTCATTGCATTATATAAGGAAAGTTATGTGCTGCCCACATCAGATTTTTTTAAAATAGGTTTTGATTTCTGCAGTTGGTAACAAAGCTAATGGAAGCCATATTGTTCCTTCTTATCTAGTATAAAAAACATTGTCAAGGGTACTCCAATTATTTTCCTTCACATTGGATATTCCACAATGTGACTTTCTGTATTTGTTAACGTTATATTTATTCGACCCAGACTGTCCGACTTACCAGAAGGTGTAAGATATCTGTTTGGACGGCCGTGATAAACTTATTTGAAACTTATGTAAATCAACTTATTTGAAACTCATGTAAAGCAACTTATTTGAAACTTATGTAAAGTTTGAAACTTGTGCATTTCATTTGGGCGTCACCAGAAATAACAATCGCCATAATTTTCTCCAAATCTCAGCAATCGCATAAATTAATCTTTTTCGCGTTTTGCCTACATGTATTTATTTCATGGGAAAATAAAAAATAAATACCGCTGTAAAAGGTACGCAATAAATAGATTGCGTCATGGAATTTTTTTTAAAAATTTTTTTCATCTTTTCTGTTCCATTTTTCAAAAGTAAAGTGACGTTTTTAAATCTTTATATTGCGTCTGAACAAATGTTCTTTTACCTTCTTCCGTAATCCATCAATTTTTAATAATACGCAATTTTTCCGCTTATGAAAAATATCGATGCTACCCTTTATAGTTTTTAAGAGAAATAAGACAGCGCGCATATATAGGGTGTGGAGGGGAAGGTGGTTAAAGAAATAAAATGTGGGGGGGAGGGGGGGGGAATTTCTGCATTAAATGATTCCGGAATGAAAATCAATTTCTTTCCTTTTGAAATGAAACCCTGTTTCGTCTTTTTTTTTTCTAAAGGTGAAATTTTTCGTATTGGGAATTTCTGAGTTTTATCAATATTTATGTGGGGTTAAAATGGATATTTTCAGCCGCGTTTGTTTTATCTTATGGGGATGGGGGGTGCTTAAGGCGCGTTGTAGAGCGATTGATTTATTATTCTGGCGTGTATAAATAATCTTGATAGCCAAAGAATTCAGATGTTGCAGGTACAGTTAAATACATTAACTGTTTAAAATCATTATTTCATAACTGGTATTTCATTATTCGTGGCTGTTTCAATCTTTTTTTAACGAGCTATGTTCGAATAATTGATGCATGGCACTGAATCCCCTCCCTTCCCACACACCAATAGCCAGACACTTGATATTAAATCGTCAATATAGCTGCCAAGCGTGAACCACTTAACCTTGATACCATGATGCCTCGGGGGCAGGGCAGATCACATTGCGCCCTTTAACCACCCAATTTAGGTCGAACCCAATCTTTTATGTTGGCAACCACAACCGTAACCTCCTTCTCTTGCAACCGTACCTCCTCTCTTATCACCAGTCGGAAGGATTTTCAGATATGTGCCCACACTCCGTTTAGGGCCTGACTTAGAGTAGATGGGGCCCAGAGCCTAATTGTCTTTAGGGGCCCCCTAGTAATCATTTTAATATCTATTCATACCGTCAATAATAAATAAATGTTTAGAGCATGAGAGAGGGGGGGAGGATATATATAAAGAGATAGAGATTTGCATCGACTAAAATGTTTATATTTATTTCGTGTTATATACAAGAAAACTATTTTTCAGACGTATGATTGAAAGGCTATCTATCTGTTTCTCCACGATCGCATAATCAGCATTTGCAAACGGCGCTTATTCCCACAGCGTTACAAGAGAGAGAGATGAACCAATGATTATCTAATTTATATGGGAGAAACACATTTACATCGTGTTGTATACAAGAAAACTATTTTTCAAACGTATTATTAGTGAAATCAACAATTGTTTTCTATTCTGAATGACAGTGTTAAAATAATAATTTGGGTACTTACAGAAATGCAACCATTTCAAAAGCATAAATTAGAAAATTGGGTACATTAAAATTTGTCATTTGTGTCATCTTCAGTTTAAATATAGAAGTTATAATAATATTTTGTTTAAATGAGTTCGGAGAATAATAAAAATTAAAAATTATATAGATTCAGAATTATTAGAGCATGTAGTAAAAAGCTAAATCAGCTACAATTCTAGCACTTAATAAAAATAATTAGATAAATTATTCTATTTCGTTGTTGAGTATGTGTTATATAAGCTCAATCAATATATGCGAGCATCAGTTGCTTTAAAATTTAAGGTTGAAATGCGCCACGTTAGTGCGATCAAAAAATCTTTTTTTTTTTTTTCCTCCCTCGTGCAATTTGTTCCTATTTATTTTTTTTCTCCCTCATGCAATTTGTTCCTATTTATTTTTTTTTTCTCCCTCGTGCAATTTGTTCCTATTTATTTTTTTTTCTCCCTCGTGCAATTTGTTCCTATTTATTTTTTCTCCCTCGTGCAATTTGTTCCTATTTTTTTTTTCTCCCTCGTGCAATTTGTTCCTATTTTGTTTTCTGGTAGGTTGGCAGCTATAATGATGGAAATCTGTATTATGCAAAATTGATTTTACTGAAATTTTCTTACACGTCCCTGATATTCTAAATTATTTTAGAAATTTTGGAAGTTTTAGGCTATTCAGCTAAATTAGGAGCCCCTAACTTTGGAGGGCACCCCCATTCGATCCTCGCCCACCCTCCTCCTCTCCTTTCCGAGATCTTGACCACGCCTGTGCTTAGTAAACACTTAATGTGCTCACTCTAATGCCGAACTCTATGTACACCAAAATATCCAGATTCTGCATAGTTTTTTTTTATCTCTATTAAAAAACAAATCCTGCAAATTTTTGACACTGCATTGCGAATAGATGGCAACTCGTATAGTTCTGAAATTTTACATATGAACCCATAGATGTACAAGATTGGCTTAGAATTTGAAGCCTTAGTTAATCAAATATTAAGCAATAAAATTTAACATTGCCAGCATGGGCAAATATTTAATGAGTTGAGCCGATTTCCAATCTCTGTGATTGGTTGTTGGCGGAAATGTCATGAGGCAGAGCACTGAAAACATTAAATGTATATATATATTTCATTCTAAATTAGACTACAACGTTAGATAGTATACTTGAGCTTGAAATTAGTTTCCGTGTGACAGGACGGGTAGAGCTTACAACCACGTTAAAAGACCGATTTTTGCTCTAAATCCTCTGACAAACGCAACACAACATCGAAAGCAACTTTTAGATGTGAACAAACAGTGTTTATCGGTTAATACAACATCGAAAGCGATTTTTAAATGTGAACAAACTTTGTGTTTATCGGTTAACGCAACATCGAAAGCGATTTTCAAATGTGAAAGACCCAAGCCATCCGACTCACCCTAGGGGCCTAGGGTATGTGAGCAGCTGATTGAGTGGCCGGGCGATTTTCAAATGTGAACAAACTTTGTGTTTATCGGTTAACACAACATTGAAAGCGATTTTCAAATGTGAACACACTGTGCTTATCGGTTATTCCTACAGTTAAGATCTTAAAAGTTGGATATATTTCTCTTCCACGATTATATCCATGTTGGTAAATTGACAATGGTTGTTCATTATTGTTAATTCATTACATTTCTTTAAAAGCGCGAAGAACTTCCAGGGATTGGCGAGCAGAAGCAGAGACCTTTGTCTATAGAAAAATTTGCAAAAATTGAACTATAACTATTGGTTTCCCAATCAATCCTATTTTAATCGTTCCTGAGCAGTTGGCGCAGCATGCCAAACAAAACGCATTCAATATCCAATGAATTTTAAATCACGCCAAAGATATCCTATCATAAATAAATCCGGCACTGGAAGCAGCAAAAATCGATTTTCGTTCTGGAATCATTTAAAGACCCCCCTGCGCTTTCACCTTTCTTTCTTTTCAGATACATCGGCAATGATGAAGATAGCCTCCAAAAGCACCGATTTCATCGAAGCGGGAGCATATTTTTTGGAAGCTGATAGATGGGTTAAATATATCAATGACGGCATCGCTCATAAAGGTTTCGCAATTTTGCTAAGTATACGGGATAAAAACAATAAACCGATGAAAAGGTTATCTGAACGGTGAATGGAAATTTTCCGTGAAATCTGAAAAATGATAGAAAATACTGAACTTTAAGCGAAGTAACGGGTAATGATGTAGTTAAGGACAGCATAATACGCTGCCGAAAGTTAGGCATCAGTGGATTTTATGTGAACCTTACTGGTGTCGATGAGGATATACAAATATCAAATGATGTGTCCGCGAACAATATAAAAATTAGGCATGGGTAAAAAGCGACTCGCTTACGCCTAAGATATTCAATACTTAAATAATTTTTTTCGAAGAATGGTTGAATTTGGATTAGATTAGCTTTGTTATGACATAAAGAATACGTTTGGAAGATTGTCAACTCTGGCATACTGTTGTCAGGCTTGAGGTAAGACAGTCCATTAAGATTCTTTTCTGTGGACCATTCTGCCATTTCTCGTTTCTTTTCTGTGGACCATTCTGCCATTTCTCGTTTATGACAATAATTTTGAACAATCGGGACAGTTATACGTAGACCCGTTTCGGGTCATACTAAGTCTACAACATCCTGATGACCAGTACATCACATTACTGGCCAAACGCAATCGTCCGAGTGCCCGCACTGGCTGTCTGATCAATTGATTTCCACAATAGGAAAGTCGATATTCGCCAGTTTTGTGAGGCGAAAACTACATGCCAAAGGATCCTATGCCCGAGTACCACGATACCACGAGTTTGTGTGCTTTTGATTGCTGCGCACGATTAAAGTGGTGCCGTCAGCATGCAATTTGGACAGAAACGCAATTGTCCAATGTACTCTTTACGGATGAGTTACAATTTGACGTAGATTCAGACGTCAAACGTATAAAGGTATGAAGAGAACGAGGAACAACTAACCAGCCCAATAACATCGTTGAACACTTTAGTCGTAGTAGGGTGATGATATGGACTACATTTTCTTTGGGATATCCCACCGATCTCCTTGTGTTGACAGGGGGACGGGGGGATATTGTGACGACGGAAAGGTATCGGGATCTGATCTATGAACCCTTCGTAAGATTCTAAGCTGCAGAAGTAGGTTCAGACTTTAACGCTCGTCCACACATAATTGAACTGGTGGACGAGTACCTTCAAATCAGAGCGAAGGTATTACTTATATGCAGTGGGCAATGCATTCTTTAGATTTCAATCCCATCCATAATCTTTGGGATGCCTGTGGAAGAGCAGTCTCTGCCTTTCTACCCCCCTCCCCCAACTACTTTCCAAGAGCTGAGAACTGCCATTAAGTTAAGACAGGTAAGACAGTTATTGCCCTCTATCACGCTGTATCACCCCGTTAAAAGGATGAAACGTCAATGCGAAGTTTGTGTCAAAGTCAGGGGAGGCCGCATTCCATATTCGGGTTTGTTGAGTTTGTTTGGTTTAGTTTAAGGTTTGTGTAGTTTCATACACATTATTTTCAGAATGCACAAAGAGTGAAGTAAGCACCAAGAAATAAAACATTTTGATGATTGTAAAACTGTGATAGCGTCAAAAGAAAACAACACTTTTCGGGATCAATAAAAGGCCTGACGTGAGCTCGTATTTATATTTTCAACATTTTAGTTAGTGATCATGATGCAAATGAGGAAAAACTGCTAAACAACTCTTTAAATATACTACCGAGCATTATTCCTCGTAATCAATCTCACATACAGATGGTGTCAATCACCGGAGTTCATTGGCAAAGTACACAAGTGACGTAAACGAACACAATATGCTCGTTCTCTGCAGGGAAAGTGAAAACGTTAATATCTCAAACTCTTCTGAAAGTAGTTTCAGTTTGTTTGTACACTTTAAAACATTCTGCAACCTTTGCTCGTTTTTTCAGCTACTTTGGTGATCAATCATTTCGGCAAACTGATAGGAAAAGTCTCAATTACAGACGTTCTTGAAAATTTCAGCTTCATTTCTGAAATTCCCAGTAATATATATTCAGATAGCAGACTAGTACAGAGTTTAGAAGAGGTTGAAATTCTCTCCTAGATGGAGAGCATACAGGAAGACCTTTGTCAGCAGTAGTCCCAGAAAATGTGTCGGCCATTCGAAAAATGTTAATCGCTGATAATCGCTGTACCTACCAAATTGTACAGAAGGAACTTAACATTGAATCCGCAGCTATACATAAAATTATTCATGAAGAACTGCATATGAAAAAATTAGTTTGTCGTTGGGTTCCCCATCATTTAACAGAACACCAAGAAGCGGAGCTTGTCAGAATCAGTAAATAAATCCTAAAATTACTTAATGATGCTGGACACTGCATTATTTCTAAAATCATAACTGGTGATGAAACGTATATACCGTTTTTTTTTTTTTTTTTTGACGTTCCAACACGTTAAGAAAGTAAAGTATGGGTCTTTGAAGATGATCCCAAACCAACAATGGTGAAAAGACAACGTGCAATAAAAAAGTAATGTATGTAGTGTTCTTCAGTAGTACAGGTCTGGTCAAAGCCATAAAGCTAGAGGGTCAGAAGACAGTTACATCTAACTGGTACTCCACTAAGTCATCAGAAAGTGAATGTTAGGGGACTCGTGCTTCACCATGACAATGCATCTTCTCATTCAGCAAGAATGACAGTCGAATTTCTTGAACAAAAAACATCAAAGTGATAGAACATCCACCCTATTCTCCTGACCTTGCTATGTTGCAAGCCCAGACCACTCAACTGACCCTAGGGTTTGTAGTGACTTTTGGCTATTTTTTAATCTAAAAAAAAAATTACGTGGGCGTCGTTTTCGTTCCGAAGATGAGATTGATGAAGCTATGAAAGCATATTTTTCATAGATTCCAAAAAATGGATGGCTTGAAGCATTTAATCTTTGGAAAATTCGCCTACATGCATTGATGTTGAAGGGGTTGAGCACTTTGAACACTCCTAAAAGTTGGTAAGTTTAACTTGTACCACTTAGCCGTATCTCAAAAATTTGAGTGTGACCCTCGTATATATATATATATATATATATAAGAAAAGTATGTATGTATGATCCAACATCACGGGAGAACGGCTGAACCGAATTTGATGAAATTTGGTGGGTAGTCTTGAAATAGCCTCACTTAAAATTTAGTCTATATTTCGAGTTTCTACAGCCAGGCGTTCTCGAGATATTAGTGAAAAACGAAACTTTTGTTTGTCTCATTATCACGGAAGAACAGCTGCCCCGAATTTAATGACATTTTGTGAATAGCTTTACAATATCCCTCCATAAATTTAGTCCAGGTTTCGAGTTTCTAAGATCAGGGGTTGTCGAGATATTAATGGAAAACGAAACACTTTCCTAGGAGTTCTACTCTCTAACTCTATGATTCCCAACGAAAAAGGTTGGACATCGTTTTTTTAAAACGTGAAAGTCAATTAAGTTTTGGGGGAGTTTATTGAACGTATTAGTCACTTTTGAAAATTGCGCGTTTGAAATATGATGAATTTAAATGGAAACTCTATCACCATGGTTTATTTTTCACAGGCTTACTCAACAACGAAAAGTATTAAGAAATCAAAATGGTTATTTAATTATCAGCATTTTGTGAGGATTAATGGTTATTTAATTATCAACATTTTGTGAGGATTAATGGTTATTTAATTATCAACATTTTGTGAGGATTAATAGTTATTTAATTATCAGCATTTTGTGAGGATTAATGGTTATTTAATTATCAGCATTTTGTGAGGATTAACGCTTATTTAATTATCAGCATTTTGTGAGGATTAATGGTTATTTAATTATCAGCATTTTATATCATGACAAGTTATTTGACTCTGCAGTGGACACCGATGATGCCGCTGGAATTTCTGAACTACCTTCAGCCACCTGGGATGCCTTCTCATATCTTGAAGTTAAAGAAAGGATCCCCAATAATGCTTCTGCGGAATCTGGACCCACCAAAACTATGCAATGAAATACGGCTCTGTGTCAAAAATATTTTACCAAATGTCATAGAAGCCACGGTATTAACGGGAATGGCAAACTGAGAGAACGTATTCATACCTCGCATACCGTTGATACCAACAGACTTACCATTTAGCTTCAAACGAGTCCAGTTAGACTGGCATTTGCCATGACCATCAACAAAGCTCAAGGACAAACCCTTAAGTTTGCAGGCGTAAATTTAGAAAGTTCTTGCTTTTCTCATGGCCAGTTGTATGTGGCATGTTCAAGAGTAGGAACTTCACAAAATTTGTATGTTTTTGCTCCGGGAGGAAAGTAAAAAAATCTGATGTAGGCAACACCTGACTTTCCTTATATAATGTAATGAATTTATTACTTTTACAGTAAAATAAATAGGCTTTTCTTACAGTAGATACTAATATTCTTTCCAAAATATTAAATTTTCGACAATTAGTCGTCATTTCATTGATTTAGCGTCATTTTTATCCATTTGGCGAGATTTTCGTTAATTTGGCAACATTTCAAAAAGTCGCCAAGTTGGCGACATTCCGCCAAATTCGTCGTCAAAATCTCGCCAAGTATTATGGACGAAGAAATAAGTTATTCTTACAGCAGATAAATGACTATTGGCATTCAAATACAAAAGTATTACTCAAAGTATCTTTTTTCATGAATGGAACGAGCTATCCACAAGAATGATGTCATCCAATTTATTGCATGGTATTACATATGAAAAGTGAACATGTTTCTCAAGAGGAAATATTTTTCTTTATATTATATGACTTTTTGATAATTTTTTTTAAAAATGTGCAATATCTCGAGAACGGTTCATGTTAGCGTACTAAAATTTATGTCAATCGTTTTCTAATAAAAAAATTACATAGGAAATGTCTATTTGCGTAACTTTATTAGTGGTTTTGATTTTTTGACGATTTTTTCAAAATTTCATTCAAAAATTTAGGAGGGTTCTGAACATTCGATTGCGTATAAAAATAATAGGCTTCCAGTGTTTACGGATTGTGATTTTTGTACCAAATTTGGTTCAAATCCGTCCATTCGTTCGTCAGTTATCGTCTCCACAGACTCACTGACACACACACACACACACAGACATCACTTCAGAAATGTTTGATTCGTGATTAGGGATGCTTGAAACGTGCTCTCCCGTCGAAAACTCGAATTCGAATTTTCCACCCCGTCACAATACTTTCCTTATCCATTATGTATATAAGGAAAGTAAAAATGTGGTTTACAAGCAAGCATTGCGGTAAAACCTAGCAAATTAGGATAATGCCATTTAATTTGTTAACATTTGCATTGGTGCCTAACGTTTAAGAGTCATTTTAGTTTTCCTTTCAAATATTGACTGTACATCAATTGTGGACACCTAATAATCACATTCCAAAACATTGACCGGAGAACCTAGCTGCTAAGAGCGGAAACAGCTATGACTTATATAATGCAAGGATTTTTTTTTTCTTACATAATGCAATGAATTTACTTCTTTTACAGTGGAAAACCAATGTATAAGATTCACAGCTCTATATGTTCCGGTGTAATTTTATCAGAGCTTTGCATCGTAAATCCCGAGCAACGTCGGGTAATCGCTGCTAGTTTGGAATAATAGCAACGTATTTTGTTTGACTGGCTCAATTGGTTACAAAGATATCGTACCAATGAATAGACATCATTGAACAGTGGTTAGTTCCTATTGAAGGCTGATCTATACGCAATCAATCTAAAACCGAGTGTTGGATTTTTGATGTAACTGCAATACTTCTTTTACTTTCCCTGCAATACATGGTAATCTACAGGGAAAGTATTGGAATCGTGTCGAAAATCGCACCTAGAGTTTTCGACGGATCTACACATTTCGAGTTAACCATTCTAACTTAAAAACTAATGGACCAAATCTCATAAAATTGTATAGCTAAGTCACTTGTAGGTTACACTGGTGCTGATTAGATTTTGTACGATTCGAGATAAAAGAACTTGCCTATTTTACAAAATAGTCCGCAAAAATCTAAAATAAAAGGCTACGTATGTATCGTTCGTTACGAATTCCCCCGTGGTGAAGGAGCGCCTACGCACCACGTCCACAAGACCCCCCCCAGGGTATCCCATGGCGAAGGGGAGGAGATTTGCAGCTTCACTTTTATAGAGGCTCCCCTAAGGGCGGAAGTCTGACTTGACCTCGACATGACAACATCCATGCCCGCTGGCGGGATTCGAACCCGCAATCCAGCGATCAGACGGAAACGCATGCCCCTGACCGCTCGACCACCGGGTCGGTCTACGTATGCTTGAATATATCAATTAAATACTTGTTTTATACGTAATTCTTGACAATGAAAAGAATAAATCCAATCCCATCACTCTTAGGACTAACCGTTCTCGAGATATTTTAGTTTTTCTCATTTTCGCTACGCCGCCTTTGAAAATACGTCCAGTTACCAAAAGAAAACGAAAATTGAATTAAAAGTGCAAATCCAGTGTCATTTCAAATAATTCTGCGTGTTATTTTTTGCAATTAAGCTCCATTTAATGAATTATTAAAGAAATAAAGAAAATATGAAGTAGTCTGTAGGGAAAGTCATATAATGCCCACATCATTTTTTGCATATATTGTACTAGTATATTTTGAAATAAATTGCCGTTGCCAACGCTTTTTATTATTTTTCAAGATAAGAGTAATCCCCCCCCCCCCCCCCCCTCCATGTTAAAGTATTTTATCAGTTTTGCCCAAATGTAACCACTTTGATAATATCGAACATTTTTAGACCCTTTCTTTGTAAATCTTCTAAAAATGGAGAGAGGCCGCATTAAGTGATTCTAGAGGAAATTCAATTTATTTCATTTTTTTAAACTTATTCATCGCGGCTTAATTTTTTTTTTTTTTTCTTTTTTTTTTTTTTTCATTCGTTATTGAATGAATTTCTTGTTTAATGCTAGCCTCTGAGAGATAAGACTGAAAAGTTACGCTTGTAAATGATTAAAAATCGATTTATTTCGACGTGTGTTTTCATTTGTGTCGATTCAACTATTGGATTTTACAAAACATTTGATAAAAGTGTGTTAACAGATATCTGAAGTTGGAACGCTGCAGACAAAATTATTGAATAGAATGGGTTTTATTAGTAGCTCGGTTGATATAGCTTGATTCGTTCTGACTTTCATTATAAACGACCCTTTAAAAATTTTAATCGGTGTGGAGGACGGGGGGTAACAAAACATGACTTTCCCACAAATTAAAAACATTTCAATATTGGCAGAAAAAAAATAACATGCATTAAAGCTTGCGTTTCATATTAAGTTCTCATATTAAGTTGCTGGTTTTTTTCTTTTTTCAATCTGCAAATTTTACAAGATAAAATTTGAAAAATCTCTATTGTTGGTTCAAGTGATCACAATTGTAGCATGTTACCCCTTCATTTTGAAGTGCTTGAAAAAAAAAATCTTTCGAATGATACCAAGTTTGACAATGTACTCTTCCGGAAGGGTAACCCCCCCCCCCTTAATCTTACAAATACACACTAATATCGTACATGCATGCACATACACTAACATATATACATAGTCTAACATAATACACACACATACACGCTCTTCCCGGTCGTCCAAATAGATACTCTAAGTCCTCTGAACGAGTCGGACGGCCTGGGGCTTTCACACACACACATACACACACACCAGTTTCCCGGCCGCCCATTTTTGCTGCTCTATCTCTTCGGATGAGTCGGACGGCCTGGGTTTTCGACACACACACACCAGCATATACTAATGCACACGCACCAACATACACTCACGCGCACACTGTCATACACACGCGCACACCAAAAACGTTTGATTCGAGTTCAGGTAAGTAAAAAGCATAACATATTTCATGTAATTGGCGTTATTCTTTTATTCTACAATGGCAATTTCCATTGACGCACCTGTTAAATAATGTAAACAAAGCTTATTTTCAGGCGCGCATGAAAACAAGCGCTTTCCCATTTCCTGCTATAAAGCTACATATTTTTCTTTCAAATGTAAATAAATCAATTGTATTACTTAATACTAGATGAATTGGGCTATAAGAGTCTAGAAGAAGTGAGAGTTTACACTTTGCTTATTTATGGATTGATTTCATGCCGGTCAAAGTGGCTAACATAAAGACAAAATCTACAGTAGAGACCCGCAGGATAAATAGAATGAAAAATAGTGACGTGAATGAATGAATATTTCCTTTGATAAAAAGGTACCATGTATGAGGCTAGGACAAAGACATATTTCTTCTATATAATTTCGAATATATAGAATTTAATCTTTGAAGTGGTTTTTCTCAGATCCATATTTTTCTATTTACTCACAAGATAATATATATATATATATATATATATTATTTGGAACTAATATTCTATCCGGATAATTTGGAACTAATATTCTATCCGGATAATTTGAAACTAATATTCTATCCGCATAATTTGAAACTAATATTCTATCCGGGTAATTTGAAGCTAATATTCTATCCGGATAATTTGGAACTAATTCCTGGTGAAGTCACTATTAGTAATAACATTAATTTTTTGGATTTAAATCTAATTATTGAACCTACTAATAGGATGGTTACTAATTTATATGATTAAAAAAAAACTATTTTAACTTTAACATTAATAAAATATTACCATTTATTCCTCTAACTCGATTCAATTGTTTAGAAATATTATACTTAATCAACTTTTTAGAATTTATAGATTATCAGATAAAAAAATTTCATGCTATGCATATTAATAAGCTAAAAATTACCAGCAAATTATATAAATATCCAGCATATTTAGTAAATGGTATAGTTAAAAAGTTTGGAATGGTTGAATATACTAAAATTCTCTCCTTAGTATCTTATATTAGCCAGACATCCACTTTCTCTTGAGTAAGCATTACCATGTATTTACATCCCCTTATAATTTAGGCTCTCTGTTTTCTAATCATCTGCCCCATTATTTTGTAGCTCTTACTGTTGAATATCACCTTTTATCGCCTTTACGCATTACTGTTATATATTTCTCACGATTGGCAACAGCAATTCTCAACTTTTTATTTTTTGCGTTTGGCAACATTGGTCTCTTTATTCAAGGCTCCAATGGATCAGACGTATGCAGTGTTTTTTCAGGTATTCTTGTTTCCTATAATTTTTCAATCTTTATGCATGTAGTCCAAGTTATCGGTGTTTATAGATATAATCTATCAATGATATCAGAAACATGCACTTTGTATTCATTTTGATAAAATACTTGGACTTGAAGAAGAGTTTTATCGAAATGAATAATTCATTTGTTTAGGTCTAGGCCTTGTCCATGTGTAAAGGTTTAATGCTTGGATTTTATTTGATTTTCTATTATCGATTCCTTTCCATTGACGTTTGTTGTTTGTCTTCAGCTTGATGACTAGAGGTTTGCATTTTATTTTCATATATATATATATATATATATATATATATATATATATATATATATATATATATATATATATATATATATATATATATATATATATATATAATTGAAGATTTTTATGATTACTTGTAATATATATATATACCCGAGAAATACCAAAGAAAATTGCTTGTACTAAAGGTAAAATTTTTTTTTTTTTTTTTTTTGTAAATCAGAAGCCAAGTATAGCACGATGAGCTAGGCCTTTTATAGCTTCCAAAAAGTTTGGAAATTGAATAAATGGAATCTAGTGAATATTAAAGGAATAAAATGAATATGAAAAGCATTTCTGAAACCATGTACGTTATCAAGGGCCATACATGTTTCATTAATGCTGATTCTACGTTTCTGTGTACACAACTGTAAAATGTATTACAGAAATAATGTACATGGCCCGACGTAGAAGAAAAGACAAAGTGGATCAAATACACAAAAAAATCAATCATGAATATAAAATATTCTGTTTCACCAATTTGTGGCTAATTATAGAAATGAGGATACAAAGTATTATAAAGAAATATCAAAAGAATATAATGAAAATAAAATGAAAATATATCTACCCCTAGTACTGTGGTACTTCTGGAAAAGCATGTGTATTACCAATCATCTCAGAACAGGTTACAGTGAATTTTTAGTTACTGACTAAGCAGTTTTCGCAAAGCAGGTTAAAGTGAATTAATTATACGAATTGTTTAACTGTTAGAAAAAGACATTGAGATTATGAATTATTTAGAAATGCTAGAGTATGATCTGTCAATATGTTGCTGTAATTGTTGCAAGTTTTTGAATTTAAATTTAAAATGTGTTTTAATAAAAGAAACAAGAAAGATCAATCATGCTTAAAGCATTGATTATGAAACACTTTCCAACTTCAATGCAATTTTATTTAAATATCTCTAAAATGCGATACATTCCTCGGTAATATTTTTAAAATAATCACAATACTACATAATTTATTATATTTGAAAAATTAAACCTTCATTGAAAAACTTGACACTTCATTCAAATGACGGCATTGAAATAAAAATTGCCTGGTTTAAATATATCTGAAAAGCGATACATTCCACGGTAATATTTTTAAAACTATCATAATACTACGATAATTTATTATATTTAAAAACTTCATCGAAAACAACTGAAATTAATTCAAATGACGTCATAGAAAAAATAAATAAAAAGAACGAATATGAGTCTGCAGGGAAAAACATGTGCTGTCCACATCAGAATTTTTAACAATATTACAACAATGATTTATAGAAGCGAACGGGGATTATTTTCAGGCCATTTCGAAAAAAATGTATGATCTATATTTAAAGATCCATCAAATTTTTGTCGAATAAAATCTTCAACAAATTTAAGCTGTGTACCAAATTTTAACTCTCTAGGACGTAGGAAAGTGCATTAAAAATGCCATCAAATAAATTTATCATGAAGAGTTATATAAAATTTAAAAAAATGAAAAATTGTTATCTACCAAATTTATTTTAAAATGTGAAGCCACTCCCATATGCAAAACGTTTAAACAAATGGAGAGATATTTATTATATAATATATCTCTCTTTTCTTTCTGGAAGATATCCCAAAGTCAGAATTTAATTGAATTTGTTTTTTTCCCTATATTAAATAATTTTTAATTAAAAAACTACTTAACATATTTTACTGAATTTTTTTTTATATATTCTATGGGATAATGTGAATATTTTCTAAAAATTTCGAAGCAATTCGTGAATTTTAAATTTACTTAAAAAATGTTTGAAAAATTAGGTCCCATAGGGTTCAATGTATTTCATTTTTTCAACCCGGGTTCAATAAAAAACTAATTGGGTGATATTATTTATTTATATTCCCATAGGTCCTACAGACCGTCTGAACAACATACTAAAATTTCATTTTGATAAAGTCATTTTTACGGCAGTTATCGTGCTAACGGACAGACAGACAGACAGACAGACAGAATGAACAAAGTCATAAACACTTTTCAACTTTGTTGTAAAGTGTTAAAAATAAGATTGGGTGGGTAGTTATTTTTGATGACTGTGTTGATGGATTTATGAAGATGTTCTTTGTAGTAACAAGGTGTGCTTAACATTTTGATTCTTAATAACTGGTTATTAATAATATTTCTATATACAGATTTGGAAGGATTGGAAGAGAAATGTTGAAGTTTATTTACTTTGAAGTTATAAGTTTCTGTTTTGTCATAGATTTTAAATTTTATTGTATTTGCATTTTTAATTGTTAAACTAACGTCTAGAAAATTGATCCAGTTGGATGTATATACATTTTCAATGAGTTGTAGATTAGGTGGATAGAAATCAAAGTTTAATTAATTGGCCTCATTAGTAATTCCAATAATAATAATATCATCAATATATCTGTACATTATATGACTGTTGAAGGGGCTCTGATTTTCGTAAAAATGTAGATAAAGGTTGGCCAATATGGTGGATGATTTACCTCCCTGTGGTATTCCTTTATTTAAATATATATATTTTCTATTGATCTGAAATTTTACTTGAGCTTAGCTAGTTTGTTTTTATTCTGTGAACCAGCATTTCTCCATTTGGAGGGATAGTTTTCTTATAAGATGGAAATATGCTCATGAAATTATGGTAATTTAAAAGTTTATAAAACTTCAAAAATTATTATTTTGTTTAAAATTTTGGTTCTCAAAATAAAGATATATGTTAGCTTCGAATATTTTCTTAGTGGTACATTGTTTAAAAATTATCCTGTATGTACCCATGACTGATATTATTTCTTAACTTTGTTTTTCCTTATTTATTTTAATTATAATTGATAAACTATAATATATATTAAATAAATTAAATTGTTTTTAATAAATTAATTGCATTAAATAAATCATTGTTTTCCTTATTTATTTTAATTATAATTAATAAATTATATATATATATATATATATATAATATATATTAAATACGTCGTTGCTTTTATAATATGTGGACTTTTCTAATATACGACATAAAAATTATGTGGCAAAATATGCATAACTGATTATTTACTACATTAAAGACAACTCACAATGCTACCGATTTTACAATTAACACACAACTCTACCGATTTTACA
Source organism: Amaurobius ferox (assembly GCA_951213105.1). Lineage (NCBI taxonomy): Eukaryota > Metazoa > Arthropoda > Arachnida > Araneae > Amaurobiidae > Amaurobius > Amaurobius ferox. The sequence goes on from OX578151.1 coordinate 50,588,377, forward strand.
ACAGATTGTTTACCACATTGAAAACAACATACAATACTACCTATTTTACAACTGATTGTTGTTTACCACATAGAAAACAACACACGATACTACAGATTTTACAACTGATTGTTGCTTATCACATGGAAAACAACGCACAATACTACAGATTTTACAACTGATTGTTGTAAACACATTCAAAACAACACACAATACTACCGATTTTACAGCTGGAAAGATACCATGCCCCAAAAACATTTCCCCCATAAGTTAACATGGGAAAACTGAAACAAACGTCTGGAAGGAAAATATCCGGCCTTGGTCCTATCTGCGCATTGTTTTCTTTACACTTGTAGTCTTATCGGCTTGTTCCATTTCAGAGATTGATCTTTATAGATTATGTTTTCAGATGATACTGATGTCGTCAGGGGTTGCCCATTTGTATTAAAGCATGCTCTTTAGATATCAAGTTTTTATAAAAAAAAAAAAAAAAAAAAAATTCAGAAGTAGGTCTCCAGCAATTTATCTCGCCAATTGCTCTGAGACTCATGCTTCCAATTAAAAGGACCACCAGAATGGGCAATAGCATAATGTCGTGTCATTTTGTTGCAAGACGGTGGTTTTAGAAAAAAAAAATATATCTACATTTTTATATGGTCCTCCCAGCGAAAAGGGTCTATTTCAAAATATTGCACCTGGAGCGCATTAGTATAATAGATCCATCCCCATATTAAAAACCCGAAAACTCGCTAAGATATCAGGATAATTTCCAAAATTTTGAACAGTTTTAGGTTAGGGAAAATTCGTTGGACTGATGACAGTGTTTTGTTTTAAACCCAGACCGTCCGACTTACCCGAAAGTGTGAAAGCCCCAGGCCGTCCGGCTCGTCCAGAGGACTTGGAGCAACAAAATGGACGACCGGTTACCCGAAAGTGTAAGGTAACTGTTTTTGTTCGGTCGGGACAGGGCCATCTCTCAACCTGTGCTGACCTCTAGTGCACGTACTGCAGTTTGGGAAGCACTTTTTTTTTTTTACATTTTTTTTTGTTGGATTTTATTTATTCTTGTTCAGAATTGATTTGTCTTGTCGAGATATTCCTGTCATGTTTGGGCGCACGCCAATCTTGTCGTTAATTCTTGTTTCGGATTAGCTAAACTGTTCTTTATGCTGCTTTATGATTGGCTCTCTCGTAATCCAGGTCTTAGGTATATTTATCTCCCTGCTTCTTTCTTTCTCAAAATCCTACGGATTATCAGGAAAGCTCCCAGGTACTTAAGAAACTCGGTAATTAGGAATGACTTCAAAATAAAAACAGTTAGAGCCCAAATTAAAAAGCTAGCGCTTAAATTTTACAGAAATTTGCCATCCGTTCCAAACGAACTGTTATTCAATCTGCATGACTATGATCATCGCAAGGCCAAATCTCGTAAGAGACCCCGCGCTGTTCTAAACATCGATAATCGGAATTAAAAGATCCCACCTCAAACATCTGATTTTTAAATAAAACTCGCGACTATTATTTTATAAAAAAAAAAAAATAAATAAATATTCTAAACTCTAAACTGCCAAAACGCTAGGTAACCCTTAGATCTGCATCAACCTCCCAAACTGCTTAAACTCTAAATGTGCAACAAACTGCCACACTAGGAGCTAGCACAAATAATAAAAAGTAGTAAATAAAAACCTCTAACCTCCAATTAGGGTCACTGAATTAATGTCACAGTTTGACGATAAGAACCACATATTGAAACTGGAGATTAAAGGCGCTTCGCGCCTGGTGCTCTGTCTTATACGACTCTCGACTTTAGTCTTCCGTGCCCATTCCTCTTTTGGACTTTGGGTTTGTTGGTTCTCATGCACTGACGAAGGGGATCCAGCGTATCCTCGAAACAGCTGTATGCTGCATTGTATTATTTTATTTGTGCTTTTATACTTCGCTCAAGTTTTTCTTATCCTTCGCACACAAAGAGTATTGTACTTATTAATCACTAAATAAGAGTTTTGACATTTTTCATATATTTTGAATTTTTCTATGTAAATCATAAATTAAACTATTAACAAGTGAAAAAGTAAAGCTTGATGAGTTATATATGTATTTTGATGCTTGTTTTCTCCTTGATTTTTATATACTAGTTAAAATAGCTTCTCCTGCATTGCGGTTTCCTGCATATAAGGTTTTAGAATCTGTTCTATAGAAAGTTCCGCTAAAATAACAAAATTGCAAAATGCCATTCATTTATTTTCATTGTTATTTAGCTGTTATATTTTATTTTATGTGTAATTTTATTAAAATATACAAATATACAACTTGAAAACTTTTTATTTGCTAATTTTGGTGTCTGAATTTATGCCTCCCCAAATTATTTTATCACGCTTCGCCACTGCCCGTGGTCCCCACCTTTCCCACTTAAAATGCTTAAAAGAATTTTCGAGACCTGCTTTAAAAATCTCGTTTCTCGTGCGAACATTCTCGTTCTTATCATCTGTTCGAAGCAAGCGCCCCTCCCCTCCCCCATGTGATGATTCAGTTTTCTTTTTCCATGGAATAAATAAGATGCCCCCCCCCCCCCCCTTTCCGATTCTGTTTGTTTTGGGACTCGAGTTTTATACTGTGTTTGGAGACTAGCCAGGCAGCGCTTGATGGGAAACTAGAATTTTGCGGTTCCTGGAAATGCATAAAATGTATTCGTATAATCTTGGAAAATATTCTTTCTTTGAAGGAAAGAGGACGTAAATGCAGTTTAAAACCTGTCCACCGGATGATCGATGCTTGTGGATTTCGAGAACATGTCTGTTTTTAATATATATATATATATAATATTCAGAACTGGCCTGGTGTAAGACTTTTCTTTTTGCGTGAGATGTAACGAAAATTGTTTGAGTAGCAGTGGTGTGAAGTAAACTTTCGAAGGTCATCATGTTTCATAATTTTTTTCGAGAATTTTCGCGGATATACGATTTCTTGTAGTTATTAGTGGAATTTTTTTTTTCAAAATCATGATATTTATCATATTTTTTCGCCAAGTGTATTATCTTTTTATGCCACCGACTAGCCAGCCCAGCATAAATATCCAAATTTGCATAAATCCCGAATTTTGTCGCTTTTTAGTAAAATCGCTCATCTTAATGTTCTTAAAAAAAGTCTTATATTTTAGCACAAAGTAAAATCCCATATTTTAGCACTTTTAAATAAATCTCAAATTTTAGCACTTTTAAATAAATCCCAAATTTTAGCATTTTTAAATAAATCCTAAATTTCAGTTCTTTTTTTGTAAAAATCGCAAATTTTAGTGCCTTTAAATAGTTATAAATTTTAGCATTTTTAAAGTCGCGAAATTTAGAATTCTTTAAAATAGTGTATTTTGACAGTTTTAAATAATATCTGTAATTTTAGCACTTATATAAAATCAGTAATTTTACCGACCTTTCTAAAAAAATCGTCTATTTTCAAGTTTTTATTTTATATAAAAATCGCGAATGTTAGTATTTTCAAAAAAATTACCATTTTTTTGAGGTACTATTTGAGTGTTTTGAATATAAGAAAATTGTTGTTTTTGTCCTTAAAATATCGTTTTGCATAATTTTCTGAATTTCATCATTTTCGGTTTCAAATTCTATACAGTAACTTTTTAAACATCTAACATATATGCACAATCATCAAATCAACAAATTGAAACTATCGTCGATGAATGTCAGAGGTCTATTGAATTTCAGGATGGCCTATTTAAGTGTAGACCCCTCCCCCCCTCCCCCACTCGCTCGACGAGCTACTTTTTAAAGATTTTTTTTCGAAAACGAGTTCAAAATATTCAAATATTGAAATTGTTTTTATATATTCACAATTTGGACCCTATTTCCGACAAAACAAGAAACATTATTTACATTCGTATCTATTAAGTTATCACTCGCTCGACGAGCTACTTTTTAAAGATTTTTTTTCGAAAACGAGTTCAAAATATTCAAATATTGAAATTGTTTTTATATATTCACAATTTGGACCCTATTTCCGACAAAACAAGAAACATTATTTACATTCGTATCTATTAAGTTGGGAGATATGATGGTCCAAAATGTTTACATTTTTCGTCACGCTTCTACTTCCGCCACAGATACCCCAAGCATAGATGTTATTCACATCAAAAACAATGAAAGACGGAAAATTGAAGGTGGCAAGATTATAGCAATCGGTAAACTTAATAAAAGTTAAGTTGCTTTTCGGAGAAGTTGATCAAGGGGTGGTCCTCAAGTTTTTAGAACAAACACATTTGTCCGAAAATTGAAAAAAAAAAAATGTTAAAAGCTTTTAACAAATGTCATTTTATATTTATTTTTATTTAAAAAGGAATGTGATAATTTATAGGATGCTAACAATTACCATTCTGAAGATAATGCACGTTTATTTTATTTTTTTTAAATTTAAAATGAAACAAACCGTAAAAAATTTAATATAAATAACCATTGTTATATAGATTAAATATTTGATTTGTGTAAGCTTTTGTTTACTTTTAATTAGAAATTAATTGAAACTTTTTTTTAGACTTTTTTACGAACCCTTCTCGAAATACGAATAATTATTCCACTTTCTCAACAGTAGCTCTCTCTCGCGAAAAAAATACCATTTTATTGAAAATTTGATAAGCATATTCGTCTTAAACAACAGCAAGTTGATCATCAATATGATCGCCTTTTAAGAAAACTAATTTTTATTCAAGAATATTGAATTTTATTTTTATGTAGAATAATAAGTTATGTGTTGGACACAATTCTCATCCCCCCCCCCCCTAAACAAATCTACTTCGTATTGAAGAGTTAGCAAAATTAAGTTCACCCCCAAAAGGCAATAACCTCATTCATAACACAAGAATCCCTTCATTCTACTGAATGATCCAAAGTCGTCATAAATTATTCATTAAAATATCCCTAACTGTAGGGACATTATTTCCCATCGAAATGGCTCTCCATTTTACAAAATAGGGTTATTTATTATCATTATCCTGCACTTTCCCCTACTCCTTTGAGACTCATTGGGGGCTTTAAGCGTTCCTGAGTATATCACCTTTCTCCATGCGTTTTTAAAGGCTTATAAAGAGTACCTTATATCCTTCTTGCTAAACCATTAGTTCTTTTAGGAAGGGGGGGGGGGGGATCAAGAAACATAGTAACGACCAATTCATTGATTAATTAAAAATTCTTTGACGTATGGCAACGAAGCTGTAGATATTTTAGTGAGATTAGTTTTATCTTGAATGATTACTAGCTCCTGCAGCCGAAGTTCAAGCAATCGCAGTATTTTATGTTTGGTCGGGAGGGAAGGAGGGGGAGGTGCAAGTAACTTTAATATATTCAGTCCTGGAATGGCAGACGACAGAACCATCTTTATCAAATGGCAGAGTACCAAACATTTTTTATTTATAATTATATTGATACTAGCTGTCTTAATTACCCCATCTTAAAAATTATAAAAATAATTCACAGTATTCCGGTTAACCAGGTACAGGCTAGACGGACCAGATTGATTCACCTGTCAACCGGATCCAATCACTGTAAGTGTTAATCGAAGTCTCAAAATATGGTTCACCCAATGCTTGATTAACAAGGTACTGGTCAACTATGCCAAATAACTACACCAAAAATTTATCAGTAAATCATCTTCAAAAATTTTGTTTTCCCTGTATGCTATCTCAGTATAAAACAGAATGCTTTGGAGGATCATAAATGCCAACCAACCGAGACGTGATTGCGAAGCACCTGCGACATCAACACTTATCTCCACATCAGAAAATAAAAATACATTAGCCAAATTAGATTTTGCAAGTTGCACCCCTAACCACTGGGTGCTGGGCAAACTCCACTATTAAAATTTTGGGGGAGGGGAAAAAAAACATCAAGGCTGTGGTGAGAAAAAAAAAAGAGCTAGAATAGAAGATGGTCAACTAAAAAAGGATAAATCCAGTACGAGAAAAGGGTATCAAGCAGGAGGGTTTACCTCGATGCCGATTTTACAAAAACATTTGAAACAGCTGTATTGTTGTTCCAGATGATCACAGTTATAGCATGTTACCCTTAATTGTAAAGGGCTTGAAAAAAAAATCTTTCGTTTGATATCAAGTTTAATTCCTTCAGGAGGTTTTAAAGCATATAATAGCATCAAAATCTCGAAATCGAAAAGTTTCTCGAAAACAATACTTTCTTAATACTACGTATGACAAAGTAAGACTTGTAAAAGTAGATTATATTACTTTATATATATTATAAAGTGTTGACTGGATTAGATTTTCGCGAGGTGTGTTATTGATTTGTCTTTGTTTCTCAAATTCTGTTATACATATTCAGCAAAATATTGATTCTTTGTTTTTTTCTTTCAGGTAAGATTGCCTATCTTTTGATCGATTGTCTATCTTTTTTTGCTGTTACTGTAAGCATTTTTACTTTGCTACATTTCTTTCATTCTCCATATTTTATTTATATTAAATATGATACAACATTATATTTATCCATTTTATGACAAACAGTTAGCAGCAGAAATCCCTAAAATGCCGATGAGAAGTATCTTATGTGTTTTAGACATAGCTTTTCGATTGTGGGCCAGATTTATGAAATTTTAAAACTCCGTACAATCTTTTCAAATTGTTCCGCTAAGAAAGGGTAATAGAAATATAATAATTGTAGTGGTTATTTACGTAAGCGTTTACGTTAATTATAATATAATTACTCTCTCCATGAAAGATTTGCTCGGGCCAAATTTTCATGCTCTTACCCAGCCGAAGCCGGAAAATTTTTTTCCAGCTCGGTTTGAATACCATTGAGTCTCCTTTACTGTCCGACCCAAAATAATTTTTATCCAACTGTGTCGGAACACGAATCTGTGCAATTTTCTCACTCAGAATTAAGATTTAAGATAAAAAATTAATTTTTTTTTTAAACATCTAACTGGATTAAAAAGTAAAATACAGCACAAATAAATATAAGTAAGTCATAGGTATGTTTTGGAAATAATTGGATTTTCTTCTTCAGTTCAAGTTTGAATCTGAACGTTCAAATGACCTCAAGACTATGCCGGCCAAACAGAAAATTGCTAAACCACAGGGCGTAATATAGGAGCGCCACTTAGAGTAACAAAAAGAACGTAAAACGAGAAAAAATAGAAAATCGAAGAAATATAAATTTGAGAAGCAAACACGAAAAATAAATGAAATGTAAAGTATATGAACTTATCGTACAAAAAATTAGGCATGGTTATGCCAAACCTAGGAAAAATGGGGTGGCATTGACAAATAATTAACCAGACGACTAAAATTTTTAATAATATGAAAAACTTAGAAAAAACGGAAAAGAAAGCACTTGTGAATAATGGAGGCAGAAGGAAAACCAAACCGGTGACTTGTCATCCAGCAGTGATGTGCAAAGTACACATTTTACTTATTTATGTTTACATAGCTGAAATCAACAAAATTTCACACACGCCATTGAATCTCATTTATTATAACTTGTAAACTAAGAGTGCGTCCGGACCGCACCTGGACAGCCTATGTCTGGAAAACACCTGGACGAGTGTCCTGCACCATAGTGATTTTTAATTCAATCATTGAGAAATACTAGAGAGCTCGCTGTCTAATGGCCTAGCGACCAAACGACCGACACTTGTGAACAACAGAATAATGCCAGTTCATCTGTTCGTAGTTGATATCTTGTGTCCGCGACAGCTTTGTAAATATTAAGGGATTTTCACGAAACTTTATATGCGGCTTTGTTAACGAAAAATCAAAAACTGATAGAATTTTTTGAAATTCGAGTGAAAATTTCGGAAGTTATTACGATTTTTTATATTTTTAACATGGCAGCATGGGACAACATTTGACATAATTATACATAAAGGGGGGTTACTTATTGTTCAATGATCACGAAGCAACAGTTTCAATCATTGTAGTGAAAAATAGCCGCGATACAATTTGTGTGTTCGAGACGTCATTTGCCTCCCCCCCCCCACAAGGGAATAAGTTACCCCCCCCCCCGATCTGCCCAAGGGTGGGGGTCATTGTCAAATTTGGTATCAATCGGAATATTATTTCAAGCCCTTCAAAGTGAAAGGTAACAAGCTATGCCAGTCGCGAACCTGAGAAGGCCCGTACTCTCTTTATTGGGATAGATCTGCGGCAGCAAAGACATCTATCAAAGATGCCACACCGCCAATACCCGAATTATAAGAACAGAGCAAAAGCTAGCTTTTGCTCAGTGACTATAATGTCGGTCTACAATGCATCAGGTCCCTGGTTCGGGACCACGGCGACGCACAATCGCCACAATGATGACTGGACGTTTGAAAGACACAACCTTCTCCAACGACTTCGCCTCTCAGCACGAGATGGCAGCACCACAAGGAGTCAGAAGCCTTGACACTCCCTTCCTGGTTGACCACAATTGTCCGTCACGCCGAGGCAACACGCCTCCCGGCCCTGACGTCACGCCGAGGCGACACGCCTCTCGGCCTCCTCATCAGCGAGGGGAGTGTGTGGCAGCAAAGACATCTATCAAAGATGCCACACCGCCAATACCCGAATTATAAGAACAGAGGAGGAGCTAGCTTTTGCTCAGTGATTATAATGTCGGTCTACGAAGCATCAGGTCCCTGGTTCGGGGCCCGGCGACGCACAATCGCCACAGATCGTTCTCTCCTAAGTATTTTATGTAGGTAGTAGTATCATTCGAAAGGCTAAAAAATCTTGAGCTGTTTGTTCTCCGTTTGTTTATGATTAGGAGTGAGAACCACACACAAGGCTGTGTAAATGCATAAGGCAATCTTAAGTTCTTTTAAGTTACTTTTTTACTTTCCTTATATACATAATGTATAAGGAAAGTATTGTGACGGGGTCGAAAATTCGAAATCAAGTTTTCGACGGGAGAGCACGTTTCAAGCATCCCTGATCACGAATCAAACATTTTTGAAGTGAAGTGTGTATGTGAGTGTGTGTGTGTGAAAAAGTATGTGTGTGTGTCAGTGAGTCTGTGTGGAGACGATAACTGACGAACGAATGGACCGATTTGAACGAAATTTGGTACAAAAATCACAATCCGTAAACACTGGAAGCCTATTGTTTTTATACGCAATCGAATATTCAGAATCCCTCTAAATTTTCGCGTGAAATTTTGAAAAAATCGTCAGAAAATCAAAACCGCTAATAAAGTTACGCAAATAGACATTTCTTATGTAATTTTTCCTTAGAAAACGATTGACATAAATTTTAGAACGCTAACATGAACCGCTCTCGAGATATTGCACATTTTTAAAAAGAAATATCAAAAAGTCATATAAAATTAAAAAAAAAATATTTCTTATTGAGAAACATGTTCACTTTTCATATGTAATACTATGCGATGAATTGGGTGACATCATTCTCGTGGATCTAGCTCGTTCCATTCATGAAAAAAGATACTTTAAATAATACTTTTGTATTTGAACGCCAATAGTCATTTATCTGCTGTAAGAATAACTTATTTCTCCGTCCATAACGCTTGGCGAGATTTTGGCGACGAATTGGGCGGAATGTCGCCAACTTGGCGACTTTTTGAAATGTTGCCAAATTAACGAAAATCTCGCCAAATGGATAAAAATGACGCTAAATGAATGAAAATGACGACTAATTGTCGGTAAATTCAATTTCTTGGAAAGAATATAAGTATCTACTATAAGAAAGACCTATTTTGTTACTGTAAAAGTAGTAAATTTATTACATTATATAAGGAAAGTCATGTGTTGCCCACATCAGATTTTTTTTATATTCGGTTGTGCAAGAACTCTAACTTTTCCAGCGTCGCATCTCCTTAAATCTAGAGGCTTGTGCCCATTGTTTAAATCAGCGCTGTGTGGGATCTCACTAAACGCTTGTATCTGCTTCTAAACGAGATTTGGTGAAACCGAGATTAAATCTTATCTTTCCAATCCCAGTGACTCAGCACCTGGTTTGTTTTTGTTCTGCTTCTCCCAGTTGAAGATGCTTCAAGGTTGATTAGAATTCGCGTATGTCGGTGTTTCTCAAAGTGTGGTCCGCGGCCCAGTGGTGGGCCGCGAGTTCTCTCTAAGTTGACCGTGAACAAATCTAAAATTAGTTATATTTATATTGAGCTATCTGTATATACCAGTTCTTCGTACGTAATTTGTATATAAAAAGTAGTATTCTGAAGTTCTACGTTGAGCATGACATAAGATACTGAAAACGAAGTTGAATATTGGACTCATTTTTAACTTATTTTCAACAATGGAGAATTCTGTTGTGTTACGTTGCGTATGACATCAGATACTGAAAACGAAGCTGGATATTGAACTCAATTTTAATTTATTTATAACAATGGATATTATAATACCCCCTTTTGTGTTGTGGCGACGCACAGTGTTTGAGTGTTGTCTTTTTATAGTAAGATATCCCATGAATAAACCGGTTTTTTAAATTACTTACGGCCAGAATGCCTGCAGGCCTTACTAATATAATGTAAAGAAATTTGAATTTTAATACTTTACAGTGGCGGCTTGTGAGGCAACGCAGGGTAAGCGCTGCTTCACATAGTTATCGGCTGAATGGGTGATTATTATTCTTATTCTTTGGCGAATTTTTCAGACTCTTGGCTATTTTTAGACAAAATGTGACAACATTTGTGCCAGTAGCGTGATGTGTTTTGATGCGCGCTGTTCGTTGTCGAGGAGGAGGGGGAGTCCCGCCACTGAATCAGCTTCACCCATTCCTGCCGCCACTGCTTTAATAGGAAAATACGTGTTTGTTGAAATGCATTTATTTTATTGTTTATAATTAGGTCTATTTAGCAAAAGCATTTTTACCTCCTTTTCCCAATCTGTAATACACCTGTGAAAGAAAAATCCCTTCCTCCATTCTCTCTGCTCATGGAATTACTCTAAATCCTAATCCCCCCCTCCCCCGCCCTGTCGATATTATGTTGAATCGTATTCTTATTCTGGGTGACTCAGCACGTATTTTGTTTGAGATCTTTTTTCCTCCGGATTGACTTTTCCTCCCGATTGCTTCAAGGCTTTATAGTATCCTTGACGAAAGTTACTGGATTGAAGATTCGCTGTCAGAAATTCTCACACACACACTGTGGGGATTTCTCGATATTTCAAAAGTAGTGGTGTACCGTCATGGCCATGGAGATATAGTTCCAGGTTCTAAGTAGTGTCTCTTTCAGGCATACCTCCGAAGGGGACGAAGCTCCCCCGGAGACGAGTATTCGCCTCCCCCACCCCCCGGAGACGAGTATTCGCCTCCCTCCCCCCCCCCCCCCCGGAGACATATCTAGTTTCTATTTATATGACACAGCATTCAGATATATTTATACAGGGCACATGGACAACTTGAACCCCTAATTTTTCACTCGCTCCCCCCCCCCCCCCGGGCCGAAAAGTCCTGAAAGAATCACTGGTTATAAGTTAGGAGTGGGCGGCGCTTTCGAATGACTTAATTATTTTGGAAAAAGGATGAATAAAAAACGAAAAATTATGTGCAGAAAAATAAATAAATCTGGAATAATAAATATATATGTGATCAGCACACGATTTTCCTTACTGAATGCCATGGCTTCTTTCACAGCGAGACAATGGTATACAAGAGGAGCCGCAATACAATGATTTTGGAATTGAATGAGCATCGCTTAAATCGAAGTGGGGCGCTTTTGGCTACTTATCAATCTAATCTGAAGTACTTTCAGGTGGACTTATTCATACTCACGTGCAAAATCTTCACCAAAGATTGAATTGCCAATTAATATTCTGCGAAATAAGACTTTTTGTGAATTCTTGGGCATCAATATAAAAAAATATTGCGAAAAAATATTAGGTAAAGTTTCTTGTCTTAAAAGGATCAAACTCTTTTATTAAGGATTATTTTCCGTAATGTACGTGAAACCAATGATTTGGATTTTTATAGTTTATTTCATAGGTTCTTTTTTTAATAAGAAATTTGTAAATTTTTCATTTTTACTTTCCTTATATACATAATGTAAAAGGAAAGTATTGTGACGGGGTCGAAAATTCGAATTCGAGTTTTCGACGGGAGAGCACGTTTCAAGCATACCTGATCACGAATCGAACATTTTTGAGGTGATGTGTGTGTGTGAGGAGACGATATCTCACGAATGAATAGAGCGATTCGAATGAAATTTGGTACAAAAATCACAATCCGTGAATACTGCAAGCCTATTGTTTTAAAACATAATCGAACGTTCAGAACCCCCTAAATTTTCGAGTGAAATTTTGAAAAAATCATCAAAAAATCAAAACCTTTAATAAAGTTACGCAAATAATCATTTCTTAAGTAATTTTTCTTTAGAAAACGATTGACATAAACTTTATAACGCTAGCATGGACCGTTCTCGAGATATTGCCCATTTTTTAAATAAATTTATCAAAAAAATCCCATAAATTAAAAAAAAATATATTAACTGTTGGGAAACATCTTCACTTTTCATATGTAATATCGTGCGATACATTGGGTGACATCATTCTCGTGGATCTAGTTCGTTCCATTTATGAGAAAAGATACTTTGAGTAATACTTTTGTATTTGAACGCCGATAGTTATTAATCTGCTATAAGAATAACTTATTTCTCTATTCATAACGCTTGACGAGCTTTTGGCGTTGAATTTGGCGGAATCTCGCTAACTTAGCGACTTTTAAGTGTTGCCAAATTAACGAAAATCTCGCCAAATGAATAAAAAATGACGCTAAATCAATGAAAAGGACGACTAATTGACGAAAATTCAATATCTTGGAAAGAATATAAATATCTACTATAAGAAAAACCTATTTTTTTTATTGTAAAATTAATAAATTCATTGCATTATGTAAGGAAAGTCATGTGTTGCCCACATCAGATTTTTTTTTTTTTAATTGCAAAATTGGCGGTAAAATTTCTGCGAAAAAGTTTTGCTTGAAACATCCATCTGTTAGAGATTAGGTGACGACTGATATAGTTGGTCAGTGGTTGGAAAATCTGCTTTATTGTTGTAGTGATCTACAACTACATTATGACAAATGTAGTTAACTACAACTACTTTTTTTAAAAAGTAGCGACTACAAACTTCTTTTAAAATGTAATCACCACATAACTACTTTTATAAGGTGAATTTTGCCACAGCTTCAATTTTCACAAAAAGTTGAGGATATGCGTATACTGTAGCAATTTTAACATACTTATTTTGAATAATTAAAATTTACTGATCAACTTAGCAATCTTTATGGTTTTACCCTCTTCCGAAAACAATAAAATAAAACAAAAGTATAAACTTTAAAATCAAAGACTGCCAAAAATAGGTATAAAAGTAGATTTTATGAAAGGACTTTTATATCTATTTTTGGTTGTCTTTAATTTCAGAGTTTAATTAAAGTTGACGTGTATACATTTTATTTATTAAAAGTATAAAATAAAATAAAAGTAAAAACTATTTATTTAAAAACATGTTTGTACATTTTTAGTAGAATTTGTATCTCAAAATTGCAATCAGATAAGCAGGATCTTTTGGGAAATAACACATCTGAATATATCCATATAAAAAATTAACTTCATGAGGCAATGGCCTTCCTAATCCTACAACATCCCTGCAGCCATTCATCGTACATCGTTGCGCGGAACACTAAATTTCATACAAATGAAGAAAGAGTGATCACATGATATGTAGAATGGCACCTTGTTCGTTTACTGAAGTAACGTTAAAAGCGTCAAAACTCGATACAAACTAATGATTTATTATATCGCGCTACTCGCTATACTACTTATTTTTAAAAGTAGCGCGTTACACTACAATCTACGAGAATAAGTAATGACTACTGTAGTTTCGCTACTTCCGATCACTGGTTTCAGGATCAAATTCCGGAGGATTTCATACAAATGAAGAAAGAGTGATCACATGATATGTAGAATGGCACCTTGTTTGTTTACTGAAGTAACGTTAAAAGTAGCGTCAAAACTCGATACAAACTAATGATTTATTATATCGCGCTACTCGCTATGCTACTTATTTTTAAAAGTAGCGCGTTACACTACAATCTACGAGAATAAGTAGTGACTACTGTAGTTTCGCTACTTCCGATCACTGGTTTCAGTATCAAATTCCGGAGGATTTCATACAAATGAAGAAAGAGTGATCACATGATATGTAGAATGGCACCTTGTTTGTTTACTGAAGTAACGTTAAAAGTAGCGTAAAAACTCGATACAAACTAATGATTTATTATATCGCGCTACTCGCTATGCTACTTATTTTTAAAAGTAGCGCGTTACACTACAATCTACGAGAATAAGTAGTGACTACTGTAGTTTCGCTACTTCCGATCACTGGTTTCAGGATCAAATTCCGGAGGATTTCATACAAATGAAGAAAGAGTGATCACATGATATGTAGAATGGCACCTTGTTTGTTTACTGAAGTAACGTTAAAAGTAGCGTCAAAACTCGATACAAACTAATGATTTATTATATCGCGCTACTCGCTATGCTACTTATTTTTAAAAGTAGCGCGTTACACTACAATCTACGAGAATAAGTAGTGACTACTGTAGTTTCGCTACTTCCGATCACTGGTTTCAGTATCAAATTCCGGAGGATTTCATACAAATGAAGAAAGAGTGATCACATGATATGTAGAATGGCACCTTGTTTGTTTACTGAAGTAACGTTAAAAGTAGCGTAAAAACTCGATACAAACTAATGATTTATTATATCGCGCTACTCGCTATGCTACTTATTTTTAAAAGTAGCGCGTTACACTACAATCTACGAGAATAAGTAGTGACTACTGTAGTTTCGCTACTTCCGATCACTGGTTTCAGTATCAAATTCCGGAGGATTTCATACAAATGAAGAAAGAGTGATCACATGATATGTAGAATGGCACCTTGTTTGTTTACTGAAGTAACGTTAAAAGTAGCGTCAAAACTCGATACAAACTAATGATTTATTATATCGCGCTACTCGCTATACTACTTATTTTTAAAAGTAGCGCGTTACACTACAATCTACGAGAATAAGTAGTGACTACTGTAGTTTCGCTACTTCCGATCACTGGTTTCAGTATCAAATTCCGGCGGAAGTGGGAAGGTTGAGTAAGGGTTTGCACTTCTAGTTCAAAAATGTTCATTTTATATTAAACGCCTATTTCTCAAGATTGTTTATGGATAGAGCTTAGATGATGACTGGCATGAATTCATTATTACATTCTAAAGGAAGTAGGAATTTCCACCTCAGGTTTTCTTTTGCCATTTGCGGTTCAAAAAAATTATTTTTGAATATATATATTGTTCAAGATTTGCTATAGATATCGCTTAAATGATAACTGATACGGATTCAGCATTGACTTCTAGAGGCGATGGTGGGGTTGACTAAGTATTTCCACTTCTGGTTCTGGTGGTCACTTCCGGTTTTTCCGAAAATTATCTACTGTGCGAAATAAATATGCAAAAGCGAATAAAAATGTTTAATAATTCCATTAATAATGAAGTGTACGCAGTATTTGCTGCCATATGAAGGCTGAGTTTCTTGTTTGAATTATTTTCACTAAATAAAATGCAGTAAAAATACTGCGTTTCAGAATCTGAAGTTTGCAAAAAAATTTTCTAGTAGACCTGGAACTCTCCGGGCATTTAATTTCTATTTGATTTCTATAATACTGTTACGAATGTGTAAAATGTCCTTCCTCGCTGGAGTCCCTTTTTAAAACCAGACTGAAAAAACACTCGTACAGGAAACCTTCGATGCGAATCTAGAGTTGTCAGATTTTAAAGTTCAGAAGAGAATTGCCAGATTTGGTAATTTAATCGTCCATTTGGCGACTTTTCGAAGGTTCGAGAAGCGCCTCGAAATAACCAGTATTCTACGAGATATGATAGATTTTCACCAGTTTTTATAGAGTCTATAAAAAGTCATCACTCAATTCTAAGTTTTTTTTCAATGTTTTGAGAATACTAGCCGCTGTTTTGTAAAATGAGTGGAGCATTTAAGGGTTGTTTTACTGTATATATTTCCTGTTTACACCATGCTTGTGAATAAACGTGTTAGTTATCCATAAATTTGGACTCATTTGTATCCTGAGCGTACACCCACGATTCCATAGGATATACCGTAACAGTTCTAATTTATGGTTTCTGTACAAATATATTGTATACCTAGTGTAAATCCAACCTGCTGTTGCACTTTTTACTTTCCTTATATGCATAATGTATAAGGAAAGTCTTGTGACGAGGTCGAAAATTCGAATTCGAGTTTTCGACGGGAGAGCACGTTTCAAGCAACCCTGATTACGAATCGAACATTTTTAAGGTGATGTGTGTGTGTGTCAGTGGGTCTGTGGAGACGATATCTCACGACCCACTGACACCGTGGAACGAATGGAGCGATTCGAATGAAATTTGGTACAAAAATCACAATCCATGAATGCTGCAAGTCTATTGTTTTAAAACACAATCGAACGTTCAGAACCCCCTAAATTTTCGAGTGAAATTTAAAAAATAATCAAAAAATCAAAGCCTTTAATAGAGTTACGCAAATAGACATGTCTTATGTAATTTTTCCTTATAAAACGATTGACATAAACTTTAGAACGCTAGCACGAATCGTTCTCGAAATATTGCATATTTTCCAAATAAATTTATCAAAAAAATCCCATAAATTAAGAACTGTTGAGAAACATGTTTACTTTTCATATGTAATGTAATGCGATACATTTGGTGACATCATTCTCATGGATCTAACACGTTCCATTCACGACAAAAGATATTTTGAGTAATACTTTTGTATTTGAACTTCAATAGTCATTTATCTGCTGTAAGAATAACTAATTTCTCCGTCCTTAACGCTTGACGAGATTTTGGCGATGAATTTAGCGGAATGTCGCCAACTAGGCGACATTTTGAAATTTTGCCAAATTAACGAAAATCGCGCCAAATGGATAAAAATGACGCTAAATCAATGAAAATGGCGACTTATTGATGAAAATTCAATATCTTGGAAAGAATATTAAGTATCTACCATAAGAATAACCTATTTTTTTTACTGTAAAAGTAGTAAATTCATAGCATTATATAAGGAAAGGCATGTGTTGCCCACATCAGATTTTTTAGCTTGGTACCACCCACTAGCATATGGAACACACTAAACCATTATAAATTATGCTGTTTACGGATCTTAAATTTTTATTGCGAAACCGGTAGCCTCTCGACAGCCGTCGACCATGGGGACCCATTAGTCTTAATAAGAGTTATAAAACTGCCTAAAAAGGGGTGAATTTGAGAAATGGACGTTACCCCTCCCCCTTCAATCCTCCGTGATTCAGCCTCCCCGAAGAATTCAATTGGATCTCTTGATGGGAGTGAAATTCCTACCGCGTTCGGCAATTAGATGACTCAATAAAAATGATTGCTTTGCATTTTCGCCATCGCGTATACCCTGCTGTGGGGACGATTGGGATCTGCTGGGGGTGAAAGCGGACGTTCTGATTTCCTTCCGTTTTCGTATGAAGTTTGTTTATTACTTTCCTTATATACATAATGTATATGGAAAGTATCGTGACGGGGTCGAAAATTCGAATTCGAGTTTTCGACGGGAGAGCACGTTTCAAGCATCCCTGATCACGAATCGAACATTTTTGATGTCTGTGTGTGTGTCAGTGAGTCTGTGAAGACGATAACTGACGAACGAATGAACCGATTCGAACGAAACGAACACAATTCGTAAACACTGAAAGCCTATTGTTTTTATACGCAATCGAATGTTCAGAACCCCCCCCCCCCCCCCAAAATTTTCGAGAAAAATTTTGAAAAAATCGTCAAAAAATCAAAACCGCTAATAAAGTTATGCAAATAAACATTTCTTATGTAATTTTTCATTAGAAAACGATTGACATAAATTTTAGAACGCTAACATGAACCGTTCTCGAGATATTGCACATTTTTCAAAAAAATTATCAAAATGTCATATAAAATAAAAAAAAATATTTCCTATTGAGAAACATTTTCACTTTTCATATGTAATACCATGCGATAAATTGGGTGACATCATTCTCGTGGATCCAGTTCGTTCCATTCATGAAAAAAGATACTTTGGGTAATACTTTTGCATTTGAACGCAGATAGTCATTTATCTGCTGTAAGAATAACTTATTTCTTCGTCCATAACGCTTGGCGAGATTTTAGCGACGAATTTGTTGGAATATCGCCAACTTGGCGACTTCTTTAAATGTTGCTAAATTAATGAAAAACTCGCTAAATGAATAAAAATGACGCTAAATCAATGACGACTCATTGATGATGACGACATGAAAAATGACGACTCATTGACGAAAATTCAATATCTTGGAAAGAATATAAATAACTACTATAAAATAATCTTTTTTTTTTTACTGTAAAAGTAGTAAATTCATTGCATTATATAAGGAAAGTCATGTGCTGCCCACATCAGATTTTTTCATGATATTGATACAACGTATCCTCTGGAATCGTGGGTGTTCGCTTAGGATACAGGCATGAGTCCCAAAATTTTTGGATAACTAACACGTTTATTCAGAAGCACGCGTAAACTGGAACAATATGCAGTAAAACAACACTTAAATGCTCGACTCATTTCACAGATACTGTTCCCGAAACTATGACGCATTTCATTTCACGAAATAATAGCTACTATTCTCAAAACATTGACGTATGTCACAGTTCTATGTAGCTCGTATTACGTCAACTGCTCTCCAACGGAGGGATGACTCCTTTTATAGACTCTCTATAGAAACTTCTAGAAATCTCTCACATTTCTTAGAAAATTCGTTATTTCGAGATGTTTCTCGAATCTTCGAAAAGGCGCCAAATGGGCGATAAATTTCCAAATGTGGTAACCCTTCCGAACTCGCAGCACATGGCAATCCTAGATTCACGTCATAGGAACGGTTGCCTGTACGAGTGTTTTCTCCATGTGATTTTAAAAAGCAACCCCAGTGAGAACATTTTACACGTTATAACAATATATTCTGTGATGGGAATTGTTTATCTTTTCTTTATTTTATTATTTAAACATGGTAAAAACAGGAAATCCGACGTTCTTAAAAAATTAATTTTCAACTTTTTCGAAAAGTTTTATTTTGGTTTGACTGTATGTATGGTACTCAGCATCGAAATAGTCGTTTTAATCAAACAATGGCTCTGTTTGGTTCTGTCGGTACTTGCTACAACTGTGCAAAGCTTGCCTTTTAGGTGCCGGTGTTCGATTCCACAGCGAAAGCCAGGTAGACGAGCATCATAGCGTTCAACCAACTAAAGGCGTCTCCACCTCAATACATTTAAAGCTGCCTTAAGAGTGTTCGCTACAATATATTGTTTTCTCAGAAATTTTTTGTAAATACTGCTTTTGATAGAAATGCATTTAATTAAACCTCCAGAATGTGTTTCAATAACTTTTGGAAATGTAAAGATGAACTGACAAAATGAATTTACGGGTTCAAGGCAATTTGCTGGGGTTGGTAACGAAATATTTTGTTTTCCATTTCTCCATATATCATTTCTTCAAAATTCAATGAGTTGGATGGGGCGGGGGTTATGCCCTCCAAATCCCACACCTTAGCGACACCACTGGATTTAAGGAAGAGCACCCTAAAGAACAGCAACGATTTTTCTTGTTCTATCCGCAGCGGAAAAATAAGAAATTTAATATTTTTTCATATTCTAACTTGTTATTTATTGCGTGTGTGGGAAAAAAGAGCTTATGCTGCGGCTGGCCGATAAAACATTTGGGTCTTGAAGAGGCAATTTATCTGCAATACTGCACCCCTGGGATTAATACTGGAAGAATTTTGTCTGGTTTACCCAATTCGGTGCATGGAAAATTTATGTAATTTGTCTAGATAGAGCGATCCTCAAACATGACTAAAACTATGTTTTTCCCCTACGAATAAGACAACTTTTACTTCTTCGACCCAGACCGTCCGACCTACCCGAAATTGTAAGGTATTGTTTGGACGGCAGAGAAGTGCCACCCAATTTAAATCGAAACTCTGGGGACGGCATCCACAAGAGACCGTACCGTACCCTCTTTTCTCTACCACCAATGCCTCTGAAGAACTTACGAATCCACATATTTAACGGGCCCCTACTCCACGGGGACAGTTTGGGAAGAGTCGAGAATCGAACTCCAGTCGTCCGACTGCAATCTCCGCGCGCTAACCACAGGACTCTCCCACATCTGACTAAGGCAACTTCTTCTTTGACACAGACCGTCCGACCTACCCGAAGGTGTAGGGTATCTGTTTGAACAGCTGGGACAGTGTCATTCAATTTAGACCGGAACCCAGTGAAGGGTGGCATTTATAGGAACAGTACCCTCCTTCCACTGCTACCAACCTCTCGGAAGAACTTACGGACCCACATATTCAACATGCCCGTACTTCGCGTGAACATGGAGACAGTTTGGGCATATCCAAAAATCGAACTCTGGCCGTTTAAGTGCAATCCCCACGCGCTAACCACTGGGCTGTTCCACCCTGAATAAGATAACTTAAAATGCATTTATTTTCATTTTTTACAAACTAGCCGTCCCCCATGTTTGCTACTCCTATATTAACCAAGGTTGCTGTCGGGCCCCTATCGCCAAATGGCGACTAAAATTTTGGAAATGGCGTGCTAAATTTTAAAAAACCACATGCCATTATGACAAGTCAATTTTTTTAGGAACTTAGTTGGTGCTAATTAGATTTTGGTACAATTTGACATAAAAAAATCTCTCCTTTTTTTTGAGAAATGGCCCCTAAAAATCTCACGTATCCACTCTAGCTAAAATACTAATGGCCCCAATTTCACAAAATTTGGTAGATAAGTCACTTGTGGGAAACCCTTTTGCTGATTAGATTTTGGTACGATTCGGAAAAGAGGAACCTGCCTTTTTTTTTTTTTTTTTTATAAAAGACTACATATATGTTTTATACGTGATTTTTAACTAGGAAAAGTATGAGACCAACACCATTCGCATTTTTGCTACGTCGCCTTTGAAAATACGGCCATTTACCAAATGAAAAACGGTAATTGAATTAAAAGTGCAAATTAACTGTCACTTCAAATAATTATGCGTGTTATTATGTGCAATTTAACTCAATTTTAATAAATTATTAAAGATATAAAGAAAAAATGAATTTAAGTCTGTTGAGAAAGTCATGTGCTGCCCACATCAGATTTTTTTTTCTCTTGCATTTATTTGGTATTCTATGCATCACCGGCCAAACAAATTCGTAGTAGTCACAACACAAGTACTACTATGTATAGTCTGCAACTAATTTACTGGCCCGACTCCAGCTGCAATAAAACTGCCCGTTTAGTGATCTTTTTTACGAGTGGATTTTTGTGCTCTTCCGCCGTAAATTTCTCCCACGGGGGGACTTTGCGTAAAGTTTACGTAACTCCTCGAATTTCCTTCCAGATGGTTGTCTACCAACCAAACAAGCGCTTTTGTTTAAAGCTCTATAAAGAATTCATGTTTATATTTCCCTTTATAATGTAGTTTTGCTCTCTCATATGGCTGAATATTTGATAATTGTCAATTTTCAGGTTTCAACATAATATTAATAATAGTAGTAGTAGTAGTAACAATATCTTTATAGTTTTTAGAAACTTGTACTTGCAATAAATTCTTATAAATGCCATTTAAGATTTCTAATGGATAACAGAGCTGTTTAACGTGATCAATGGAATTTCAATGCATATTCATTACGTTGCTGCGTCAGAAATGATCGTTGTAGGAATGACATATGGGTTCGTTTTTGTACCGCTTGGGAATTGAAACTAATATTTCTGTTTTACATTAATCCATTTTTACTTACTAGGGAAGATACTTATTATACTAAAGATTGGTGTGAAAGTTTAGTTGATCTCTACCTTTCGAAAGTATGTTTATTCAAAAATTAAATAATTACATAGATCATAAGAGAGTTGACATAGATCACAAGAGTTGACATAGATCACTAGAGTTGACATAGATCAGGGTTGACATAAATCATAAGTTGATATAAATTATAAGAGAGTTGACATAAATCATTAGACTTGACATAAATCATGAGCCTTGACATAAATCATGAGACCTGACATAAATCATGAGTTGACATAAATAATGAGAGTTGATATAAATCATGAGAGTTGACATTATAAAAGAGTTGACATTATAAAGGAGTTGACATATTATAAAGGAGTTGACATATTATAAAAGAGTTGACATAAATCATGAGAGTTGATATAAATCATGAGAGTTGACATATTATAAAAGAGTTGATATTTTATAAAAGAGTTGAATTTTGACATATATATTAATATAGTTTCTAATACAGTTATTTCCAATTAAATTAGATTTGGAAAATAGTTTTGTGGAAGGTTATAAACTATTATTCTCCTTAAGACAAGTGGCCGTTTAAAACAGGGCCGATTAAAATAAAATTTAAATCGGTTGTTAAAAATTGAAATGACATCAATGCTTTTGGATGTGCTCGAATGGCTTATTTCAGTCGGCAACAAGATTTTATACTAAAGTCGTGTTGCCTATCGTCATTGTCACATTTTGCAAAATAAATTTGAATTTGACGATTGAAAAAAAAATTTGAAATTAAAAATCGTTATATGCTAATCGCAATGTGTGCCATTATACTATTTGTCTTTTCCAAAGCAATGATTATTGGATTTTGAGAATTTATAAATCAAAACAAATTTTTCAAATGAAACTTCAAAACAAAATTTGGCGAATAAAAACTATTTGGCGAATTGGTGGACGAAAGTAATTAAAAATAGAGAGCAGCCCCGACATTGGAATAATCCGAGAATAAAATTGAAAAAAAAAAAATTTGACATTCTGTATGGGGTACAATTGACTGATAAAGATGGTCAATTGAATGATAAGGATATTCGGGGTGGGATACAATGGAATGATAGAAATATTCGGGGTACAATTGAGCGATAAGCATAGTAAAGAGGTACAATCGAACATTAAAAATGGGGTATAATTGAAAAAAATGGACATGGACAGTTAGGGAGTACGTGCAACTATAAGGTATTGACTCTGATTAATGAAGGCTGTGAACCAACCACTCATCTAACGATCAGCAGAAATCTAACGCCACAATCTAACGATCAGCAGAAAAAATCATGTAAAATACAAAAGCAAGCAAATGCAAAATTTGCAGAAGAAAAGATAGTTTCTTTAATTCGAAAGCAATTTACACATATCCAGATGTAAAATCAAAATTGTTTTTCCCCACTCCACTATATTAGCAAAGTGCATCTCCAGACCCTGTTTTACAGTTTGATAAAGTAAAATTCTGTTACAAACTTGTCGGTTAATAGATAAATTAATAGAGAAACTAACTCCCTATTGAGATTCAATTAATACCGGACAGAGATAAAGAGTTGAAACACATTTCGACTCCAAGTAATCTCCCATGAGAAAATAAAAGTGCTTTTTCATCCCTCGCCAAATGAGTCTGCCAGAGACTGGAAGTGGTCAGTGTTGTCTCGGCAAATATTGAATTCCTCCCGATAAGAAGGCTCGTTAAGTTTGATAGTTAGTGGTTGAGGGCGACGACCCGTTGTGGTAAATAGTCTGTGTTTAATCTATATCTAATAGTTTGGCGATCTGGGAGATGCGGATAAGAATGGTCATAGTAAATGTTATGTAATTTTCGTTTAACTTGGCGTAAGGGTTGATATATGACCTTCGATTGCATTGTACTACTATTGGACGATTTTGGTTTTGCACGGTAGTAGAGAAAATTATACAAATTTAATTTTAAACGCTACGATTTTGGCTTAACACTGTTTAACTCTTTGCACTTTCAATACCATTTAAAAAAAAAAAGTGTTTTACTTTGCATTTACTGAAACACGTTGTTCTAAAAATATCGTCTTGCAGCGTTTTGCACCCGCTTTCGGAATTTTGAGTGCAAAAATTACGTAAATCAGTGTGCACGTTGATCCCTGTAAGGTATAGTGTTTAGCTTCTTTTAGTTATTTCATGACTTTCTTTGCTTTGAATCTGCTTCAATATTATTCTATGAAGGTTTGAAATTAAAATACTTTCAAAAATGTGGATCCTATATTTTCAGAGAATTACTTTACTTCTGTAAATTTTGCAAACTGTGACGATATTTTCTAATGTACTGTAAATAGTGCATTAGAAGAACTTTGTCTACTTCAATAAATCTACATTAAATCTACTTTCTATGAAGGTTTAAAATTAAAATATCAACAGAAATATGGATTATGTATTTCCTTAAGAGAATATTTTACATTTGTAAACTTTGAAAGTGTAGCAAGCCCACATACTATAAAAAGTACAGTAGAAAAACTTTATCACACGTACTTTTTTTTAAAAATTATAATTGGTGTTAATATTATGCTAAATTCTTTTTTTCTGATCAGTAGATTTAATTGGCATCCGGACGGATTAAGACCAGCAAATCTTTTTTTTTAAATCGTTACAGTATTTAGAGTTAATTTAATCGAACGTAATCTACATAAGCAAATACACTTATGGACAATGAAAGTTGAGCACCAAGAAGAAAACATTGTACAACCGCGAAATGATGTAAATAGTTAAGAGAGCGGTCTGGTGTGATTGCACATAACCGCACACCGGTGAGTGGCGCTACAAGCATGAGCCAGCGGCCTTATAAACCGGCGTGTAGTCGACGCCCCATCAATGCGAGAAGCTTCGGCCGATGCAAGCACGAGTACGGAATGAAAAGAATGGTGGGTAGATTCCAGAAACGTCGATATATGCAACTGACGGACTTCGAGAGAGGTTGTTGTGTACAGCTAATGTACAGCTACGAAGGATTGCAGCCCGCCTAGTGGATAATTAAAAAAAATAGGATAACGGACTCGGCAACAAAGCGAGGTAAAAGAAAAATACATTTATAAAGTTGTAGAGTATTGTTTAGTAATTTAGAATATACAATAAAATTATTATAAGGATTTATTTTGCACAATAGTGCAGTCTGACCTTTCGAGAGGTTGGTGGTAGGGGAAGGAGGGTACGGTCCCTGTGGATGCCTCCCCCACTGGGTGCCGGTCTAAATTGGGTGGCACTTCCCGGCCGTCCAAACAGTTACCTTCTGGTAGGTCGGACGGTCTGGGTCTCAACAACAACACAGCAGTGTAGTCTGCTGAGGAAAGTTAAAATAAGCAACACTTGCATGCACAGAAATCTAATGTACAGCTCATTCAATATGTATTCCTCCAGCAACAATGCGCATTTGAATTCGAGAAAGAATATAACAACGTACTTTAACTTAACAAGCATTACGGACTTTACCGTGTTACAGTCCCTGATGATATTCCTTGGCCTGTATTTATTGCCATCTGTTTCGTGCATTGCTGATGTCGAGTTCTACTAATTGGATTATCTTCTAAAACTTTGCAATTGACATTTTTCTTCTATCTTGCTCTTTGTTGCTGAATTCTTTATTCGATCATACATGGCCAGGTTACTACAGATAAACTCGACGTGTACACTCACGGACCTGTCCTTGCAAAGCTGGTGAACCCCCCTTGTACAACATACTCGGTGAAATAAATCTTTTTATGCAGTATTTCCTGGACGAAAAAGCCAAATCAAATCAGTTGTATTTGCGATTTAAACTTTTATTGCGCCAATCTCTCCCCCCCCCCCCCCCCCCCCCCCCCCGCTAGGCTCTGCTAGACTGCAGACGCCATAAAATCTGTCGTGGAAAATTTTTTACGACGTCTGTATGCAGCAAGAATAGGGTCCTCGCTTGGAGAGCGTTGCTTAAAATATACACACCTCTCTAATTTTAATAGAGTTGAAAAACCTCTTGAGGATTTAACTACTTTATGGCAACGGAAGACATATAGTGTGTATATATATATATATATATATATAATAGTAGTTTGAAAATCCAATGAACGAAAAGTAAGAAGATGCAACACGATAAACCTAACTTTCTAAAACACCCACAGAATAAAATATAAAACAGCAAATCATCAATCAAATAGAAAAAAATACAAAACACGAGTTATCAAGTTACAGAAAATCAACAAAATTCAAATCATTTTATTTATAAGCTGCATTTGCGCAATAAATTAAATATATTTTGCATTTTCAATCCATTTTCTTAATAATTTTAAATTCTTTATTTAATCATATTTGCATAGTATCCTTCATATTTTAGTAAGCTACAGTATCTATGAAAATTTATATATATATATATATATTTCACCGAAATGACAAGCGATTTGAAAACTGATAAAAAAAACAAAACCTGTGGGCTAACACATGACTTTTTCAACTTAATGCAATCACTATACTTCTTTCGCAGTGAAACAATGATATACAAGATCCACGGCGCAATGTCCTTATCAACATATGACGTAGTAAATTAAAATGACCGATAATCCTCGTAATCTTTAAACGTTGAATTTAACATTTGGCATTTTCTCTGAATCACTACATGTATAAAACTATTTTGAAGTACCCTATTTACTTATATTTCGCGCAACTCTAAATTGACATTTATCAATATTAATAGTATCCGCAATCAGCAATAAAGTCCATATATTAAAATATTTTATAATTAATTCGTTCATTTGGCATTATTTTTGTTAATTTATCATAATTTTCTGCAATTTCGACTATATTTTCATCAATCTGGGGCGACATATCGCCAAGTTAGCGCTATGTCGCTCAATCAGTCGCCAAGTTAGTCAAATTTATCATCAAGTGTCACACAGAGAAGAACTTTTCTTATATATAAATGACTGTTGACGAATTGTTGGTCGTAAAAATAATACTTCTGAACAAAATATTTTCGTCCGCAGAAGTTTTGAAGCATATATTTCTCAGGATCTGCCATGGATAGAACTTGGATAATGACTGATATGGATTCATCATTAATGTTTAGGGAGCAGAAGGGGATTTCCATCATTATCATCATTATTATTATTACGTTTTTGGTTTAAAAAAATATTTTCTTTGCAACACCTATTTCTCACGATTAGCTGTAGATAGAGCTTAAATGATAACTGATATGGATTCAGCATAACATTTTAGAGGAGGTGGGGTGATTAGTTCACTAAAGTTTTCCATTTCTTGTTCCTTTCCATTGGCAAATTTACATTTTCCTTGCAACATCTATTACTCAGGATCGGACATAGATATACAGCTTAAATGATGACTAATATGGATTCAGCATCAAATTCTCGAGGGGCTAGGTGGTTCAATAAGGATTTCCGTTTCCGGTTCAAAAATGTCCCTTGAAGCATCTATTTCTCAGAATTATCTGCAGATAATTATTATATTATTATCTGATATGGATTTCACATAACATTCTCGAGGGACTCGGGAGTTCATTAAGGATTTCCACTTCCGGTTCAAAAATGTCCCTTGAAGCATCTATTTCTCAGAATTATCTGCAGATAATTATTATATTATTATCTGATATGGATTTCACATAACATTCTCGAGGGACTCGGGAGTTCATTAAGGATTTCCACTTCCGGTTCAAAAATGTCCCTTGAAGCATCTATTTCTCAGAATTATCTGCAGATAATTATTATATTATTATCTGATATGGATTTCACATAACATTCTCGAGGGACTAGGGAGTTCATTAAGGATTTCCACTTCCGGTTCAAAAATGTTCTTTGAAACATCTATTTCTCAGGATTGACTACAGATAAAGATTATAATATTGACTGATACGGATTCAGTATCGTAACCCAAAGCGGATGGAAGAGCTTATTAAGGATTTTCTCTTCCGGTTTTTTGAAAATTCGTACGACTGTGCGAAATAAATTTTCAAAAGAATATGCCTAATATTAAATAAAAAAGAAATTTAAGATTAATAAAAAAAGAATATTAAAAAAAAAATTCTTAATATTTCCGTCGAAAATGAAATGTACACGCCACTTTCCACCCAATAAAAAGATCCGTCATAAATTTCTTCTTTTAATTTTCGTTTAAACCAGAAGAAAGTTATAAAGTATAATACACTCGCCAAAAGCATTCTAAATCGCCCCCCACCCCTACCTCAAAAAAAAAATCGAAACAGCCGTATCTACGTTTTAACTTTTATAGAGCTAATTCCCCCCCCCCCCCCCCCCCCCCCCGATAGACCCCGATCGCCATAAAATCTGTCTTGGATTGGAGCTTCTTGGATTTAAAGCTTTGCGCACCTTCTCAAATTTTCATAGGGGTGGAAATACCTTCAGACTATTTGAATGGACCACTTTGTGATACCGGAAAGAAAAATATTCTAGTTTTCGAACAGTTTGATAAACTTTTTTTTTCTTGAGAGCAGCAGTGAATATTTGGAATGCTATGCTGCACTGGATTTTTCTAATATTTATTCATATTACATATCCTTTATCGTTAGAACCAATGCAATTGCTTAGACGAGGGCGACGGAGGGGGGGGGGGGTATGGACAGAAAAAAAGTAATTAAAAAATTATCTTTGCATTGATTAAAGGACATGGATGGGGGAATGATTTTTACTTTCCTCACATAGGGAATGGAAAGTATTGTGCGAGTTTTTACTTTCCTTATATACATAATGTATAAGGAAAGTATTGTGACGGGGTCGAAAATTCGAATTCGAGTTTTCGGCGGGAGAGCATGTTTCAAGCATCCCTGATCACGAATCGAACATTTTAAAAGTGATGTGTGTGTGTCAGTGAGTCTGTGGAGACGATAACTGACGAACAAATGGACCGATTCGAACGAAATTTGGTACAAAAATCACAATCCATAAACACTGGAAGCCTATTGTTTTTATACGCAATCGAATGTTCAGAACCCGCCTAAATTTTCGAGTGAAATTTTGAAAAAATCGTCAAAAAATCAAAACCGCTAATAAAGTTATGCAAATAGACATTTCTTATGTAATGTTTCATTAAAAAACGATTGACATAAATTTTAGAACGCTAACATGAACCGTTCTCGCGATATTGCACATTTTTCAAAAAAATTATCAAAAAGTTATATAAAATAAAAAAATCTGATGTGGGCAACACATGACTTTCCTTATATAATGAAAAGAATTTACTACTTTTACTGTAAAAAAAAAATAGGTTTTTCTTATAGTAGATACTAATATCTTTCCAAGATATTGAATTTTCGGCAATTAGTCGTTATTTTCATTGATTTAGCGTCATTTTTATCCATTTGGCGAGATTTTCGTTAATTTGGCAACATTTCAAAAAGTCGCCAAGTTGGCGACATTCCGCCAAATTCGTCGCCAAAATCTTGCCAAGCGTTATGGACGAAGAAATAAGTTATTCTTACAGCAGATAAATGAATATTGGCGTTCAAATACAAAAGTATTACTCAAAGTATCTTTTTTCATGAATGGAACGAGCTAGATCCACGAGAATGATGTCACCCAATTTATCGCATGGTATTACATATGAAAAGTGAACATGTTTCTGTATAGGAAATATTTTTTTTCATTTTAAATGACTTTTTAATAATTTTTTTTAAAAATGTGCAATATCTCGAGAACGGTTCATGTTAGCGTTCTAAAATTTATGTCAATCGTTTTCTAATGAAAAATTACATAAGAAATGTCTATTTTCGTAACTTTATTAGTGGTTTTGATTTTTTGACGATTTTTTCAAAATTTTATTCGAAAATTTAGGGGGGGCTGAAAATTTACTCTCGATAAATTTACTCGAAAATTTACTTTCGATTACATATAAAAACAATAGGCTTCCAGTGTTTACGGATTGTGATTTTTGTACCAAATTTGGTTCGAATCGGTCCATTCGTTCGTCAGTTATCGTCTCCACAGACTCACTGACACACACACACACACATACTTTCACACACACACACACACAGACATCACTTCAAAAATGTTTGAATCGTGATCAGGGATGCTTGAAACGTGCTCTCCCGTCAAAAATCGAATTCAAATTTTCGACCCCGTCACAATACTTTCCTTATACATTATGTATATAAGGAAAGTAAAAATAAAAAATATTTCCTATTGAGAAACATGTTCACTTTTCATATGTAATACCATGCGATAAATTGGGTGACATCATTCTCGTGGATCTAGCTCGTTCCATTCATAAATAAAAATATTTTGAGTAATACTTTTGTATTTGAACGGCAATAGTCATTTATCTGCTGTAAGAATAACTTATTTCTCCGTCCATAACGCTTGGCGAGATTTTGGCAACGAATTTGGCCTAGTGTCGCCAACTTGGCGACATTTTTAATTGCTACCAAGTTAAAAATCTCGCCAAATTGATAGAAATGACGCTAAATCAATGAACATGACGACTAATTGAAGAAAATTCAATATCTTGGAAAGAATATAAGTATCTACTATAAGAATAACATTTTTACTTTCCTTATATACATAATGTATAAGGAAAGTATTGTGACGGGGTCGAAAATTCGAGTTTTCGACGGGAGAGCACGTTTCAAGCATCCCTGATCACGAATCAAACATTTTTGAAGTGATGTCTGTGTGTGTGTGTGTGTGTGTGTGTGAAAGTATGTGTGTGTGTCAGTGGAGACGATAACTGACGAACGAATGGACCGATTCGAACCAAATTTGGCGCAAAAATCACAATCTGTAAACACTGGAAGCCTTTTGTTTTTATACGCAATCGAATGTTCAAAACCCCCCTAAATTTTCGAATGAAATTTTGAAAAAATCGTCAGAAAATCAAAACCAATATTAAAGTTACGCAAATAGACATTTCTTATGTGATTTTTCATTAGAAAACGATTGACATAAATTTTAGAACGCTAACATGAACCGTTCTCAAGATATTGCACATTTTTCAAAAAAATTATCAAAAAGTCATATAAAATAGAAAAAAAAATTATTTCCTATTGAGAAACATATTCACTTTTCATATATAATATCATGCGATAAATTGGGTGACATTATTCTCGTGGATCTAGCTCGTTCCATTCATGAAAAAAGATATTTTGAGTAATACTTTTGCATTTGAACGCCAATTTATCTGCTGTAAGAACAACTTATTTCTTCGTCCATAACGCTTGGCGAGATTTTGGCGACGAAATTGGCGGAATGTTGCCAACTTGGCGACTTTTTGAAATGTTGCCAAATTAACGAAAATCTCGCCAAATAGATAAAAATGACGCTAAATCAATGAAAATGACGACTAATTGTCGAAAATTCAATATCTTGGAAAGGATATTAGTATCTACTAGAAGTAAAACCTATTTAATTTACTCTAAAAGTAGTAAATTCATTTCATTATATAAGGAAAGACATGTGTTGCCCACATCAGATTTTAGACATAATGTGTAAGGAAAGTATTGTGATGGGGTCGAAAATTCGAATTCGAGTTTTCAACGGGAGAGCACGTTTCAAGCATCCCTGATTACGAATCGTACATTTTTGAGGTGATATCTGTGTGTGTGTGTCAGTGAGTCTGTGGAGACGATATCTCACGAACGAATAGAGCTATTAAAATGAAATTTGATTTAAACATCACAATCCTTGAATATTGGAAGCCCATTATTTTTAAACACAATCGAATGTCCAGAACTCCCCTTAATTTTCGAGTGAAATTTGAAGAAATCATCAAAAAATCAATACCTTTAATAAAATTACGCAAGTGGACATTTCTTATGTAATTTGTGTTTAGAAAACGATTGACACAAACTGTAGAACGCTAGCATGAACCGTTCTCGAGATATTGCACATTTTTCAAATAAATTTATCAAAAAATCAAGTAAAATAAAAGAAAATATTAACTGTCAAGAAACATGTTCACTTTTCATATGTAATAGCATGCAATAAATTTGGTGACATCATTCTCATGGATCTAACTCATTCCATTCACGAGAAAAGATACTTTGAGTAATACTTTTGTATATGAACGCCAATAGCCATTTATCTGCTGTAAGAATAACTTATTTTTTCGTCCATAACGCTTGGTGAGATTTTGGCGACAAATTTGACGGAATGTCGCCAACTTGGCTACTTTTCTAAACATTGCCAAATTAAAGAAAATTTCGCCCAATGGATAAAAATGACACTAAATCAATGAAAATGACGACTCATTGAAGAAAATCCAATACCTTGGAAAGAAAATAAATATCTACTATACAAATATTATTCTTTAACTGTAAAAGTAGTAAATTCATGGCATTATATAAGGAAAGTCATGTGTTGTCTACATCAGATTTTTTTAATGATCTTGTTTCATTAAAAATAAAATTTTTTTGATTGACTCAATTTGTCTAAGGGGGTCGTATAAAAATTTAAAAAGTGTAACTTTTTGAAAGTGAATGGGAGGACTATTTTATTAACGTAGTCTTATTTCCTACGTTACTTTCAACATTTTTGCAATTTACATTGTCCACTTATCTCTAATAGTTAAAGAATTAAAGCGCGTTTCAATCATTTTGGGACACCCTGTATTAGAGAAAGTAAAAATGATTGGCTGATTTCCCTTTATTAAACTTCCCACGCAAAATAGCGTAGTCTTCCCCATAGAAGAATATTTGTAATTGTCTATCAAAGAACTCCATTTTAAGTCGCAATACTTTTTGGAACATTTTCTCGCTGTTATTTCAGCCTTTCAGGCACTGACTACAAAGCCGCAGACGGTAATAAATTATTTATTCTTTTTTGGCAACAAGCTCCTTTCGCTTGCGAAACTCCTTTTCATTTGGCATCAGGAAGAAATGTCTTTCTACGTCAATGTGAATGAAAAACGTTTGCATCGAAAATGTTAACAATCTTCTGATAGGAGTTTGGCTATTATGTTGATAATCGCAAAAATTAAAAGTAGGTATTTCCTGTTGAATCTGGCAAGAACGATACTATTAATACGTGCAGACTCAAGGTTGAAATTATAAAATATACTGCGTGGATGTAGATGTTCCCTTTTGAAGCATTTGCTTTTGTTGTATAGATCGGTGTGTTTAGTATAATGTGAATATTGTACTTTGGCTCTGTTCAATAAATGTTCAGAAAAGTAAGACACGCAAAATGAAAACAAAGAGTGTTTTCTTTGTTGAACGAAGTTTTTTTTGTTGTATTTCTTCATTCAACCAGAAGGAAATTCTATATCGTTTAAAAAGCCCAGTCTGTCTTTTTCTGATAAAACTAGAAACCCCCTTATTTCCTGCTTTTGTTTAATACATTACGGCATTGCATCGAATTTGTAAATTTTCAAGTACTACACGTAAAACCATTTTTTTTTCTTTTTTGAAGGAATTGCGTACCTACATTTTGATATTGTGTGCACTGAAGTGAAATATGTCTAATACGCATTCACAAAAGACCCAAAAAAAATTCTGCCTGGAGCAAATTTCCGTTTTGCACAGATTTTATTATGTAATAATGTGGAAAAGTAATTGATTTTCACAAACCAAATTTTCAGTGAAAATGCTATGAAACCCATAATGTGTATATTTTGTCACTTAATTATCTGCAATTAGTACGTTTTTACATCAGTTTTAACATTTGTG
Source organism: Amaurobius ferox (assembly GCA_951213105.1). Lineage (NCBI taxonomy): Eukaryota > Metazoa > Arthropoda > Arachnida > Araneae > Amaurobiidae > Amaurobius > Amaurobius ferox. The sequence continues at coordinate 50,621,848 of OX578151.1, forward strand.
ATATGTTTTGCAATAATTCGAAATCCTCAATTAATTTGATACAAGACAAAGAAGGCTCCAATTAATATTTCGCACTGTCTGTTCTACTTATTGTCTGTTGTATTATTTCATATTGTCTGTTGTATTATTTCATATTGTCTGTTGTATTATTTCATATTGTCTGTTGTATTATTTCATATTGTCTGTTGTATTATTTCATATTGTCTGTTGTACTATTTCGTATTGTCTTGTACTATTTCGTATTGTTTGTTGTACTATTTCGTATTGTTTGTTGCACTATTTCGTATTGTTTGTTGCACTATTTCGTATTGTCTGTTGCACTATTTCGTATTGTCTGTTGTACTGTTTTTTTGCCTGATCTGCTATTTCTTATTGTTTCCTCTATTATTTCTTATCGTTTTCTCTATTATTTTGTATTGTCTGCTGTACTATTTCCTATTAAGTCTGCTCTACTATTTCGTATTGCCTATCTGCTATCTCTTAGTATCGTTTTTCCACAATGTTGAAAGTTGTTATTCTGTAGTATTGAAAGTAATGTTGCACGAATTCAGATTCTTTTTTTTAATACTGTATTAATTTAAAAAACTGTTTTCCCGAAATGTTTTAAATTCCATATTCAGACGAAAGAGCAGTTTTCAAGACCTTAATATTTCGAACACTATCGGGAACACGTGTGTGTGGTATAGAAATGACAACCACAGAACGAATGCACATAACGTTATAAAATTGTATGCGCAGCTACATAATCTAAAGAAAACAGAAATTTCAGTAATTTCCATTATTATAACTTGAATTATAAGTTTTAAAATTTATAAAGCATACCCAAGGGGAAACAATAATTCCTCAATTATGACAGTAGTTTACTGGAAGGAAAATGAATAAATTGAACCACGGTAGATATGCAGTGATATCCTAATACATAGACTTTCTCTTATCCGGCCTCGGTTTAATCGTCTGTCGCTTTATCCGGTCGCTACCTCTGTCACGCAGACTCCTCCTTATCCGTTGTATGACTAGGCATCCGCCACTTTATACTGCCGGAAAGTATTGTAATTTAATTGCTTCCTTATTTTGTGTATTGTTAATTCTTTGCCATTATCGATTTAACCGACACGGAGTCAATTCCGCTAGGATCCTGATAAGAGGGGATTCTACTGTAGTAGTCATTTGACTAGTAATTTGTATTAATATATTAATACAAATTACTAGTCAAATGCATATAATTGATAGGTTTCAGTAAGCTGTTGCCAACTTGAAAAAATAGACTTTTAAAGAATTTTTGAAAGAATAATTTGTGTATGAATGTTCACAAAAAGGATACATTTATTTTCCATCAATTGTCTATTTCTTTTTATTAATCACTAGTAAAACGAAAATGCTTATCATTTTTTTATATTTGGCTTATTAGTTACAAACACACGTGTTCACTTTTTGTAATGATTTTGTGTTAATATACAATGTGTACACATATCGTAATGATTTTGTGTTAATATATTTGTTTTTCGTGAAATTCTTAACAAAAGCAAGAAAATTTATTATTTTTTTTTATATGTATTCACATTTTTATGTGACATGATTGCTAAAAATATATTTTAATTGGGTTGGCATTTGCTTTTTCAAAATTTTTATCTGGGAACCTTGTGAATAGTTGCCTGGAGTACTGATAATGATCATTACTGCCAACTGAATTCCTTGCATCTACAAAAAATTTCCGCTTTAAAAAATATTCTCCAGATTAATCTCTCGCTAAAATGTTAACTATCAAGCTAATATCTCACTAAGTTAAACTTTCACTATGCTTCATTGTTTTATTAATCACGTTTAAATCCTTAATCATTTAATTTTATTTTTACTAAATTACAAAAAAAAAGGGGGCAAGATATGCTTTTTTCCCCGCCAGCTTTTTCAAATTCTCACTTCATTATACAATGCTCATCTACATTGTAATTGATATTTTTTCGTCTGTCTTGCTTTGTAGCCGAGTTGGTTATCCTGACATTTTAAATTCTCATCTAGGAGCGCTGTAATCACTTGTTTACAATCGAGCAATGTTAATTTGCTATAGACGCACATAACACATACACTCACGGACTTTTCCTTGCAGAATTATTCCTGTGCTTTATAGGATTTTCCTAGAAACTATATGTTTTTACCTCAATAAATAAAACTTCTCAACTTTCAGGAAATTTTATTCAGTTTCATAATTATCCATCTCCGATAATATCGACCTGTTTACCAACATTATTTTCTATCTAGTAATTCACTTATCTAACCTTTTGTCTTGCTTTATTTTATAATTACGGAATTTTTCCCGTCAATAATTGACGAACATAATAAAGCGAGGCAGCGAAAACGTGCGAAAGATTTTTACCCATGTTGAAAGATATTTCTTAATTATATCATAATGTGTTTTATAAAAAAATAAAAATAATAATAATATATATAATGCAAATATTTTCCTCCCCGTGAAAAGCCGTCTTTATCCGTGATTAGAATGGTTTCGTCAAGTTTTGTTTATTCGTCGGCGAATTTAATTTATGGCGAAGTTACCGGCAAATTTAATCGAACACTCAACTTTCTTTTTTTTCTTCTTTTTGTTTACCACATGAACCTAAATGAATTTTTGCACTTTTTTTTAAAAACTTTTCGCAAGTTTTTTTTCTGGTATTTGTAATATATTTTATGGTTTCTGGGAACATGAAAAGTCTGACAAGTTCCCACTTGGAGTAAAAATGAATTTTTTAATTAGAATAAGTTTTTGTAATATCTTATAATTACGCATTTTTTTAATTTTCTCTTTTAATACTGATGTTGTAAGCTTTGTTCATACACTGAAAGCAAGTTATAGCGAAATAAAATAAAATTTAAAAAATTTGATGTGGGCAACACATGACTTTCCTTTTATAATGCAATGAGATTACTACTTCTACAGTAAAAAAAATAGGTTTTTCTTATAGTAGATACTTATATTCTTTTCAAGACATTGAATTATCGACAATTAGTCGTCATTTTCATTGATTTAGCGTCATTTTTATTCATTTGGCGAGATTTTCGTTAATTTGACAACATTTCGAAAAATCGCCAAGTTGATGACATTCCGCCAAATTCGTCGCCAAAATATCGCCAAGCGTTATGGACGGAGAAATAAGTTATTCTTATAACAGATAAATGACTATTGGTGGTCAGATAAAAAAGTATTACTCATAGTATCTTTTCTCATGAATGGAACGAGCTAGATCCACGAGAATGATGTCACCAAATTTATCGCACGATATTACATATGAAAAGTGAACAGGTTTCTCAACAGTTAATATATTTTTTTTAATTTATGGAATTTTTTGATAAATTTATTTGAAAAATGTGCAATATCTCGAGAACGGTTCATGTTAGCGTTCTAAAGTTTATGTCAATCGTTTTCTAAGGAAAAATTACATAAGAGATGTCTATTTGCGTAACTTTATTAATTATTTGGTTTTTGAGTTTTTTGGTTAAGGTTTTGATTTTTTGATGATTTTTTCAAAATTTCACTCGAAAATTTAGGGGGGGGGGGTCTGAATATTCGATTGTGTTTAAAAACAATAGACTTCCAGCATTCACGGATTGTGATTTTTGTACCAAATTTCATTCGAATCGCTCCATTCGTTCGTGAGATATCGTCTCCACACACACACACAGATATCACCTCAAAAATATTTTATTCGTGATTAGGGATGCTTGAAACGTGCTCTCCCATCGAAAACTTGAATCCGTCACAATACTTTCCTTATACATTATTTATATAAGGAAAGTAAAAATATGAGTGCTGAATGTAACTCATTTTAGAGATGTTAAAAAAAATGCAGTTCAGTTGGAAAGTGTTTTATAATCAATGCTTTATGCATGATTGATCTTCCTTGTTTATTTTGTCGTGGTTTGGAGAACAATTTATATGGTAAGCTTACATATAGTGAGTCTTGCAGGTTAACTCCTATTTCAGGCTGGCAAGCGCAAAATCAGTCTACAGAAGCTGTTATCTGCAATGGCAGCGTGATCCTAATTCCCTGGATATTTCCGAAACTTTGAAATAAATCACCGAAAATGTAATTTCATTTCACTCCGTTTCCTTTCCGAGAACTTATGTTAGAACTTCTTTGAGCTTTCACCTACGGTGCTAATATTTATATCCAATATTAACCACTTCCGATTGATTTGCGGTGTTATCACCTCCCAGATTGTCCAGGCTCTGTGTGGATTTCCGGGTTTCACTTCCGATTTCCTTCCGCAATTAATAGCTTAAGTGTTTGCGCGTTTTCTCATGTGATTGTTAAGTCCGCAACTTGGTGGGTACTGGGAATCAATTCTGCATAGCATTTGCTTTCATTCGCGAAGTCTGTACTGTCACTTTTCTTACATGCATAATCTTTATTTCCTATACGGTTTTACTATTTTTCCTATATTCTGTTTATTGCCTACATACAAAAACTTTCATTTTGGAAACTTTCATTTTGAGCAGGATTTTATTAACATGATGATAAACAGTTACTTTACTGTTTCCCAAGTGGTCACTAAACGTGACAGCTAGATACCTTACAACTTCTGTTAGGTCGGACGGTCTGGGTCAAACAAAAAAGACGTGACAGCTGCACACTTAATAAAGTTCTGGGTATTAAAAACAGTTACAAATGAATGCATAAAAAGGGCGCCATTTTCTAGTGCTATTAACATAGGAATGGCGGTCTGTAAAACAATGTTCCAGTTCCGATCACTGTAGGTTGTTTTGTTTTCAAAATTTTCAGACTTTTTAATCTGAAAATCGATCATTGAAATAAATGTTACAATACACGTAATCAAGACATACATAGACAATATACATAGTAATACAATACATTAATACGTTCAATCCCAAATAACAGCCAATAAGCCGATAGATTTAAATTATGAATAATGTGGCAATGAAACAACAAGATTTTACAAGAAACGGTGAAAAAAAATTGTAAAAAGAAAATGCTTAAACCAAGAGGAGGGAGAAAGAAAAAGGTGAAACGAAAACACAAAAAACACTTGTTAATAAAAAATAAAAACACAAGCAGAATGAGACAACGTAGATAATGAAACAATTATTCATTGATCAGAACAACATTGAGAGCATAAGCTGCTTATAAACAAATCAACAAACACTATCTCACACTGCCTTTCGCAATAAGAATACCGTTTTTAATCTTATCCATAGAATTTTTAGATGTTAGAAAACCATAGTGTTTGATTTACTCATTACTGTGGTTGCAGAAACTGGATAAAATTTGAATAATAAAATATATAAAAATATCGTCTGTTATATAAATTAAAATATTTCAAGAACGCTGAATTGACTACTCCAATAGAGTTAATTAAAAAAAAAAAGAAATTAGAATACTTTTTTCTGCGCATGATTGCATGAATTAAGCGAATTTTATGTGGCTACCTATTCCCAAGTTACAGCTGAAAGAATGTTGCAACAAAAAATTCGAGATTTATACATTTTTCTAAAGAAATTGCAAAATTTTAGATTTCATTTATAGGTCAAGTCCCATGTGCATGCAAGGTTTCACATTTCTACCTTCAGCAGTTTGGGCTGTGTAATTAGTCAGTTAGTCTTATTCATGCATGGTATAAGATGACCGGTTTACATAATGGCGTCTTTTCAATTCGTTTACTCTGAAACATCTAACGATGCAGCAGTTGTTTCGGCGGGGAAAATACAAAGGGGGGGGGGGGTTCTCAAGCAGATTTTTATTGACAAAATTGGATTGGTCACCAGCGCTTTTGAACAAGGAAGATGATAAATTAGAGAGGTCGAAAACTGGGAGTAATCTATATATTAGTCATACATTTTAATTCAGAGTTTTAAATATGTTTTATATTTTTAATCTGCATATTACTTTCGCCAAATGAAACTTTCTTTCACCAGATAGTTTTTATTCGTCTCTATTTATTTTGACGATGAAACGTTTTTGATTTATAAATTCTCCCATTCCAGAAACAATTATTTTAGAAAAGACAAATAATATAGTAGTACACATTACGATTACTGTACGACGAATTTTGATTTTGATATAATCGCCAACATTTTTGCCAATTTTTTTTCAATCGCCAAATTGAATTTTCTTTCGCAAAATGAGATAATGGCGATCGGCAGGCAGTGCGACCTCTGAACTCGCTAAAGGGTGAATCACAGAAAACTTCTGAAGATAGACTAGGAACTTGAAAGTTTGCATACACGTGGGAGTTGGCCTACAAATTGTGAAAAATTCTAAAATCTTAAAATTTTATTCGAAAAATTTATGCATCGCGGATTTTTTTTGTTCTTGCATTCTTTCAGCTATGACTTGACAACAACAGCTAGACACACAAAATTCGTTTCATACCATCATATACAGAAAAAAAAATTCTTAAATTTTATTAATTAACTCTTGCTATACAATCAACCGTTCTCAAAATATTTAAATTTATATGTACTGCAGACGATTTTTTTATTATATTTTATCAATAAATTTATTTTTAGTTTTTGATTAAAAAAAAACACACACACACACAGTAAGCGGATATAACATATTGTTTTACCGTAATTGTCATGTTGATAGAACTATAAAGTATGTGCCATTTTTATTCTTTAAACTTTTATTTCCCGCAGACGATTTTTTTTTTTAATTATATTTTATCAAGGAATTTATTAGTAGATTTTGATGTAAAAAAAAAAAGCAATACACGGCAAACAGAGATGGAAATTGCCCCAAAGCAATATTTTATGTTCATAGAACTATAAAATGTGCTCTATTTTTATGCTTTAATTTTAAACTTTTATTTACCGCAGACGATTTTTTTATTGTATTTTATCAATAAATTTATTTGTAGTTTTTGATTTAAAAAAAAAATAAAAAGGCAACACGCAGCAAACGGAGATAAAATTTTGCTTTACCTCAAACTATAAAATGTCCTCCATTTTTATGCTTTAATTTTAAACTTTTATTTAGTGCATAATTGTCAGTAGGAAATGGCTAATATAAAATACCTATGATATAAACATTTATTACCTCAATAAAAATGATCAAACCTTTACCAAAGCTACTGCCTATTTAGGTTTGTATAAAGTTCGTATTACAAAATCATAACTTTTATCTTGGCCCCCTGAGTACCCGTAATAAAAGGGTTAAGAAATCTCGTTCTCCTGATGTGTTCTGAAAAGCACCTCGTGGATAAGTTCGCTCGAAAACAACAATTCCTATTATGTTAGCAAAATGTTTCGAGAAACATTTCTTCCAGGAACTACTGTTCCGGTTTTTACTTCTATTTCCTTTCTTAAAGTCTTCTTTTAGTCTGTTTACGACTGAAGCATATTTCTAAACTGTTGCGTTATGTCGGTGTGTTCTAAACTTTCATTTTTACCAAACTATGCATTCCGCCGAGTTTGGAGAGAGAGAATTTCGGCGGTTCTTAGCTTCTTCGGCTTGTCGAAAATATTGGTCAAGACATAAAAACGTAACAGAAAATGTTTTCTAGCTTTGAAATTGTCGATGCTTCGGAAAAAAAAACACTAATTACGAATTTTTTACTTTTTCCGTATTGTTGTATAGTGAAAGTAATTGTTTTCCCGAAAATGTTCGAATGATTTTGCGAAAAAGAATGTTCTAAGAATGTTCTGCCTCGACACATTTAGCGATAAAATGTTCGTTTGTGTGCATATTGCTTGGGAGGTTTGCACACAACTCAAGAACAAATGCAGTAGCAGAATTTAAAATCTTGAAGTACCCCCCCCCCCCCCTTCCATTTCGCAAAAACTAGGCCTGGGCTCGCTATTATTTATAACTTCTTAAATATTATTATTTTTTTCGCAATTTTTGCTTGAGCTTTGGGCTCTTCTGTATTGCGAGGGTTTGTGGTATGGTAGATTTATCATGATCAGAGTGGGGGAATTTTCACCCTCATCGCAATGCTTACGTTTTTATATACCGCGTATTATTAGAAAGATAATTATATATATATATATATATATATATATGTATATATATATATTAAGTTATGGTTTTATGAGTTACAACTTATCTCTAATCTATCATTGGAATTTCATATAATATATATATTGGAACTTGAGTGGTAAATCGTTAACTGTAACCGTTTGATCACTAAGTATTAAATCTCGTTACATGTATAATTTGCTAGGAAAGAGAATTTTTATTTTCTCTTGAATCAATCGGATTGAACTAATGGGAGATGCTTGCTGTTTGGGTCTAGGTATTGACTGTCTCTGACCTCCACATTGATTATTTCGATCCATTTTTCTTGGAGTAGTTCCAATCAACACAAAATTATTTCCACAACGTCAAAGTTTTTTTTTTCTCTCTGTCGCCATTTTTTTTTTTTTTTATCTTTTTTAAATGGGGGGGGGGGGAGGGGTGTCTACATTTCAGCTCTAAATGAATTATTATTATTATTATTTTAATCTTGAGATAAGAATTGCCGCCCCCACTATTTTCCTGGTCTAAATTGGGTCGTACTTCCCCGGCCGTCCGAATTGATGTCTTACACCTTCGGTAGTTCGGATGATCGAAGGAGTATGCATTACTTGAACACTTGCATTTATACAGGGTTCCTGGGATTAGATGCTAATCCATTAGGCAAGCCCTCGGGTCTGGAAAAGGGTTCCTGGGAAAGTTCTTAATCACCTCAATAACTTTGTAAAGAAAGGCCCACGAGTGTTTTCGTTAGGTGTATCTGTAGTAAAGTAACCATATCCAATCGAATAAAAGGGATTGCGGCGCCTCCTAGCGGGGAAATTTTAAAATTCAGATTACAAACTCAGCAACAAAGTGAGATAGACGGAAAAAGCCAATTATAGAGTTGTAGAGCATCGAGTGTTAATCGATTATGAAATTGTTACATAAAGCATTTATTTCCAACAAATGGGTTGTTGGCGAATGGGTGACCTATTTAAGAATGCTAAAGAAAAAAAAAACATTTATATGCACTGGGATCTAATGTACAACCTGTTTAAAATGCCCTCTGTCGGCAACAATATACATTTGAATTCGAGCACGACTATAATCACATACTTTGACAAGCATTGTAGGTGTCACCGTGTTACAGCGTCTGATGATACAGTTTTCTGAAATGTATTTATTGTCGTCCATATACGCGTTTTCAGAGTGTCGATTAGTACTGATTATATATAATCCTCTAACTTTAATTGACATTTTTTGCAGCGTTCGTTAGCCTAAAACTTTAATTCTCCGCTAGAAACGCTGCAGTCCCTTCTTTTTGATTGAAGATGGTCACTTTACTATAGATAAATCTAACGTGCACTCTTATAGATCTTTCCTTACACAGTTATTGGGGTGCTTTTATATTAACCCTGTATGTTGTTGAGACCCAAACCGTCCGACCTACCAGAAAGGTGTAAGGTAACTGTTTGGACGGCCGGGAAGTGTATATTATTATGTGTTATAGTGAAAATAAGAAAGAAAATGCAATGGGTGCAATACACTACTTTTTCTACAGAAAAATATTAATGTACAGACATAGTGTACACATGTACTTTTCCTTACAAAGTCATTGGAGGGGCGGGGGGCTCTTAAATACTTTCCTTGGAACCCTGTATATTCTAAAATTTGGATCAGAAATTCAGTCGCGTTGCTGTTGAAAAGGAAATTATGTTAAAAACTTTGTTAAAATACAACTTAAATCAAAATAAGTATTCCAAATACAGTATAAACACATACTGTTTTATGCTGTATTTTAACGAAGATTTTTAACCATTGCCCAAAAGCTAGATTTTGAATGGAATCTGTGAAAGATTTCAAATTAAAACTTAATTTAATGAATAATTATTACATTAGAAGAATAGAAAAACAAATTTTAATATTTGAGAATCCTAATTCAAAAGAGCACATAAGTTTTTAAAATTTAAATATTAAATTAAATTGGAATACAGGAAAACATTGAAATCAAAGTAACATATTTAAATCGCAAAAACGTATTTGGTAGACAGGAACACATCTAAATCATGGAACTGCAAACGATTTGATTAGCTGTCTAAAAGTTGTTGTTTGCTTGTTATTTGTAGGAGGCGTATGAGCACGTACAGTTTACAAATGGGCGTTTCACCCCGTTACAGTTCGCTTTAATAATTGAAATTGTGATTTTGCAAATCTGTGTGCAGTTTCACATATGCATGCAAAATTTCACCTACCTACCTATTGTAGTTTCCTAATAAAAGGGATAACAATTCAGTCAAATGTTGAATTCGTTTTGTTATGTATGCAGAATGGATTTCGCGTCGCTCGTCCATAATAATTTACTTTGATTAATTGTTAAAGAGTAGTAAATTTTCGTGTATAAAGTATCAATCCATTTATCGTTTCTATCAATTAGTCAGCATGGCTAATTATTTATTATTAATTACCAACGATGTTTAATAAAATATTTCTCACTCCATGAAACATTTCTGGTTACTCAAATATTTACGTTTCAAATCAGTAATCACCATTCTAATAACTTGATTTCACTTAATGGAAAACCAATTTGATTTATTTCCCTCTTTGTTGCTGGAAACCTTAAAAGATCATTTCATTTTATTGCCGCCGTCTGCATTTTCTGAAAATCATTTTTTACCGTAACTGACAGCTGTTCACTGTTTATCTCGCAAATATTTACCACCTCCAGCTACGTTCAGAATTGATTTCTTCTTCGATCCATTGCTTTGGAATCGTTCCAATGGAGAAAGATCGCATTCGGCGGTTGCAGTTAGCCAGAAACCCCCTCATTCTACCCTCTTTTTCACATCACTTCCTTCCTGTATTGGTTAGTTTCTTTGGGTGGCACGATTTTTTCGAATATATATATGCGTGTTGGAATTTTAGCTCCATGTTTCCTGCAGCTTGGTCGAGTATAAAATAAAATCGAAATAAAACGATTTTTTTTAATCGTTGCAGCTTTGACTGTGCTACTTCCCTAAAGTGTTCCATTTGTACTTGCATATAAATTTTCATCCATTGTTACACTGTATTGCCATTTTTAAGGACCGCTATAATAAGGAAGTACCTTTTTTTAACACTTTACAACATAGTTGAAAAATGTTTGACTTTGTTCATTCTGTTTGTCTGTCTGTCTATCCGTTAGCACGATAACTGCCGTAAAAATGACTTTATCAGAATGAAATTTTAGTATGTTGTTCAGACGGTCTGTGGGACCTATGGGAATATAATAATATCATCACCCAATTAGTTTTGCATTGAACCCGGGTTGAAAAAATGAAATACACTGAACCCCTATGGGACCTAATTTTTCAAGCATTTTTTAAGCGAATTTAAAATTCACAAAATATTTCGAGAGTTTTAGGAAATATTCAAATTATCACATAAAATATATATAAAAAAAATTCAAAAAAATGTATTCAGTAGTTTTTTAAATAAAAATTAAAATAATAATTACACCCATTATATGAAGAGATCACGTGACCATTATATGAAGTAACCACGTGACCCACTTCAAAATGAAATATGGCATCCATCTTGTGTCAAAATCGTGATTTTTAAAGTTAATTTTAATTTATATTTGGTGTTGTATCCGTCCTAAAACCGCTTTATTTTTGCTTAATTTCTGTGCATCAATGTTCTGAAACAACGTAATTACAATATATTTGCGTTTAAATGATCATCAAACTTTGATTATTTCTACAACGAAGCCTAAATTTCACTTATGAAGATTGTAAACGCATCAATATCTGTTAAGATGCGTTGTATAAGAATTGCTGAATTTCTTTAATGTCGAAGTCGAAGTCGAAGGCCCAGACCACACAGCCAACCCTAGGGCTTACGGCAGTTTAATGTGTGGCCGGGAAATTTCTTTAATGTAAAATTACTTAGCTCTGGAGTCTGCAATATAGTTGATATGAATGAGACATTCATTGATTATACATAGAGAACAAACTATTTTATAGCAGACTTTTTCGGTTGAAGTTTTAAGCACAGAGTTAAATTGCTTTTACCTCCATGGTTTTAAGTTTTTAAGTAAAATAAATTATTGTAGTATTGTGATGAATGAAAGGACTAGAATAAATGTTTATGAATGTAATTTTTACTGCTTTTTCATAGAGAGCCAGGCCATTTATATTTGAATGACGTCATTTGAATAAAGTTCATTTTTTTTCCATAAAGTGTTCAAATGTAATAAATTATTGTAGTATTGTGATATTTTAAAAAATATTACCGCTGAATGTATCGCATTTTAGAGATGTTTAAATTGCATTGTAGTTGGAAAGTGTTTCATCATCAATGCTTTATGCATGAATTATCTTTCTTGTTTTTTTAATGATAAAGTCTAATTCACTGTTGTTATACTCCCTCCCCTTGTCAAATTTTAATAATATTTTTGATGCAAATGAACAAAAGATACTTACTCCCTAGACAGTTTTTAAAGAAAAACTAGCATATGCATTAAAAAAAAAATAAAACAGAAATCTTAAAAGAAATATATATATATAGCAAAGTATTGTATTATTTGATCATAATTCCCTTATTACAAACTTCCTAAATGTTATTTTCAAAAGTTTACATCTGATTTAATTTAAACTTTTTAGAACACACTTATAATGTTGAAATAATTCTATATTCCAAAAAATTTAAATTTATCTTTAAAATTTTACGAATCATCAAATTAACTAATTTTATATGTCACATAAAAAATAAGCCAATATATTTCGTAAACTCTAAATTATTGCGTCCTACAAAATGTGATTCAGACTATGGAAATTTACGAAAATCCTCTGGAAAACCTGAAGACTCCGGAAATGTCATTGTCAAGTACGAATCGTGCGAAATAAAAGGTTAGGATTGTGCTGGCAGGGGGTGGGGTGGGGTGGTAATGTTTTGCCTACAACGAACCTTTTGGCGGTCCATTGAGAGTTCGTTGCAACCAATTTCCACAGTCCTCGAATGTATACAGTGTAAAGTACAGTGCCTAAACTATTCCAGACACTATACTGTATTCCTAACACTATGCTATATTGCAGACACTATGCTATATTCCAGACACTACACTATATTGCAGACACTGTATTATATTGCAGACACTGTATTATATTGCAGACACTGTATTATATTGCAGACACTGTATTATATTGCAGACACTGTATTATATTGCAGACACTATTGTATATTGTAGACACCATATTGTAGATACCATGTATTCTTAACACTATACTGTGTTCCAGACACTATACTGTTAAATTATATTGTAAAATACTTCTGAAGTCTGAAGCTACGTAGAACCTTTAATACCTCCCCTAAGAAAATTTCTGTGCACTCCTCTGTTCCGAATCATACCATAATTAAAATTCTCAACCTTGCAACTACCTGTTACTATTTGTCCGGATAGTTTTACCGAAGTAAGTCATCGGGCGCAATCCAGGATTGCGACTGCCTCCAGCCGTTGCGCGCGGAAGTCCTGATTTCGCCCCCCCCCCCCCCTCAACTTCCTTCCGGTACTTCTGTTAAGATTTAGCTCCTTCCCTAATCATTTGCTGCTGCTGTGTGTGGTGCAGCTGAATCCTACTATATCGATTAGCGGCGTTTCTTGATTGCGTGCAATACATCTTCTCGTTAGGGCTGGAAAGATCTGGTTGCGTTTTCTCAAAGCCTGGAGTTTATTAGATGTTGAAGACCCAGACCGTCCGACTCGTCCAGAGGACTTAGAGTAACTAGTTGGACGGCCGGGAGGAGTTTATTAGATGTGTCGTTATTAAAAATCGTTCTCATATCCAAGTGCCTGCAGGTGGAACCGGTTCTTCCTGGTTCTCCTGAGCCCAGTATGTCGATTACGTAGGTATCCTATGTAATAGGTACCGTACATTTTCTTCCAAAACGGTCCAGAGATCTTTTTTAGGTGAGTTGGGCCTAAACAGCACCTTTTTTTTTTTCGGATGACCCCCCCCCCCCCAACTTTCGCGAACAATTAAGAAAACGTATCGGCACTTATGATCCACACGAGTTGTCGACGTTCAAATCCCATTAGCGTACGAAAAGAAAGCGTGGACGAAAGAAGGCCAAAAGCCAATTACAAAGTTGCAGAGTACTGTGAGTAGAAATCGACACCCCTGTAGAATTGGTAGTAGTTTGTGGTGGAGTCTGAGTCTGTAAAAATGTACAGACTCAGACTCCTAAATAAAACTATTTAAAAATAATTTTATTTTGAAATATTTAATTTTTTTAATAGTTTTTTTTAAAATAGTTTTAAGCAATAAATTAAAAAAAAGACATCAAATCATTATCCATTAGAAAACTATTGATATGAAAAATTAACTGCCATTGTATCGGAAGTCCAATATTAGAAAACAAGAGGAGTTAGACAGTAGAAAAAAAAGGGGAGGAGCAGGAGTCCAAGGTTTGAGGTAACCGACTCCACAGACCTGCCAGGAACGACCACAACGCGTATATGGAAAACAAAAAATAAATGCCTGTAACAAAAAGTTTTTCTTCCTGGAAGTGTGAACTGCAAAATGTGCTTTGACTTTGACTGAGGGCATTTTCAACAAAGTCTACACTAGATTTCTGTTCATGTAAGTGTTGTTTGTTCATATTTTTCGACCGCCCGACCTACGCGAAAGTGTAAAGTATCTGTTTGGATTGCCGGGAGGTGCCACCCAATTTAGACAGGAACCCAGTGGGGGCTGCATCCACAGAGACCGTACCCTCGTTCCCCTACCACCAACCTTTTGGAAGGACTTACAAACCTACATATTTAACGTGCTCCACGTAAACACTGAGACAATTTAGGGAGAGCCAGTTTGCAATCCTCTCGCGCTAACCACTGGGTTGTCTCACCCGTAACTGTTATTTATTGTATTACTTTTGAATATGACACCAATTGTCAATAGTCCTATTGTGTCCAATAAATGCATTCTGTAACAGTTGTAGGGTCGATTCGCTATTCATTAGACAATGTTCTACAACTTTGTAATTGACCTTGTTTTTCGTCTGCCTTACTTTGCTGCCGAGAACGTTATCCTAACTTTTTATTTCTTCACCAGGGGCACTGCAATCAGTTTTATTTATACGATCGGGTATGGCCAATATATATATATATATATATATATATATATATATATATATATATATATATATATATATATATATATATATATATAATTGATAATAATCGAAAACTATGCATAAAGTAAGTATCAAAAAAACCATCTCTAGCATGTCCGTTACAAATAAGTAACTATAGACCAAAACTAAGGATAAGAATAGTAAGTAACTTAATGTTATAATGGTAAAAGGGGATGAGGGGGGAAATTGTATACAAAAATTATTATTAAATAGATAAATATGAAAGAGCAAACATGGAAAAAATGAGAAAAGGCAATAACTATATACACTCTATAACAAAAAAATCGACGCGCCAAGAAGGAGTTGTCCGAATGTGATAAAAATTGGTGGATGTGAAGACTATATATGGAAAAAGAAACGATTAAAATTTCAGAACAATTTAATGATTTAGAGTTTGACCGTATACAAAGGGAGGAAGTCAATAAGGCGTTGGTCCACCTCTGGCCTGGATGCAAGATGTCGCCCGGCGTGGCATAAACTGATAAAGTTCACGGATGGTGTCCTGCGGAATGTGTTGCCAAATTATCTCCAACTGTCGGGCTAAATCGTCAACATGCCGGGATGGTTGTAATCACCTTCTCATAACGTCCTAAATGTGCTCTATGGCAGAGAGATTAGGAGACCTAGCTGGCCAAGGAAGTGTTGGGCAAGCTTGAAGACAATTCATAGCAACACGTGCCGTGTGCGGGTGGGCATTATCTTGTTGAAAAGTAAGTCCGGGGTATCGCAAAAGGAACGGTAACACAACCTGTCGTAGAATATTGTCTACGTACCGCTGTGCTGTCAGTGTGCCAGAAATGACTACTAAAGACGTAAGATATCCGCAGTCGAAATGCAACAGAAATTTTGACCACATATTCAGAATCGCTCCTTATATACACCTGCTGAATGCGCTGGAGCTCCCACGCGATGCGCTGGAGCTCCCACTATTTATTCATCGGACACCAAATTTTATTTATTTGCATGTTCGTTCAAAATGTCTTTGCATACGAAATTTCATTGTTTTCATCAGAATTTTTTTATATTTGAATTTAATTGCAAGTCATATTAAATCGGCTTTAAAAAATATCTGAACATACTTCTTTTTAATTTTTCTGCTCTAAAATTCAATTTTACTACGTCCCATCTGATAACTCGGATTCAAAGCTTTCCTCTATGTAAAAATTTTTATACCTTTTTATCAGTTATTAAAAAGGAACCCCGAAATGTGCGATTGCATTTTTAAAATGCTGTAAACGAACAATAAATCTTGCACGAGTAAATTTCTGCTCTCCTATTTCTTTGGACCTAGGTAATTAGCATGTCACGGGGGAGAATAGTATCCAATTAAAAATTGCGCTTCTAATGATGCCGCAGTAAGAAAATTATAGTTTCTGCCATTTTAACGAAGTAATTAAAAATGCAGGCGATTCGGTTACGTAATTATTATTATTTTTTTTAATGACGCCATGATTATCTTGAGTGCGAGAATTTTTATTTGTATCTGTCACTTATCTGCTAAATTTGTTTGATCGTCTGAAAGAAAATGCCGTTGAAATTTTATATCGCTGTTGTTAGTGGTTTGCTCCCTGTTCTTTGGATTTATTCTTTTCGGGTTCGAATCCCGAATACGAGAGGGGAGGTTTGAATTTGCATTTTTTTTTTCTTTAGTAATTTGAAATTCACTTCAGGAGGTAAGGGACAAAACATTTTATTTTTCTTATTTATGAATAGTTTTATTCAAAAGTTGTTACATAAATGTCTTTCTTTTATTAAATTAGGTTTTTAGTCTTTGAATTTATCGGGTATTATTTTTATACGGTTCTTGTTATTGGGTATTCTTTTTATATGGTTCTTGTTATTGGGTATTCTTTTTATACGGTTCTTGTTATTGGGTATTCTTTTTATACGGTTCCTGTTATTGGGTATTCTTTTTATACGGTTTCTGTTATTGGGTATTCTTTTTATACGGTTCTTGTTATTGGGTATTCTTTTTATACGGTTCTTGTTATTGGGTATTCTTTTTATACGGTTCCTGTTATTGGGTATTCTTTTTATACGGTTCCTGTTATTGGGTATTCTTTTTATACGGTTCCTGTTATTGGGTATTCTTTTTATACGGTTCTTGTTATTGGGTATTCTTTTTATACGGTTCTTGTTATTGGGTATTCTTTTTATACAGTTCTTGTTATTGGGTTTTGTCTTTCTTTTTATCTTCTATTTAAAATAAATAAAAATAATTAAAATATATTTTTTTAAATTAAAACTAAAAGAATTTGAGGCTTTTAATTTGATACAATTATAAATTCCAACACTCTGTTAACAAATTAAAGATATTTTTTATAGAAGAACAGCATGCTGTTTTATTTGTTTTCACGATATTTTGATATATTGATAAGAAAAAAAATCTGACGTGAGCAGTATATGACTTTCCCGGCAGAATCAAATTCATTTTCTCTTTATTTCTTTAACATTTCATTAAATTGAGTTTAATTGCACAAAATAACACCGAAGTTGCGTTTTTAATTCAATTTTTGTTTTTATTTGGTAACTAGACAATTTTTCATTGGCGGCATAACGAAAAATAAAAAAAACCCTCAAATATCTCGAGAACGGTTAGTTCTAGAATAATGGGGTTGGTCTTATTCTTCGTCAAAAATTACGTACAAAACAAGCATTTAATTGATACATTTGATCATACTGAGTCTGTTATTTTAGATTTTAACGATTTTTGTGGGACATTTCATAAAAAAGCAGGTTATTATTCTTTTCCGAATCGCACCAAAATTAAATCATCACCAGGGTATCCCACAGGTGACTTATCTACCAAATTTTGTAAAATTTGGTCAATTAGTTCTTTAGCTAGAATTGATGTATGAGATTTTTGCGGGCAATTTTCCCCCAATAAAATGGGTTCATTTATCTCGAATAATATCAAAATCTAATTAGCACCAGAGTCACACGCAAGGTGACCCTGGTGCTAATTAGATTTTGATATTTTTTTATGCAATTTAGTCCATTGAGTTAGAGTGGATGCATACATTGCGCGCGCGCACACACACAGACGTCACTCTAAAAATAGTTTTTTCGTATTCTAAAGGTCCTAAAACGTGTATATCGTCGAAAACTCAAATTTCGATTTTTGACATGATTCAATGCCTCCCAATACATTACTATGTATTGCAGGGAAAGTAAAAATGCGAAAAAAATCGTCATTTTTATAGGAATGACTTATGTAGCAAACACCGTAAATTTAAAGTTGTATATGCAAATCCTGAAGACGAATTAAATTTATCATTATAGACAAGTTATGTCTCAATTTCATAGTCTAGCTTAATTTTTTCTTGAGTTATATCAATTAAAACATTGAACTTTTCAAGAATTCTATTTCTAAGAAAACAATATTTTAAAGTTATGTTTTAGACAGTAAGTATTAGAAAGCCAAGCTTTAATGTTTAACTTCATGAAGTTTTGATTAAGAAATTTACGGAATTCTTAACTTCTATGACATAAGATATGACTTAGTCCCCCTCCCCCCCCCCATGCATTGGACATTTACTCTTTAACACTCCTAAATATTGTTAATTACAGATTCATTTTTAGCGTTTTCAACTGCGATTTTAATTGCTAGTTTAATTATTGAACGCGCGGCAAAACAAAATATCTTAAAACTATGTAATTTTTCTGTCGCAGAAACCAGATTTTTATTTCACTCTCCTAATTACTTCTTGTGATTTAAACATAAGTTTATGTTTATATTAAAATTTTATTTCAATTTTTGGAAAAAACGTTGAATTGAAGAAATACATAGAAATAACCCTGTTTCGAAAATGAATTTTGGTCCCTATATTACTGCTCTTATATTTCTTTTGTGGAGGATAATTAGCGTCGCACTAAGAAATGAATAATAAAAAAAAATGCTTGTAATGATGCCCTGAAGCGAGATGCAGGAATTTTAATGGAATAATTAACTTGAGAATGTTAGTATTTTAGTTTCGTCCTGAATATTTACTTTTCGTGCTTGATCGAAAAGGGGGGGGGGGGGTTTACAATACTGGATTTTGTGTTTAATATGGACCTTACAGAAAATTAATGTAATTTTTCCACCATTGGGGTATGACCCCCCCTCCGCATACGCCACTGGGTGAAATCTGCGATTTTTAACTTGTACATTGCAGACAAATAAACCCACAAAAGTCATGTTCTCTGTAGCACAAGAACTATACATACGAGTTTTATAAAATTTGGCATTTCGTTTACTTATGCTTTGCCTTGATGCTAATATTTTGAAAACATAAGTATTTTAGTTCTCTATAATTCATATATTTAACCATGCGAATTTTGAATGCATAATTTAGACTACAAAGAATTTTTTTTTTTCATTTTGGGGTTTCGCCATTAAATCGAATTTCGAAACTGTTCCGCGATTTAAAAAAATGACTATTTTTAGAAGTTTTGACTATTTTTGGGGTGATGTCAGTCTGTGATCTAATTTTTGTGTACACGATAACTTCTATAAAAAAATCTGATGTGGGCAACACATGACTTTCCTTATATAAGGCAATGAATTTACTACTTTTACAATAAAAAAATATATTTTTCTTATAGTAGATATTTATATTCTTTCCAAGATATTGAATTTTCGTCAGTTAGTCGTCATTTTCATTGATTTGGTGTCATTTTTATCCATTTGCGAGATTTTCGTTAATTCGGCAACATTTAAAAAAGTCGCCAAGTTGGTGAAATTCCGCCAAAGTCTCGCCAAGCGTTATGGACGGACAAATAAGTTATTCTTATAGCAGATAAAATATTGGCGTTCAAATACAAAAGTATTAAAGTATTACTCAAAGTATCTTTTCTCATGAATGGAACGAGCTAGATCCACGAGAATGATGTCACCCAATTTATCGCATGATATTACATATGAAAAGTGAACATTTTTCTTAACAGTTAATATATTTTTTTAATTTATGAGATTATTTATGAGATATTTTAATAAATTTATTTTAAAAATGTGCAAGATCTCGAGAACGGTTCATGCTAGCGTTCTAAAGTTTGTCAATCGTTTTCTAAGGAAAAATGACATAAGAAATGTCTATTTGCGTAACTTTATTAAAGGTTTTGATTTTTTGATGATTTTTTTCAATATTTCACTTGAAAATTTAGGGGTGTTCTGAACATTCAATTACGTTTAAAAACAATAGGCTTCCAGTATTCACGGATTGTGATTTTTGTACCAAATTTCATTCGAACCGCTCTATTTGTTCGTGAGATATCGTCTCCACAGACTCACTGACAAACAAACACAAACACACACACAAACACACATACTTTCACTCACTCACACACACACACACGCACGCACGCACACACACACACACACACACACACACACACAGACATCACCTCAAAAATGTTTGATTCGTGATCAGGGATGCTTGAAACGTGCTCTCCCGTCGAAAACTCGAACTCTAATTCGAATTTTCGACCCCGTCACAATAATTTCCTTATACATTATGTATATAAGGAAAGTGATATTATTGGATTTTCACGAAACTTTATATTCAGTTTTATTATCGAAAAATCTAAAACTGGATAGAATTTTTTTAAATTCCAACAAAAATAAGACCTTTAAAGTGAATTGCAAGACTCTATAATTGTAATCATTTGGTCCCACGATACCGTTTTTTCAAATTTTTACTTGTAAAAGTAAAAAATATATATAAATTCTGTAATGAAAAAAAAATCTGGGCAAATAAATTTCTGCTCTCAAATTTCTTATCGTTCTATTTATTCTCGCATGAAAAAAGATAAAATTAAAAATAGCCTATAATCATTCCACAGTTAGATGGTGTGTATTTTAATTCCCGCCATTTTAATAGAATAATTATCTCAAGAATGCAAAGTCACTCGGTTTAGTCCCGAATTCTTTTCAAATCTTGCCGTCGTTAGCTTTTTTTAGATTCGGGAGATTTTCATCTTTTTTGGGGGCGGTTTATATCTCTATTAAATTTGTTTGATCGCGCGAAAGAAAAATTCGGCGAAATTCGATAGTTCAATCTTAATTGAGAAACGAGCTCCTTTATAATAAACTCGTTACACTTTGATTATATCTAGAAAAAGGTTGACAGAGTACACGGTTATTTTCATAAAAACGTTGAAATATTTAGGTGGTTTGTGAAATTTAAAGGAATTGTAAAATATATATATATATATATATATATATATATATATATATATATCTTAGGCAAGAGAGAATTTTTATCTCAGGATTAGAAATATTTTTAAGATTTAATCAGCTGAAAAGTTTAGGGCGTTCATATTTTTCTGTATTTCAGGAAAGTACTTTGTGGAGTCCGATTTTTATGTTATTTTAATAGTTTGAGTTCAATTAGCGCAATGGGAGGAGTTTCATTATGGTATGAAATGCGGAATGAAAAAAAAAAATGTTTCATCATAGTTAATCATATTTTTACTTTCCCTATATACACGTATAATCTATAGAGAAAGTATTATGACAGGGTCGATAATTTGAAATCGAGTTTGCGACGGAAGAGCACGTTTCAAGCATCCCTGAATTCGAATCGATAATATTTGAGGTAACTCACGCGCGCGCGTGTGTGGGTGTGTCCGTCCGTCTGTCTGCCCTTCCGTTCGTCCGTCTGTTTGTGAAGAGGATATTTCACGAACGAATGAAGTATTTCGAAAATAATTTGATACGATTATTATAATTTGTCATTATTGGAAGATTATTGATTTTAAAGGCAACTGAATGTTCGAAAGGAAGACACACACACACACACACACACACATGAACTCAAACACGCACACACACACATGAACCCAAACACACACACACGCACACACACACACATGAACCCAAACACACACACATGAACCCAAACACGCACACGCACACACGCACGCACGCAAGCACGCACGCACACACACACACACACACACACACACGCACGCACATGAACCCAAACACACACAGACACACACACACCATACGTCATCTCAAGAACGTTCAATTCGAATTCAGGGATGCTTGAAAAGTACTTTTTTTTTTATCGATAATTCGAATTTTCGACCTCTGCACAAAACTTTGCCTATACATTATACTGTGTATGCAGGGGAAATAAAAAGTATATAAATCGTTTGAGGTGTTTTTAAATTATAAGCTGTCATTACAAATAATCTAACAACTCATTCAGTGACTATGATTAACAAATAGAAAACATGTCAGTAGGGCGAAAGTCGTGTTGATCACATCAAATTCCTTTACTTAATGTTGTGCTAAAATTAATTCTAAAAATTTCCGAGCGGCAATTCTCCAAGAAAAGTTCGTCATGGAGTTATTCCTATGGGAATATTTTTTATGCATGCACAAAACCCTTTTAAATATACATAAGCATTACAATGTTAAGTTAAACTTAATTATGTAAATTTCATGGTATTTTTTTTATCATTCTAATGTATATATTTTTTCTTTTTATAGGTAAGAGCAACAGGATGTTTCATTTTTCTCGTGGTGTGAAGATTTCCCCGTAAGTCTCAATTTATGTAAGAAATGAATTTTCGTATCCACTTACTTTGTGGACGAACGACGCGCGACAGCGCGTGCGCGCGCATTCTGTATACATCCTTTTGAAAAAGCAACGTGTAGATATGTAGAATACAGAAAATGAAATTCATATTAAAGGATCTTATTTGAAATGCTGCAATGAGAAAAATAGTTTTTAAACGTTCCTCCCTTACACAACAGTGCAGTGTACGGATATGTAAAAAATAAATTTTAATCGCACACAAAATTCAACCCAATTGAGGATACAGGCGGATTCGATTAAGTATTTAATTCGGTTAAGTAATAATAGTAATTTTATTTTCACAAGCAGCAGTGTTATTTTTTGTGACCTACCTACCTCCTATATGATTTGAATTTTTGCACAAACACTATGTATTTAATAAAATGGCTACTTTTGCTGCTTATTTTGACGTTTTATTTTGCTTATTTTTCTGCCTATTTTAGTATTCTTTACAACCTGAACTTCCGGACTTTATAGTAATTATCTTTAAAAAAAATCTGATGTGGGCAACATATGACTTTCCTTATATAATGTAATGAATTTACTACTTTTACAGTAAAAAAAAAATAGGGTTTTCTTATAGTAGATAGTAATATTCTTTCCGAGATATTGAATTTTCGACAATGGGTCGTCATTTTCATTCATTTAGCGTCATTTTTATCCATTTGGCGAGATTTTCGTTAATTTAGCAACATTTAAAAAAGTCGCCAAGTTGGCGACATTCCGCCAAATTCGTCGCCAAAAGCTCGTCAAACGTTATGGACGAAGAAATAAGTTGTTCTTACAGCAGATAAATGACTATTGGCGTTCAAATACAAAAGTATTACTTAAAGTATCTTTTTCCATGAATGGAACGAGCTAGATCCACGAGAATGATGTCACCCAATTTATCGCATGGTATTACATACGAAAAGTGAACATAATTCGCAATAGGAAATATTTTTATTTTATATGACTTTTTGATCATTTTTCTGAAAAATGTGGAATATCTCAAGAACGGTTCATGTTAGCGTTCTAAAATTTATGTCAATCGTTTTCTAATGAAAAATTACATAAGAAATGTCTATTTCCGTAACTTTATTAATGGTTTTGATTTTTTGACGATTTTTACAAATTTCGTTCGAAAATTTAGGGGGGGTTCTGAACATTCGATTGCGTATAAAAACAATAGGCTTCCAGTGTTTACGGATTGTGATTTTTGTACCAAATTTGGTTGGAATCGGTCCATTTGTTCGTCAGTTATCGTCTCCACAGACTCACTGACACACACACACCCACAGACATCACTTCAAAAATGTTTGATTCGTGAACGGGGATGCTTGAAACGTGCTCTCCCGTCGAAAACTCGAATTCGAATTTTCGACCCCGTCACAATACGTTCCTTATTTATTATGTATATAAGGAAAGTAAAAAGTAATTCTGTTCCATACAGCATTTTATATCACATACTGTTCTAAGTTACATTTGCGGCTTCTTCATTGTATTGCCACTTTCCTGACAATAAATTGAGTCTGCATATATATAATCTTTAATTTACCATGGATAGCCGCAGCTGTCTTTGTTTGCATTGTATTTTCATCTGCCATCCTTTTCGTGGGGTGTATTTCTTCGAAGCTTGGTTTAACAATGTTGACAGTGTCACTCTGATGTTGATACTGTGTTAATATTGTCATTCATCGTTATGTAATCATTGAGGGGAATTTCTGTTTATTTTGCTATCGACTATATGAAAAAAAAAAAAAAAAATCTGACGTTTTGAACTTACGATTTTCCCTACAGATTAACAAGTTTCTATGTTATGGGGAAAAACTCAAAAGAGCATCAGTAGTTTTTTTTTTTTTTTTCCCCTTGTAGTATACATAATGTATAAGGAAAGTACTGTGACGGGGTCGAAAATTCGAATTCGAGTTTTCGACGGGAGAGCACGTTTCAAGCATCCCTGATCACGAATCAAACATTTTTGAAATAGTGTGTGTGTGTGGGGAGGGGGGGGGGGGGAGACGATAACTGACGAACGAATGGACCGATTCGAACGAAATTTGGTACAAAAATCACAATCCGTAAACACTGGAAGCCTATTTTTTTGTACGCAATCGAATATTCAGAACCCCCTAAATTTTCGAGTGAAATTTTTAAAAAATCGTCGAAATATCAAAACCGCTAATAAAGTTACGCAAATAGACATTTCTTATGTAATTTTTTTTATTAGAAAACGATTGACATAAATTTTAGAACGCTAACATGAACCGTTCTCGAGATATTGCACATTTTTGAAAAAATTATCAAAAAGTCATATAAAATAAAAGAAAAATATTTCCTATTGAGAAACATGTTCACTTTTCATATGTAATACCATACGATAAATTGGGTGACATCATTTTCGTGGATCTAGCTCGTTCCATTCATGAAAAAAGATACTTTGAGTAATACTTTTGTATTTGATTGACAATAGTCATTTATCTGCTGTAAGAATAACTTATTTCTTCGTCCATAACGCTTGACGATATTTTGGCGACGATTTTGGCGGAATGTCGCCAACTTGGCGACTTTTTGAAATGTTGCCAAATTAACGAAAATCTCGCCAAATGGATAAAAATGACGCTAAATCAATGAAAATGACGACTAATTGTCGAAAGTTCAATATCTTGGAAAGAATATAAGTATCTACTATAAGAAAAACCTTTTTTTTTTACTGTAAAAGTAGTAAATTCATTACATTATATAAGGAAAGTCATGTGTTGCCCACATCAGATTTTTTTTGTTAGTAATTGCAATAAGCAAGACAAATTTCATGGAGATAGCATAGTTCTTTTGATGCATATTACGCTCTTTGTGGAGAGTAAAATTTCTAATATCTCAAACGGTTTTTCATAACTCCTAACCATTAGTGTCCATTCGTTTTTGAATATGATTTCAGATAATCAATAATAGTAAGTTTTTAATTTTGATTTTCCCACAGTTTGGGGAAAATCATAAATCTAGAGAATGAGTTTATTAACAATATATAAAATACTTACTCGCTTGCGGTTTTTTCTTTTAATTTTGCAAAGTTACTTTTTTATATGGCAACCTGCAAAAGCAAACAATGGTGAGCGAAATCCGATCGGAACGATTTCTATTTGTTTTCTTTCCCTACAATCCATAGTATATGTAAAGCAGAAGTATACTGATGAGGTCAGACGCCAGAATTGCTAATTTTCATTACACGTTTTGGGCATCCTTGAACACGAATCCGCCATTACTTCAACAATGCCTGTGAGCACGATATCGGTCGAACAAATTGAGTGAAACGAATGAAATTAGGCGTTCTTATTTCAATTGATAAACCTAAAAAGACTAGATGTTCGAAGAAGTCGGGTCAGCGTAAAGCTCTCCATATTTCGAACATTTTGTTTTGAAAATCAATAAGAAATTATAAGGAAAAGTAAACATCTTCAAAATTTTAATAAAAATATTATTAATTTTATGAGCAATGCTATGACGTCATTTATAGAACGTTAACATGCCACGTTCTTGAGATATTACATGTTTTCGATCTAGAATGAAAGATAAAAAATAAAAGATCGTCATTTATCAAATGAGTGAACGCTTTGTATATATTTTTAACCAGAAATGAATATGCATCCATGTTTAGAAGTTATCACGATCCGTTTCTGAGATATTAAAAATTTTACTATTTCAGAAATTGCAATATCTCTCTAAAGAATCGTACGATTGTCATAACATTGGGTACATGCATATATTAATAGATAATACTATATTCATTTTCAATAAAATAAAATTACAAGATTTTTACTTGCTCATACATACTATTGAGAAAATATTGTTTTTACGAAAATTTTCGATTTCGAGATTTTGATGCCAATATATGTTTTAAGACCGCCTGAACACGTTTTGACTATTTTTTTAGTGATGTCTGTCTGTGTGTCTCGATACACGACAGCGGCCACAAATAGTAATGGATTTTCACGAAACTTTATATTCGGCTTTGTTACCAAAAAAAATCTAGAACTAAATAGAATTATTTTTTTTTTTTTAATTCGAGCGAAAACTTCGGCATTTATTTGAAATTTTATATTTTTTTAACATGACAGCATAGGACAAAATTTGACAAAATCATGCAGAAAAGGGTTTATTTATGGCCCAGTGATTACGATATTTTATGGTTTCAATCATTGTTGTATAAAATAACCGCGGTACAATTTTTTGTTCGTGACGTCATTGCCCCCTTCCGGGGGGGGGGGGGAATTAACCCCCCCCCCGGGTGTGTACATTGTTAAGTATAGTATCAATCGAAATATTTTTTACAAGTTCTTTAAATTGAAGGGTAACACGTTATAATTATAATCATTTGGACCCATGAGACCGATTTAAAAAAAAAAAATTTATTGTAAAAATTAAAAAAAAAACTACTAAAAATAGATTCTGGTATGAGAAAGTCGAGTTAAACCAAACTTCAGTTAATTTTGTGTGTGTGTGTGTATATGTGTGTTAAAATATTGAAAATTGCTAATCTAAAGGGAAAAACAGGTGTTGTATGCATCAGATTATTTAATAAAGTTCTATTTTTCTTCCGATTCCATCGTCACCTCTTATTAACCAATTTATCCGTACAGCTCTACTGCAGTGGTGTAGGAAGGGGTAATGGTATGGGGGGGGTTTCTGATCAATTACATTAGTTCTCCATTTGATACATATTGCAAAGCGAAATTCAGCTCTGTAATCCCCATTCGATCCCCAACACGCACCCTGGTTGTGCATATGGTAACTCTCAAACTAATGCTAAAGGGATACAAGATACAAGGCCACTGTAATTTCAGCCCCCCTCCCTCCTCTCCCAGAAATCTCGATTACAACTAAACCTAACTCGAAACATTACATTAATCGTCCTGGCCTTGTTTAGTCTGCATTTTCGTTAATCTCCCAACGAAGCTTTTCAATGGTTCATTCAAGCACGGATTTTCTGAAGCATTGCCCCCATCAGCTTCAGATTTCGTAGCTGTCGCTGGGCATTCTGTTGATAAACCCCAGTTTAGTGCTTGTCTGTCATGGGCTGTTGTGAACCGGCCGTCGCTGGGATGTTTATTAAATTTTGATGCATTGTTCTCCGCGAATGTGACTTTGAATTTGCATTTCGATTCTCGCTGCTTTTGTTATCATGTAGGAGGTTTGTTTACAGGAACGGTGTTAACAACGCAGGGGGGGGGGGGGGATTCCTTTAAATTGTTCCGATACGGACTCTGCTACAAAGCGAGATAGACGAAAATAAACCAATTTTAATTCCCCCAAAGTTGTAGAGTATTCTTTAACCTTTTGCTTACGGGTGGGACAGCGTCCATCCCAAACGAAGAACCTCTCAAAAGATCAGGTATTTGACATACCCTATCCCAAACAGTTCGATCTCCCTTTGCAGGCATTGGCGTCCTTGGACGCCAGGACGCCAATGCCTGCAAAGGGAGATCGGACTGTTTGGGATAGGGTATGTCAAATGCCTGATCTTTTGAGAGGTTCTTCGTTTGGGATGGACGCTGTCCCACCCGTAAGAAAAGGGTTAATGAGTAGGAATTGGCACCAGGAACAAACGAAACGCGTATACTGAAGGCAAAAAGTAGTATATCCCCACGATTCTAACACGGTGACATTTGGAATGCTTGTTAAAGTACGTGGGCGTATTCTTTCTGTAATTCAAATGTACATTGTCTCTGAAGGAGTGCATTTTAAACAGGCGCTACGCTATATTTCTGTGCATGTAAGTTCTGTTTATTGTATCACTACAAAATGTACCCGATGTTTGCCAGGGGGGTTAAAGCAGAGTAGTTATATAAAATAAAATAAAAATCCGTGTACACCGGCGCAATGGGCTCCATACAACCTCCCTTCCCCGCCATATCACAAAACGGAAACCCGTGACTCTACTTTCTACATTAAAATCGACCGACGAATACAATTTAAATCTTAATTTTAACGATCCCCCCGTAGTTTAGGGCACCGCTCGAGTGTGTGTGTGTGTGTGTGGGGGGGGGTCTTGATAGGGTCCGAGCCCTCAATAATTACTATCTCATACGTAGTATTACGAAAGTAGTGCTTTCAAGAAAATTTTCCATTTCGATATTTTGATTTCAATATGTTTTACGACCTCCTCAACACATTTTGACTATTTTTGGAGAGATGTTCGTCTGTCTGTCTGATGTCTGTGGTCGATTTCTTGTGTTCACGATAGCTGCCACAAATATTAATGAATTTTGTGATTGAGTCGATGAATTTTATGATTAGTTGTAGATGAATTTTATGATTAGTAGTAGATGAATTTTATGATTAGTAGTAGATGAATTTTATGATTAGTAGTAGATGAATTTTGTGATTATAAACTTTTTAATGAATATTAAAAAATTTATATTCTACTTTGTTAATGAAAAATCCAGAAATCAAGAATAGAGTGTTTTAAAATTCGAACGAGAACGTCGAAATTTTACATTTTCTTAATATGGCAGTATATGACAAAATTTGACATAATCGTGCATGAAAGGGGTTATTTATTTATCAATGATCACGGAACTTAATAATTTCAATCTTTGTAGTGAAAAGTAGCCTAATACAATGTTTTTGTTATTAGACTCAACCCCCCCCCTCTCGGTGTGTGTGGCGGCGGAAGTTATACCCCCAGGGGTAACATTAAAAAGTTTTTTATTAATCGGAAGATTTTTTTCAAGCCCTTTAAAATAGGGGTAATATGTTATAATTGGGATAATTTGGAACAACAATGCAGATTTTTCAAAATTTGTCATGTAAAATTTGAAAAAAAAAATAAAATAAATAAGTAAAATCTTCCAAACTGCCTCAAAAAAGGATTCTGGTAGGAGTAAGCCTAGTTGAGCCACATTCCAATTATTATTATTATTATTATTATTTGTAGTAGAAGACATGAAAAATTCACGTAAAGAGAAAATCAAATATGGAGGAGGGGGGGGGGCGTAATAAATCAAATGTTTGTAGGTGGAGGGGGGAGGGCGTAATAAATCAAATGTTTGTAGGTGGAGGGGGGAGGGCGTAATAAATCAAATGTTTGTAGGTAGAGGGGGGAGGGCTACTATTTGCATAGACTACCTAACATCTCAGCATTTAAGAACTCAATCGAGGCCCCGATTCTATTTCATTATTCACAGACTCTACGGCATTGCATCACATGCGACTATTCAGGCTCCATCACACAGCGCATCATTACGTATTCCCTGTCCAGCATTAATTTGATAACCACGAACCTTCTCTCACAGTTAGCGAGAGGGAATTAATAATCCCCGTTTATGCTTGTGTCTATCAAATTGAAATGCCCCTCACAGCCAGATTGCTAAGGTATTAATCAGCACATCATCATTTCCTGTTTAATCTCTGTTTGCACAGCATTTGTATAGCTAGCGCCCATGCCGAAAGATGAAGTGCGGTTCTCTTTCTAGTTTTGAGCCAATCTGGCAGTGTGGGACTGGTTGTCCATCTCGCTGTATCAAAGTCCTCTTTCTTTAATTTTCCTTAAACAAATTACTAAAATAATGTTGGTTGCATATTTTGTATTGTTTTATTTATATACAGCAGAACCTGGTCATAATGAATGGGTCGGGATCTAGTAATTTATTCCTAAATCCGGGCCCTCTCGAATATTCGTTTTTAACACTTTCTAACATAGTTGAGAAGTGTTTATAACTTAAGTTATTCTGTCTGTCTGTCCGTTCGCACGGGCACTTCCGTGAAAATGGTTTATCAAAATGAAATTTTAGTACGCTGTTGTTGAGAGAATATCACATAATTAGTTTCGGATTGAACCAGGGTTGAAAAAAAGAAATACATCGAAGCCTATGGGACCTGACTTTTCAAACATTTTTAAGCGAAGTTAAAATTCATAGATTGCTTTGAAAGTTTTAAGAAATATTCAAATTGTCCCATAAAATATATAAAACAAATTTCAGAAATATATATTCAGTAGTTTTTTAAATAAAAATTAAAATAATAATTACACCCTTTATATGAAGAGATCACGTGACCCACTTCAAAATAAAATATGGCATCCATCTTGTGATTTTTAAAGTTCTTTTTAATTCATATTTAGTGTTGTATCCGTCCTAAAACCGCTTTATTTTTGCTTAATTTCTGTGCATCTACGTACTGAAACAACGCAATTAAATATATTTGAGTTTAAATGATCATCAAACTTTGATTATTTCTACAACGAAGCGTAATTTTCACTTATGGAGAATGTAAACACCAAAATATGTAGAATGAGTTGTATAAGAATTGCTACATTTCTTTAACGCAAAATTATTTAGATCATGGAGACTGCAATATAGCTGATATGAATGAAACATTCATTGATTTTACACAGAGAAACTGACGATTTTTTCGATGAAATGTTAGCATAGAGTTAAATTACTTGTACCTCCATGGTTTTAAGTTTTTAAATAAAATAAATTATTGTAGTACTGGGATGAATGAAATGCTGCTTTTATATTGAGACGATTTATATTTCGATGACGTCATTTGAATAAAGTTCATTTGTTTTCGATGAAGTTTTCAAATATAATAAATTAATGTAGTATTGTGATAATTTTAAAAATATTACCGAGGAATGTATCGCATTTTAGAGATGTTGAAATAAAATTGCATTGAAGTTGGAAAATGTTTCATAATCAATGCATTATGCATGATTAATCTTTCTTGTTTAACTTTCCCTTAAACAAATTACTAAAATAATTTTGCGGGGTCGAGTAATTTGCTCCTGACACTCACGAAAATTCGTTTCTCTATATTTGTTTTTTTTTTAAGGGAAATGTGAAGGGATATTTAATTATTGTTATTAAAGGCATTTTTAGAGCGTATAGAAATACATTTTTATTAGGGTAAAGTGACGTATTGCAGAGGGAAGGGGGTGAATTTTGACGAATGGGGTCTTTTATCTCATGTGTTCGAAGACATTTTACAGTTCAAGTGTAATTATATAAGTTCTTTTGTAATTACATAATTAATTCACGTTTGCCGTCTTTGTCATAACAGTGTGTATATGTGAGTTTTTAGACGTGATATCCCACAAACAAATGGATCGTTTGAAGCGTAATTTTGCACAATTATTACAGTCTGTGAATACTGCAACCGTGTCTATTTTAAATGAGATCGAATGCTCTGGACGCCCCCCCCCCCCCCCCCCCATCCCAATCTTTGAATGAATTTTTGAAAAAAAAAAGTAATTTTAGAAAAGTTTCTGAATGACAAATAATTATGTCCACCGTAATTTTTCATTTGAAAACGAATAAGATACATTTTAGAACGCTAGCATGAACCGTTCTCAAGATATTGCATGGTACAATTTTTCACTAAATGTACATAAAATTGAAAAACAAAATAAGTGTCATCAAATATGCTCACTTTCCATATACAACATTATGCAACAAATCTACCATCAACATTCTCGTGTGTCTAGTTTATTCCATTCACGATAGAAAGTTACATTTTAATAGTTTTGTATCTTGACGCCAAAGAATTCGCCAATACTTATGTTACGGGACATTAATTAAATGTCCATCGCATTTTAATGAAGATTTTGCATTCGAGTTTGAACAAGTTATTCTATATAGAAGAATAATTGACCCAAAGCGCCCAACTTTAATTTATGTGGTATTAATTCAATACCAAAAACATGTTTCCGTAGATATTGTACACCATTATTTCGCTTCCAAAGAAGTATTTTCGCATCTACATCATTATAGTAAAAAGAAAAGAAAATAGACTCAGAAGTTTGCGATGTTTTTATACACTGTGACATTTTCACTAGTTCAAGCATTACTTCAGTTCACTTCGATATCGCAGCGATGCCACGTAGCTTATTAGAAATGAAAGACACTCTTTCATTTTCTTGGTATTTGATATTCGCACTTGATTTCTTTTTTTAATAAGAAAAAAAAGTGATGGGGAACGCCCTGTTTGTGCTCTTTCCCAAGTCGAGATTTTTTTTCTTTTAATATTTTTATTTCTTTCGGCATCGTATATAGTTTGAATTATGCTGCTTGATGCAAAAACTACATAGAATTCTTTGTTGTCTGCAGTGCCACGCTTTGTGCGTCTTTTATATCGTTTGGCTAAATTAATATTCTTAGTTAAATCAATATTTTTAAGCTTTTATTTTTTATTTATTACCCAGGCTATCCAGTTCACCCAAAAGGTGTAGAGCAGTTACAAGGGATGGCCGGGGGAAACACAAATAACGATACATATAAACATACATACGTGCAAAGACAATGTACATAGCCATGGAAAGACAATGTACATAGTCATAGAAAGACAATGTACATAGCTATGCAAAGACAATGTACGTAAAAACAATATATATAGACATGCAAAAACAGTATATATAGACATGCAAAAACAGTATACATAGACAGGCAAAGACAATATACATAGAGATGCAAAGACAATATACATAGAGATGCAAAGACAATATATATAGACGTGCAAAGGCAATATACATAGAGATGCAAAGACAATAAACATAGACATGCAAAAACAATATACATAGACAGGTAAAGACAATGTACAGACAGGCAAAGACAATACACAGACAGGCAAAGACAATACACAGACGGGCAAAGACAATACATAGACAGGCAAAGACAATATACATAGACATGCAAAGATAATATACAGTACTGAGACAATTAATTGAGAAATGCAGTTTTTTTTTATAAAATTCAGTTTTATTCAAATTTTCTATGGATACATTTAAAACTAATAAGTGATATAACCTCCCCGAGACTTTATAACATCACAGACACGTTTCGGCATGGAATGTACTAGACTAGCACATGTAGTTTTAATTTCAAAGTCTCTGAACCATATGTCAATAACGGCCGAAATTAGCTTGTCCATCGTCGTACAGTCAAGTTTGTGAAGCCGTTTTTTGACAATAGCCCACAAATTTTCTATGGGATTCAAGTCTGGTGAATTCCCGGCCCAATCCAGTATGGTAATATTTTTTTAAGCAGAAATTTTTGATTCGCTTCGAAGTGTGACATGGCGCGCTGTCCTGTTGGAAAACGCAATCTCCGTTCGGCCACAGTTTAGCCATGGTTGGAAGCACTTTTCGGGTCAATATGACTTCGTAACTGGCACTGTTCATCATTCCCTCTACGGGAACAAGAGATTCTGTCCCCAAAACGCTGAAACAACTTTTTGGTGCTGATTGAGAGGTTCTCCTTGGCTCCTTCTCACGACCATGGATCTAAATCCCTGAACCACAAAATGTGTTTCGTCAGAAAAGAGAACCTTCTCTCAGTCCTTCTCAGTCCATGTTTTGTATTTCCGTGCCCATTCCAACCTTTTTTTCCTCATGCGAAGCGTCAGAAGCTGCTTCTTGTACGGTTGACTCTCCGCCCGTGTTCTAACAGCCTGTATCGCACTGTTGAAGGTGCAATATCAACACCAGCTGCCGCCATGGACTTGGACAGGTCAAAACTGGTTAATCGAGGATTTTTAACACTCATTCGATGTAAAGTTTTGTCGTCACGAGCCGAAGTTGATCTTTTTCGGCCGCATCTTCCAGAACGGTTAGTTCCAGCCTTTCCTGTTTCCTGAAACCGCTTCCAGATCCTCCCGATACTTGCTGTACTCAGTCCACATATTTTACCTATTTCCTCGAACGTCTTAGAAGTGTGTTCTCTAAGCGCAATCACTTTAGCACGTGTTTCCGCGCTGATATCCATGACGCTAATGACCCCCGCAACAACTGAGAAACTACCACTGCGGAACACCTGCTACTTACCAGGTGCATACGAACACCTGCTACTTTGATAATATAACTGCAATTTGAACTCTGAGCTAATTTGGAGTACTTCTTCCTAAGCTTACGTGCGATAAAACGAAAAAAATGACATTTCTCAATTAATTGCCACAGTACTGTACATAGACATGCAAAGACAATATACATAGACATGCAAAGACACCATACATAGACATGCAAAGACAATATACATGGACATGCAAAAACAATATACATAGACAGGAAAAGATAATATACATAAACATGAAAAGACAATATATAAGGTGTGCCCAATTCAAAAAAAGACTTTTGCTGTAGCGGTGCCCAATGAAGAGGAGACTTATGCTGTAGTGGTATCTAATGGCAGTGGGTTAATGTACTGCACTGCAACACATTGCTGAGGCTCCCGGCCGTCCAAATTGCTGCTCATGTCCCAGGACAAGTCGGACAGTCTGGGCTTTTGACATTGCTGAAGCTTAACCAGGTCATTAAAAACAAGCCCAGAGATAAGCTCTCGAAAGGGATAGTGCTGCTGCAAGACAACGCTAAGCCACCTTGTGGCCAAAAAGACCCTGGATTTGCTGAAAAAATTTCGATGGAAAGTCCTCAAACATCCTCCGTACAGCCCCGATATCTTCCCATGTGACTCCCATATCTTCGGCCCCTTAAAAAAAACACTGAAAGGTCAACGGTTCACATGTGACAAGGAAGTGCAGGACACCCTGGAAAATTGGATCCGTCAGCAACCTGGAGTTTCCACAGTGAAGGTCTCCTTCCCACTCTCTCTCTACACGCTGGGATCAGTGCGTCAATGGCAATTATGTGTAGGTGTCATGTCAATATTCTGTAATTAAAATATTCTTCTTTCATTTGGGCACACCTTATACATATATTCTGTAATTAAATTAATCTCCTTTTCATTTGGGCACACCTTATACATAGACATGCAAATACAATATACGTACATAGACATGCAAAGACAAAAATTAAATGTTGCAGGGAGAAGTGGACATGTCGTAAAAAGATAAAATAGAACACTGTAAAGTAATTGCAGTAAAAGAGAATTAAAGAAATATGTGGATTTAAAATGAAAAAAAAATTAAATAACAACGCAAATGGTAAAGAAGAACACTAATCAGTATAACCGTAGCCCCCGTCACTATAGTAACGGGGGCTATGGTATAACATTCATATATATATATATATATATATATATATATATATATATGAATAGGGCTATGGTATAACATTCATATATATATATATATATATATATATATATACATACATACATCAAAGATAACAGATAATTATCAAAATAATTATATCCACAGTTAACCAAGATTTCCTTAGAAGTTGGCGCTATGCTGCTCACTCTCCCAAAGTAACTATAAAATACATGAGATAAAAATGGGGAACTAACCAAATGCAAGGCATAAAATGGTAGAGGGGGATTGCGACCCCTCTTTCCCGTTTAAAAGCTTGCTTTTAAGCCCGGGCAACGCTCACGGAGCTAATGCCATGCAATAGTCAATATTCCGGATATGTGCAAAGTCAAAGGCACACGAATACAAGAAGCAACCAGAAACGCAAAAGCAGGAAAAGAAAAAGCCGTAAATGTCAATTTTGATGAAGCCAGTCTGCTCTATATGTATCTGCCGTTCACGTAAGCGCAATACTTGGTCAGATTGGACCTACAGTCAATAATATGATTGATCTTTATATTGAAATTATTTCGTTTGTCATGTAGGACGGTATATGTACCGTATCTGTTGTGATGTTTGATAGTAACATCCAGAAAATCAACACCATCCTCTTCTTTACTTATGTTCTCAATTAATTCCAGTTCACTTGGGTAAAATGTAAAATCAAACGGGGGTGTATTCTTATATTGTCTTAAAATGATGGCGTCAACGTAACGAAAAAATGGTATCTCATTTAAAATATGAATGCCCTTTTCAAATTTTCACAAATAGAGATCGGCGAGCAGGGATGAGCATCCCCCTCCTATGGGAATTCCCTTCACCTGTTGAAAAAAGTTGGTGCTATCATATAAGATGTTTTCAAACAGCACCAAGCTAATCAGGTCTGCATACTTTCTGTATGTAATATATTACTTTAATCCATAAACTTCATGTAATTCCATCAGAATTTCATATAATTAATTGTTCCAGATTGATATTATTGAATAAATCACGAAAATCGTAGTTTTTAAAACGTATATCCTTGTTGCAAAATTGAAGTCGATTGATGACTTCGTAACTATTATTGATCATTACAGTTCCTTGTTTCTTGAGCAAGGTTATGACATTCTTAAGTAAAGTTAGAAGTTTTTTATTTGCAATAGTTAGATACGATTCGCATCCAACTGTCACCGACCGGAATTTTACGGGTTCCTTATGAAGTTTTGGTATGAGTACCAGATAAAGAAAGTGAACAGCTTTGAGTTCAATTCCGATGCGTTTATACAGAGCTTTAATCTTATTTACCAAACTATTATTGTTTTGTTGTAATGGGGAGAGTACATTTGCCCATCGAGATAACAAGTTTTCAGTGTATCGACATAGTATTTTCTGCAGGTAAAAGCGTAATTAGATACAACTTTGTCAGTATAAGTTATAACATATTGATCTTCATATTTTTAAACTAATTTTTGAAGTGAAGTATGATACGTTTTATTACTCTCTTTTATGTAATGGAAATTGAATATGTTAGCAAGGTTGTATTTCCATTCATTGAAGGCATGTATTGGCACACTGTATTTCACGGCAAGTTTATATGTAAAATCCGTCAAATCTTGTTCAAAATCAGTTTTGATATTTTTAAAATCCTGTATTCGAAATTTTGTTCCCAGTTGTAGCATAGATTTTAATTTGTGACTATTCAATAATTCTAGGTTTCCAGAGATAATATGTCCATGAAAGGTATCCATATAAGGGCTATTATGACATCCATACTCTTCCATTTTATATGCATTGATATTTTTACTTATGCGATTATAATTGAATATTTTTCTGCCGTTTATGTGTACAAATCTATAAATCAATTTTACTTCGATGTAAGATATATTGGTAAGATATGTACCAGATTTTTTTAAAAAAGTTTTGATTGGCAAGTTGTCATAATTTTTATTCTTGAAGGTTGTAACAAAAAATTCTGTTGTAGTTTTCTTTTGGACATATGATCCCAATTCAATTTTTAATGTTTTGGCTTTTAATTTAAGCAAATCCATCATTATAGCAAAGTTTTTGTATACTTCTTCATGATTATTAACATTTAATTGCTCTTCGTTTTTGTACGTTTTTAGATAGCTCCATATGCGTTGGATATAACGTATTTTTATGCCATAAATAAGATTTTTGATCCAACCATGTTTTATTAAATTTCCCGTACATATATTTTTAATGAACATTTCAATCTTTTCCAGGGTTTCTTTATAACTGATATTTTTCTTGTATCTTTTTCCTCTAATGCCATCGTTTTGTTACAGCTTGTTGGATATCCTGTGATACCAGGATACTTTTTTCATTTCTACAAGATTCCAAGTTATAATTGTCATTAAAAATTATCGTATTAAGTCCATACGGGAATGCAGTTCGAAATTGTTGGATATAGGTGTTTTCCCACAATAATCTTTCAGTTAAATTGGGTATTATATCGATTATATGGTAACATATATATGTGAGAAATCATGTTTTCCATAATGGCGTAGTTCCAAATTGGTGATATGTGCATTATTGAGAAGAGATTTGCTGATTTGGCTGCGGTGTAAGTTGGTTCTCAAATTTAAACGATTCTTGGTCTGGCCGATATATTTGGCTTGGCAGGTTTGACATGTAATGTAATAAATGACATATGTTTTGCAAAAAGTACTATAATTAGGATTTATAGTAGAAATTTGGTGAGGGTCTGCCACAGGGCAGAGTTTACATCGTTGGGATAGGCATTTTTTAAACTTGTAGTTACGTATTGCTTTGAAGTAATGACGATATGCATATTTAAAAAATCTGATGTGGGCAACACATGACTTTCCTTATATAATGTAATGAATTGACTACTTTTACAGTAAAAAATAGGTTTTTCTTATAGTAGATACTAATATTCTTTCCAAGATATTGAATTTTCGACAATTAGTCGTCATTTTTATTGATTTAGCGTCATTTTATCCATTTGGCGAGATTTTCGTTAATTTGGCAACATTTCCAAAAGTCGCCAAGTTAGCGACATTCCGCCAAATTCGTCGTCAAAATCTCGCCAAGCCTTATGGACGAAGAAATAAGTTGCTCTTACAGCAGATAAATTACTATCGGCGTTCAAATACAAAAGTATTCCTCAAAGTATCTTTTTTCATGAATGAAACGAGCTAGATCCACGAGAATGATGTCACCCAATTTATCGCATGGTATTACATATGAAAAGTGAACATGTTTCTCAATAGGAAATTTTTTTTTTCATTTTATATGACTTTTTAATAATTTTTTTGAAAAATGTGCAATATCTCGAGAACGGTTCATGTTAGCGTTCTAAAATTTATGTCAATCGTTTTCTAATGAAAAATTACATAAGAAATGTCTATTTGCGTAACTTTATTAGCGGTTTCGATTTTTTGACGATTTTTTCAAAATTTTATTCGAAAATTTAGGGGGGTTCTGAACATTCGATTACGTATAAAAACAATAGGCTTCCAGTGTTTACGGATTGTGATTTTTGTACCAAATTTGGTTCGAATCGGTCCATTCGTTCGTCAGTTATCGTCTCCACAGACTCACTGACACACACACACACACATACTTTCACACACACACACACACACACACACATCACTTCAAAAATGTTTGATTCGTGATCAGGGAAGCTTGAAACGTGCTCTCCCGTCGAAAACTCGAATTCGAATTTTCGACCCCGTCGCAATACTTTCCTTATACATTATGTATATAAGGAAAGTAAAAAGGAAGTCGGTAAAACCACAAGAAGCATCACGGACTTGAAATATTTCCTTAAGTTAGACACCATGGATAAAGTAAGAGGGTAACTGTCTGTCGATATTACAACTACCCTGTATTGTTGTACTACCGGGTATATATACATGAAAGCTGTATAGTTGCCACTCGCAATACATAATTGTTGTATTCATTCATCAAGTATTATCAACAGTTTATATCTCTTGTTGAGGAGTACAAGTGAAACATAGCGTAAGAAAGCAATAATTCCTCTTGTTTGGTGAAGAAAGTATAGAGCATACCATATAGCATGTACCGCAATAACACATAAGACTCATAAGAATATCAAGGTGTGCGATGCTAGACGCAGTGACAATTTTAAAAACATTATATACTTTTTTTGGATTTTTGTATAAATATCATTTCACAGAAATACGTAAAAGTAGAAAATTGGGACAATTATGTATTGTCAAAGTCAGTATGTTAAAACCTATAAAAATACCTAAAACACTTAATACAGATCATTCCACAACAAAGAAAATGACTTTAAACGAAATGATCAAAGGAGCTGAAAGAAAAATTAACAAAGGTTGCAGAATATTTTACAGCGTACCCTTATTACCAGCATGCGCTTTAACCCAAATTAAATTCACCACATCCTTGTTTTCTAAAGATAGAGGTTTAACGTCTTATTACTACTG
Organism: Amaurobius ferox; assembly: GCA_951213105.1. NCBI lineage: Eukaryota > Metazoa > Arthropoda > Arachnida > Araneae > Amaurobiidae > Amaurobius > Amaurobius ferox. The sequence goes on from OX578151.1 coordinate 50,661,970, forward strand.
GAGCACAGAGACAAAATTGCAGACAGTCACTACAAATACTAACCTTCTTTTGATTTTCAGAAGCCCATTTAATTTCATAACTAATACATACTCTGCTTGAAATACCGAATTATTGTTATCTAATTTAAAACTAAAAACATAAAGTTCAAATATCAATATCAAAAATGCAAACGGCAAATTCCACATCTTTATCGATCTTTGAACCACCAGTATATACATTTCATTTAATTTCATTATTGCAGTCGGATAATTCAATGGATCATCCATACAGTGGAATTAAGCACAAAGAGTAATTTAAATCAAACATAGTAGGATGAAATTAAATTCACTGAAATAATCGATTTGTTTGTTCTCTCCATACAAGAAGCTTTCTGCTTAACATGCAGATAGTAATGTCAGTGGGAAAAATAGCACGAGGTCCCGTCATTGCGGATTATATACTACTTTCCTTATATACATATAATGTATAAGGAAAGTATTGTGACGGGGTCGAAAATTCGAATTCGAGTTTTCGACGAAAGAGCACGTTTCAAGCATCCCTGAACACGAATCAGACGTTTTTGAAGTGATGTCTGTGTGTGTGTGTCAGTGAGTCTGCGGAGACGATAACTGACGAACGAATGAACCGATTCGAACGAAATTTGGTACAAAAGTTACAATCCGTGAATACTGGAAGCCTATTGTTTTTAAACTCAATCGAATGTTCAGAACCTCCTAAATTTTCGAGTGAAATTTTGAAAAAATCATCAAAAAATTAAAACCTTTAATAAAGTTACGCAAATAGACATTTTTTATGTAATTTTTCCTTAGAAAACGATTAACATAAACTTGAGAACGCTAGCACGAACCGTTCTCGAGATATTGTACATTTTTCAAATAAATTTATTAAAATATCCCATAAATTAAAATAAAATATTAACTGTTGAGAAACATGTTCACTTTTCATATGTAAATCAAACATATCATGCGATAAATTGGGTGACATCATTCTCGTGGATTTAGCTCGTTCCATTCATGAGAAATGATACCTTAAGTAAAACTTTTGTATTTGAACGCCAATAATCATTTATCTGTTATAAGAATAACTTATTTCTCCATCCATAACGATTGGTGATTTTGGCGACGAACTTGGCGGATCGTCGCCATGTTAAATTAAATGTGTTGAAACGTTGTAATAAATGTGTTAAAACGTGTAACCATGTTAAAACGTTGCCAAATTAACGAAAATCTTGCCAAATAGATAAAAATGACGATTAATTGTCGAAAATTCAATATCTTGGAAAGAATATAAGTATTTACCATAAGAAAAACCTATTTTTTTTTTACTGTAAAAGTAGTAAATTCATTTCATTATATAAGGAAAGGCATGTGTTGTCCACATTAGATTTTCATTTTCGAATGTTGATGCCATTAAACATGAATAAGTTCCTAACTGCGCTTCCTTGTGACGATATGTCAGATATCCTGCAGAAAAGCGTAAGGCTTCTTTTTCATTTACATCAGGATTGAAATGAACGTCATGTTGGTGTTCAGTATCTGCAATGATGCTGACTGCATCGACTTTTTCTTCTAATTCGAAAAATAAAATCACAGTTAGTGTTTGGTCTTGCTCATTTTTCCTTTGACAATACAACTTATAGCATTTTTATACGGAAATGTGGTCTTCAGAAGAGTTGTAAACATCACTTTTGATGTTCATTTTGCATTTCAGTTAATGTTTTGCCCTGTCTTTCATCATTTCCACTACTTGGGTTAAAATTCCTGGGAAACATTTAAAATTTTTGGTCCATAATTTTAAAGTGCTAATGCTTGTTAAAGGAATTTTAATTTGTTAAGATGGAAGTATGCTTTCAATGAAATGCTTCTAAGAACTAAGGCTTAACTATATCTTCAATTCCCCATTGTGTTCTTTTGTTGTAATTCGAATTTCGTAATATCTGACGTAATGTTATATAGTTTAAAAGGACTTTTTCAATTTCACTTTGAATTTTCTCATCATCTTTCTTCTTTAAATTGTCACTCTGTGCTTCAGAAAAAAAAAATTAATTTTGCTTTTATACTCTCATTGTCTTTTCGCATTTTTTCGTAATTTTCAGTTAAGCACTCGATATTTTCTTTAGCATCAAATACTTTTCGTTTCAAAGAAATTATTTCAAATAACAAATTTTCAAAATATGAATTTTGCCTTTCTATTTCATTTTAATCACCTGACTGAACACAGCCACTGACATATTCTCAAAAATATTTGAAGTCTGCTCTACATCTTGAACATTTAGCAAATCATTCATTGTCTTCTTCTCATCTCTTATCATGTCCGAAGTTTACGATCCGAAAATCCTGTGGTGTTGTTGAGCAAAAATAGAGATGGAATTGCACCAGTTTTAAGCTTTTTCCTTGATGGATTGCCTAATAATTCTCCTCTTAAATATCGTTCATAGGCATCTACACTGAAGTGCGAAGAACATATTCTGGTTTTTTCCGCACACACCTGATCTTGCGAATCACATTTCAAAATTCAAGTTTTTCTTAATTCCTCATTTTAAGAAGATCTGTGAAATGATACATTTTTGCAAAGAGCTACAGCACAATAAACCATCATGAAGACTACCAAATCTAAAACAGGTATGTCGTCAAACTAATATTCGTGCTCCGAGATACTTTAAATAGTTCGTGTTCTATGTCAATCGTTTTTCCCCACGCTTCAGAGGGGACCAATGATGTCAGTAATTCCAAGAACTCTGGACAGGAGTAGTTGCCAGAAACAAATCACCTACCTCTCTTACTTTCATTTACCTTGGCACTGGAGTCTCTTCTGAGAACCAGAAGAAGAAAACACCTTTACAGGAGTCATTCCTATGTCTTTATGGTTGCCATATGTTATAGTTCGGAGCGTGGTTGCTAGATTCGGTGATTTATCGCCACCTTGGCGACTTCTCGAACTTTCTCGAAATAACGAATATTCTTCGATATAATAGCCTCTTCTGGAAGTTTCTACGGAGAGTATATAAAAGGAGACATATCCCTCAGTTGCAGAGAAGTTGACATGGTACTAGCTACATTGAATTGTTAAGTATGCGTTAATGTTTGGGAATAGTATCTGTTGTTTTGTGAGATGAGTGAAGCATTCAATTGCTGTTTTACTATCCCTGACAGCTTAGTGATTTTGTGAGGTAGTTTTAGAGCTATTTGCTGTGTATTGTTCCTGGTAATGCTGTGTTTAAAGAAACGTGTTAGTTATCCAGAAATGTAGACTCATTCTTGTTCTGATTCGAGATCCCCATAATTCCATAGGATACTTCGTAACGATATTAATCAAATTTTTACAAAATTTCTTTTTTACTTTCCTTATATACATAATGTATAAGGAAAGTATTGTGACGGAGTCGAAAATTCGAGTTTGTGTGTGTGTGTGTGTGTGTGTGTGTGTGTGTGTGTGTGTGTGTGTGTGTGTGTGTGTGTGTGTGTCAGTGAGTCTATGCAGACGATAACTAACGAACGAATAGAGTGATTCAAACAAAATTTGGTACAAAAATCACAATACGTAAACACTGGAAGCCTATTGTTTTTATACGCAATCGAATGTTCAGAACCCCCCCCCCCCCCCTAAATTTTCGAGTGAAATTTTGAAAAAATCGTCAAAAAATCAAAACCGCTAATGAAGTTACGCAAATAGACATTTCTTATGTAATTTTTCATTAGAAAATGATTGATATAGATTTTAGAACGCTAACATGAACCGTTCTCGAGATATTGCACATTTTTCAAAAAAATTATCAAAAAGCTATATAAAATAAAAATATTTCCTATTGAGGAACGTGTTCTCTTTTCATATGTAATACCATGCGATAAATTGGGTGACATCATTTTCGTGGATCTAGCTCGTTCCATTCATAAAAAAGGATACTTTGAGTAATACTTTTGTATTTGAACGCCAATGGTCATTTATCTGCTATAAGAATAATTTATTTCTCCGTCCATAACGCTTGGCGAGATTTTGGCGACAAATTTGGCGGAATGTCGCCAACTTGGCCACTTTTGTAAATGTTGCCAAATTAACGAAAATCTCGCCAAATGGATAAAAATGAAGCTAAATCAATGAAAATGATGACTAATTGTTGAAAATTCAATATCTTGTAAAGTATATGAGTATGTACTATAAGAAAAACCTATTTTTTTTTTACTGTAAAAGTAGTAAATCCATTGCATTATATAAGGAAAGTCATGTGTTGCCCACATTAGATTTTTTTTCTTCAATTGTACTTTGAATGATGCAATGAAAGCTATTGTGGCCCTCAAGTCGTCCCTAATCAATCAGAATGTTATTTAGACATACATTCCTTGTAGTTTTTTTTATAAGTTTTAAACAAGTTTATTTTTTCAACCATTTTTTTTTCCCTTCAAAAGAAATATTGTTCAACATTGCCGCCAACACCCACCGCAACATAATACGAAACATTAAACCCTAGACGAAAAATCCACCCAAAAAGCAGCGGAGAAGATAAAGCATCTCGAACTTTTCCGTGGCATACAAAAAGTTAGTTCACTATCGCTTTCCGTCTGGAGGAGCCGCCATAAATCTTAAATTATGTCATATCCCCTATACATTAACGGTGTCCGTAGATATATTTCCAGTCGTGACCCAACTGAAGAAAAAAAAAAAAAAAAAAAAAGAAGAAGAGTTTTTCAAGTTATCATTGTTTTAGTAAGATGGATGGTTTTGTGAAATTTCTGCCAGACGTTATCCAGGCTGAGCACAAAATGGCTCTGAGCAATTTCGAGGATTGTGTGCCTTTGTAGCTTATGGAATATTTTGTTTCTAATAAAAGGACCAGGTTGGCAGTACCTCTTTTAATATGGCTAAACAAACATGGTCTCATTGTTTTCTCTGAGCGTAATTTTTTTTTGTGTCCAAGATCTCATCGTAGTTTTAATAAGTGTCATAAAATCAATGTTTGAATGAGTTTATGCTATTGCGAAAATGGTAATACAGAGCACGTATGAATTCTCCTGTAACATTTGAGCCGACATCTAGCAAGTAGAGCTGTGAGATTTAAGTCGACATCTAGCAAGTAGAACTATGAGATTTGAGCCGACATCTAGCAAGTAGAATTATGAGATTTGAGCCGACATCTAGCAAGTAGAGCTGTGAGATTTGAGCCGACATCTAGCAAGTAGAACTATGAGATTTGAGCCGACATCTAGCAAGTAGAGCTGTGAGATTTAAGTCGACATCTAGCAAGTAGAACTATGAGATTTGAGCCGACATCTAGCAAGTAGAGCTGTGAGATTTAAGTCGGCATCTAGCAAGTAGAACTATGAGATTTGAGCCGACATCTAGCAAGTAGAGCTGTGAGATTTAAGTCGACATCTAGCAAGTAGAACTATGAGATTTGAGCCGACATCTAGCAAGTAGAGCTGTGAGATTTAAGTCGACATCTAGCAAGTAGAACTATGTAATTTGAGCCGACATCTAGCAAGTAGAATTTATCTAGTATAGAATTTATCTAGTAGAAGTTATCTAGTAGAATTTATCTAGTAGAAGTTATCTAGTATCTAGTATTGCTTCCTCGGTTATTTTGGAGTAAAATATCGAAAAAGACATAGCATTAGAAGATGTATGCCATTATTAATTACTAGAAGGTATGCCCGTCATATTTTTCCAAGTTTGTCGCCAAGTCAGACGATCAGAGTGACAGATAGATCCTACTAAAATGTTATAATACCATCTCCTAATAAAACACAGTTTCATTGAGTTAGCGTCATTTTTATCAACTTGGAGACATTTTTATCGATTAAGCGACATTTTCGTCAATTTTGCAATGCTTTAAAAAATTCGCCAAAGTTTTCGAAAATCGTTAAGGACGCGACACAATTAAAATGTATACTACGCTAATATTTCTGACATTTTCGTTAATTTGGCGATATTCTAATCAATTTGGCGATATTCTAATCCATTTGGCGACATTTTCTGCAATTTGACATCATTTAAAAAGTTGCCAATATTGGGCCAAATTCGTCGCCAAGCGTTACGGACGGGCAAGCGGAGAAATGGATTATTCTAATAGTGAATTTTAATTGAATGTAACGAAGTCTGATTTTTTTAAATTTTAAGTTTTTTTATTTAATGTATCACTTTTTACTAAGCAATTTTAAAATTTAAAGCGATGCAGTAATTTGAACTTTCAGTTGTATGCAATAATTATCCTTCACTGTTCTATCTGGCTTTGCAGTTATATGGGTAACGGTGGACAAAATTTAATAAGAAATAGTAATGTAACTGCAATTTTTTCATTGAAAGTTGGTGTACCGCCCAATTGATCAGGACGACACAGAATCAATGGCTGACTGTAGTAGCAGTAGTTTGTCGTTCTGATGCTACAATTTCATTTTATTTAACTCATTATCCTTTTCTGTCCATTTCCCGCTTTTATTACCTCAAGACTTCTACATTTATGGCATAACTAGGGTTTAATGGCGCCCGAAATACGAGAGAACGAACCGAACCGGCTGTGGAAGTAGTAGCGGAATTGCGGTTTGAGGGAAATAGGTGAAGATGTGGAATTACACCACTCAACCAGTTTTTTGCGTCATATTTGAGTCGGGATGAAATGACATCAATAAAACAGAAAACTAATTTTATAAGTTAATTTCTCATAAAGGTGTTCCATTTAAATCGATCTCTTCTGGATTTATATCGGACTAGCTGTATACGGACTAGCTGTATACCCGTTCTTCATACGAAATATATAATAAAGAAATTTAATTCATATTTTTACTGTGACTTTTAATATTTGGAGTATGTAAACTGAAGTAGTTGTGGAAGACTAAAATTGACAAAAATATCACTCTCCCATTAATTCAAGGAAATGAAATATTTGCAACTCATAGTAAAACATGAATTCGTAAGAAGTTGAAAGGAAATTAAGAAATTGAAAGTCCTGATTAAAAAATTAAAAATCCTGATTAAGAAATTCAAAGTCATGATTAAGAAATTTGTTTAAGAAAGTGAAAATAAATCTAGAATTTGAAAGTATTGATTAAGAAATTGAAAATAAATTAAGTAATTGAAAGTATTGATTAAGAAATCGAAAAGAAATTTTGAAATTGAAAGTTTTAATTAAGGAATTGAAAATATCAATCATTCCTGCAATCTTATGATTTCAAGGCCGTAAGTGATACAACTACCTAATCGAAAATACAATGCGTTTTATTTATAAAATTATTTTTATATCTATTTCTTTATTATTTAAATCGTATACATATTTTAAAAATCGTCTGCCGAATACACACATGTGATTTAATTCCGTTGCTAAGCCATATAACATTTTCTTCAAATAAAGTTGGGGGAAATTATCGTCTGCAATATGATATTTCTATGGAATAATTAATTTTCGTTTCATATTAATATTTCGACAACCTTTGGTCTTAGAAACACGAAACGTGGACGGAATTACCCGCAGTGAAGTAGAAAATAATCATACCAAATGTGAACAAATCAAAATTGCTGATTTGTATGTGAAACAGACAGACTTGTACGCAAATCTCCAGCGATATTTCTCTACTTTTTAAACAACACCAGTAATCTCGTTACTGAATGATATTCTAATAATTTTCTAACGTTGTCCTCTAGAGGGAAGTCAGTCTTCTCTACGATAATGAAATACGTCTGTTTTGAGCCTTTAAATATGGAGCTCTATTTATCTGGTTGCCATTAGTTACCGGTTTATAGAGACAAAGAACGTTGATCTCGTTATCTAGGTAGGTAGTCGTACGAAGTCGGTTTGGGTCACCGAGTTTTATTAGTAGTTTTCAAGTGTAGTTTTGGATGAGGTTGAGCATAATTCGATACTAGCTGTATGTCCGTTCTTTGCACGGAATATAGGGTGTAGAAAACCCAGACCACACGACCAACCCATAGGCTAATGGTAGCTTTCTGTGTGGCCGGGGGAATATAGGGTGTAAAGAAACTTAATTCAAAATGTGTGGTGAACTGTAAATATTTGGAGTCTTTAGTTTTGAAATTTTATAATAATTCTCACAAGGGAAATAAGTCAGTTCTTCTGTGCTGAGATAATAAACAAACGGACAGAAGTGCAACTTATAATTTTATTTATATTATAGATAACTAGTATTTAAGCTTGTCAAGACTGGAGAAGTAACACTCTTAAAAAAATTAAGTTGCAGCATTTTTACTTTCCCTGCAATACATGGTAATGTATAGGGAAAGTATTGGAATCATGCCGAAAATCGCAACTCGAGTTTTCGACGAATCTACACGTTT